>CM040124.1:129356259-129791667 GCA_022559845.1 Amorphophallus konjac | reverse complement strand
AGCTAAAAGAAAAGGGAAAGAAGCCGTACCGAACAAGCGCGGCTGCAGAACTAGCCTCGGCTCCTTGAACTACTCCGGGCAACAACAGGAAGGCGAACCCTGATCTGACAAAGTCAGGAGTTGCCGATCTGTCGGGCCCACAAAGACAGGCAAAAAGCCTAGAAAAGATCTAAACAGACATAGACGCCCTAAAGCATACACGACTCGATTGCCATGCACGCTCTTCTAGACACGACCACACACACACACGACTAGAATGTCGTGCACACGACACAACACTGACCTCGGGCAAGACTATGAGAGGGCAAACCCGGAAAGGTCACGACGTACAAGAAATGCGAGAGTCACATGTCACGTGACGGAAGCACCCCCTCACTAGAAGAACAGCCGGCTGCGTCCACTGACGTCTTATGCTACGCCTACAGGTGTCTCGTCTACGCTGCTGCCTGAAGCACGACAGAGACTGAGACACGCTCAGAACCAGAACAGGAACTACAGTTGCGAGTGACTAGATAGGGTAACGCCCGTCGACATCAGTCCAAGCCCCTGACCACGTGTGCACACACCGACTCTTGCTGGTGAGCCAGGCCTGTAGCTAGTTTTCCCCACCGAGCAGGACGCTACTGTACAGCGGGGGCCCACAGAAACTAGCTTACAAACCGTATCTCAGGAACTGCCACGCCACCACTCCCGGGTGGGTCGACACGTCGTAACGTGTCGCCAGGCTACGACCAGTGGAGGCTCACTAGACGCAGACTCCAAAGCGCGAGTGCTGAAGTACAGACAGGCAAGGAAGCACTATCGCACTTACTACGAAGCACCGCGGCAGTAAGACAACTGTCGACAGACTCAGGACAAGGCAACTAGACCTACTACTACAACGATCCTTGAGTCTCATGACTCGGAGTCAATATCATTGTACAAAGCGGAACAAGCCGCCAATTGGTCTGATACTAAGTCAAGGAAATGACACATGGAGACGTGAGGGATCACCAAGTCCCTCAAAGCACCTGGACACGTAAACCAAGGTATGTTGAATCTCTGTAGTTTTGATGATGACTAACACTATGAATCAAATTACTTGCATGCACATCTTCTGATTAAAATGTCTTTCATCATGCTCTTCTAATTAAATGCTTCTCCAACTTGTTCACTCATTAGCTCGTATCTGTTTGTCTTCATTTATATGGGTTCCGTGCCTTCAGTGCGTTGACGCACTTGGCTGGCTGCGTAGACGGAATTGTGCATCTTTCGCTTGCTGTCGTGTTCACTGTGTCGATGCTGTCACCTGATGCGTTGACGCATTGGCTTGTTGCCAAGGGCTTGAGGGTCTCGCCTAAGGAGCTGAGGCGACGCTGCACGATGGAAGCGTCGACGCCTTGAGCTTATGACCCAAGGTCTTATGATCAACAACCAAGCAGACGCGTCGATGCTGTCACTAATGCGTTGACGCATTAGTGTGTTTTGTCAAGGGACCTTTTCTCCATTATATCCATTGCGTGAACGCCTTGGCTTTAGTGCGTTGATGCGTTCTTCAGTCCTTGGAAAAGTTCCGTGCAACCTGTGTGAACAAACGCATGACTTGAATATTTCTGAGAGTGACTGAATGTTCTCTGAAACCTTACAGGGACTTAAAGACAAATTGGAACTTTATTCCAATCATGTGAGCACGTGATTTGAGGGAATAATCATCTAACACGTGGCTCGGCTCATCTGGAAGCATCTTCTTCGCGCGTGTCTCCCACACCCTCAGTCTCTCGTGAGTCTGGATATATAGAGGAAGGTTTCTGCCCCTGAAAAGCTACTGAAGCCACAAGAAAAAGGGTGAGGCCAGAGCGAGAGGAAGGAGAGGAGAAGCCATCCTTATCCATTCGTTGAGCGTACCTGGAAGAGAGAGAGTAATGAAGGAGAGGATGGTTTTCTGCTACGTGTTGTCTATGCTTCTTTAAGAAGCTACATTGTTTCTCCGTTCGATTGTCTTTCAATATTTTTTTATGTCTTCGTTTGTTCGTTCTCAAATTCTGATACTCTGTTTACGTTCCCTCTAGGTGTAGAGGAAGAGAGGTGAATCCTCTGTGTCATAGTGTAGCTTCCCTTTGATTTAGATCATAGGAAGGGAGGAGTTCTTCAGGGTTTTGTGTTCAGGTAGTGAGAAGGCTACCTGGGTTCTTCCCTCCGACTGAGGAGGAAGAGAGAGACAGCATCTCTGAATTGCAGTGAGGGTGGGTCACTGCTGGGTTCCCTCTTGTCTAAGAGGAAGGGAGAGTTATCTCTGGGTCAGGTCTTGTGGTGTGAGACCTGGGTGCAAGCTGTGAGTTCAGCGTCTGTAGGGATTTCGATCCCCAAGCTGTGGATCAGCGTGTTGTTAGGAGACTGAGTCTGCGGTTCTTTCTTGTGAAAGGGAAGCCTCACTTTGCCTTGAGTGAGGGATGGACGTAAGTCTGCAGGTTGCAGACTGAACCATCTAAACCTCTTGTTCTCCGTGGTGTGGTTGTGCGCATCTACTTTCTTTATGCTTCTGTCTGACTTCATGGAGTAAGTGTGATTGTTGATGATCGAAGCCTTGGTTTGACTGCTCGCTTAGTGCTTGTGCATATGTGCTGATGAAATTCTGAGTGATATATGTTTTGCGCTTGTGACCTGCTTTATCTTGGTTAAGGTTCCGGATCATCTTACATATTGTCAGTCTTCCTAGCCAATCTCAGCTTCTAAGATCTCCTCGGCTCAGACAAATATTTTTTAAACGGTGATCTATTCATCCCCTCCCCTTCTAGCTCACCGTCCTCCTGTCTAACAGTTGGTATCAGAGCGGGTTTACCCGAGATGTGGTCCAACAACCAGGGTAATCCTGGAACCAGTGGTCCTCGCAGCTACATAGCTGAAGGACAGTCAATCTCCCGTCCCCCATATTTTGATGGTTCTAACTATTTCTTTTGGAAAAACAAGATGGAAGTTTTCATCCGATCTCAGAGCCACAAGCTGTGGAGAGTCATTACAACTGGACCTTATGATTTACCTCCGAATGAGGTGATGTGGTCTGAAGAACAAGTCAAATTATCCGGACTGAACTGGTCTGCGCTCAACATCATCCAGTGCGCAGTTCACCCTGAAGAATATGCCCGAATTTCGGCGTGCAAGACAGCTAAGAAGATGTGGGATGAACTAGCGCTGAGTTACGAGGGTACCTCTCAGGTCAGAGCTACCAAGGTAAACTACCTAACCTCTGAGTATGAATTATTCAAGATGAAGTCAGAGGAGAGCGTGACTGATATGTACGCTAGGCTGTCACTGATCACAAACAGCCTCAAGGGATTTGGAAAGGAAATATCTTAAGATCCTTGACTCCAGCGTGGCACACAAAAGCTACTGTGATAGAGGAATCAAAGGATTTAACAACCATGACCGTCACTGAACTCATAGGGTCTCTTATGACCTATGAGATAAATCTCAAGAAAACAGGAGAAGGAAATGACAGAAGGGGCAAGAATGTTGCTCTTAAAGTTGAACGACACAGCAGCAACAGCAACGGAGAGTCTAATGGAATTCCAGACCTTGATAGAAGTGAAAAAGCACTGCTCACACGTCAGTTCAGGAAATTCCTGAAAATGCAGGGAAATTCATATAGGAAAAGAAGAAACTACTCATCAGGTAAATATCTGAACAATGGCAATGACAAGGATAGGAATGCTAAAGGTGTGATGTGTTATCATTGCAGGAACTTTGGGCACATGAAGCAAGATTGCCCTGAGCTTCAGAAGAAGACACCGGACTACCACAAGAAAGGCTCCAAAGTGTACAAGAAAAAGCCAAAAGCTATGGTATGCACTTGGAGCGATGAAGAAGAAGACTCAGAGACTAATTCCTCAGGAAAGGAGACTGAAGGAGTATGTCTGATGGCCAACGAGGAAAATGAGGTAACCAATCCCTTTGTAACTTACTCTATTGATGACTGGGAAGAGAAATATGGTGAACTGCTAGATATGTACAATGCCTTAGCTAAAGAACATAGAGTCATCAAACGCAAACTCAATATGGTTAATGAAGAACAATAACTCGTCAAGATAGAAAATTCCAAACTGGTAGCTGAATTAGCTTAGATGGAAAATGTAAGAAATGAGAATAATCTTTTTAAGAATGAACTTAAAAAATTTAAAAAACAACTTGATGAAACCAATCAACATACTGAAGAAAACCTGAGACAAATTGACTTAATCAAGGAAGGGTATGAAGCTGTTATAAAGGTCAATGATGAATTGCTGGAAAACAACATATCTCTGCGGATGGAGTTGGAAGATAAGAAGAAAACTCTTGAGAGGTTTGTTTTGGGAGAAAGCAATTTAAACGCCTTGTTAGGCACCAAAGTAAACTTTAACAGAGAAGGTTTGGGTTTCAACCCAAATAAGAAGGAAGAATTTGGGATAAAAACCACCACATTTTGCACTGAGAAAGGAAAAGAGAAACTGGACATCCCATCCAGTTCCAAAAGTACTGAACAACAAAAGAACATCCATAAACAACAGCCTGATTTTGGAAAAAATGTCTTTAAGAAATTCAACAAGCCCACACACCAGAAACAAGGTGCCTGTCAATTCAACAACTATGACTCTAATAAAAGAATGGGCTATTTGAAAAGAAACATGGGAAGGTCTAACTACACACAGAATACTGTCAATAAAATGTCTTCAACTAGACAGTTTAGAAATTATGGTCTGGCTGGGACCCAAGCTTTTATCAACAGAAACTGGACACACCTTGAGAAACAAAAGGAAACAACTGAAATGCACATCAATAGCAAAACTGTCAATTCTCAGCACAGAAAGAAAAAAGGGGTGAAGCAGATCTGGATCCCCAAAACTGTGCTTAATCATTTGAGCGGTATTTTTGGACCCAACTTACCTTGGGCTCCAAAGCACACTACTTAAATTGTTATTGTGCAGGTGAGCCTAGCAGCCGAGAACAACAAGTGGTATCTCGATAGTGGCTGCTCGAGGCACATGACAGGGGATCAAAGAAAGTTCAGTAAGCTTGAATTGAAAGCAGGAGGGACAGTCAAGTTTGGAGGTAAAAACAAAGGCCAAATAATTGGGACCGGAACCATCGGTAAGAAAACCTCCAACTCTGTTGAAAAAGTATTGTTGGTCGAAGGTCTGCAACACAATTTATTGAGTATTAGTCAGTTATGTGACAAGGGTCACAAGGTCCTCTTTGATGAGCATGCTTGCAAAATTTTAGAACCAAACTCTGATAAAATAAAGTTCATTGCAAATAGAGTCAATGATGTCTATATTGTGGATCTTGATGTTGAGTCTGAGTCTAATCTGTGTCTCTCTGCTGACTCAGCGAATAACATGTTTGACTGGCATAGGCGACTAGGTCATGCTAGCTTTAACACATTGCATAAATTAGCTAAATTTGACTTAGTTAGAGGCATGCCTAGCTTGAAGTTCAAATCATTCTCTAAGCCTTGCGATGCCTGTGCTCTAGGCAAGCAAACCCGAGCTTCTTTTAAAATAAGGACTGAGAGTTTGTCAAACAAGCTTATAGAACACTTGCACATGGATCTCTTTGGTCCTACCAGAACCCAGAGCCTAAATGGTAAGAGATTTGGTTTTGTCATTGTCGATGACTACTCTAGATTTGCATGGTTGTTTTTCTTGGCAAATAAGAGTGATGTTTTTCAAAAAATCGAACATTTTTTCAATAAGCAGAAACATGTAGGCCACAAGATCACTGTTATCCAATCAGATCATGGAGGAGAGTTTGAGAACTCCTCATTTTCTAGTTTTTGTGACAAGGAGGGACTGACTCACAAATTTTCTTCTCCCAGGACCCTAGAGCAGAATGGAATTGTGGAGAGAAGGAATCAAACAATAGTGGAAATGGCAAGAACATTACTAATGGAGAGTCAGCTATCGAAGAGTTTTTGGGCAGAAGCAGCAAACACAGCCTGTTATATACTTAATAGAGCTTTGGTAAGACCCATACATAAGAAAACACCATATGAACTCCTGAAAGGTAAGAGGCCTAATGTCTCATATTTCAAAATTTTTGGTTCAAAATGTTTTATTCGTAATAACAACAAGAGAGAGTTAGATAAATTTGATGCTAGAAGTATTTCAGGAATATTCCTAGGATACTCTGAAACATCAAGGGCCTTCAGGGTCTTTAATAAAACTGATAGAACTATAGAGGAAACCCCTCATGTCATTTTTGATGAAACAAAAATCTCTAACAGTCTAAATGATGATAACAGGTCTACAAGTCATGATGGAGAGTTCCTGAATCAAATGCAAGAGGAGGAAGTACAACCGGCTGAAGAACCCACTAATCTGAACCCAGTAAGTACAGCCGAACAAGGTGAGTCCTCAACAAATGTCAGAATTTTAAAAGACCACCCTGTAACCAATATAATTGGTAGTCTTCATGATCCCCCAAGGACAAGATCCCATTTCAGAAATGTTCAAAATCAGGACTTAATTGCTTTAGTTTCTCAAATTGAGCCTAAGACCATTGAAGAAGCCTTAAGTGATGAGAATTGGGTAACTGCCATGTGTGAAGAACTAGGGTAATTTGATAGAAACAATGTCTGGGAACTTGTACCTAGACCTGAAAATTTCAATGTAATAGGAACAAAATGAGTTTTTAAGAACAAACTGAATGAAGAAGGTGTCATCTCTAGGAATAAAGCTAGACTTGTAGCTAAAGGCTACAGTCAGGAGTATGGAGTAGATTTTGATGAATCCTTTGCTCCAGTAGCTAGAATGGAGGCTATCAGAATTCTATTAGCATTTGCTTGTTCAAACAACATAAAACTTCAACAGATGGATGTTAAGAGTGCCTTCTTGAATGGAATTCTAAAAGAAGAAGTTTATGTTGAACAACCTCCTGGTTTTCAGTTTTCGACTAAACCTGATCAAGTTTTCAGGTTAAACAAAGCTCTTTATGGACTAAAGCAGGCTCCTCGGGCCTGGTATGAAAGGCTGACCAGTTTCTTACTGAATAAAGGATATAACAGAGGTAATGTTGACCAAACTTTATTCACTAAGAATTCAAGACAAGATCTCATCATAGTTCAGGTATACGTAGACGACATCATCTTTGGATCAACAAATCCTGAACTGTGTAATGAATTTTCACAACTTATGTCAGCTGAATTTAAGATGAGCTTAGTTGGAGAACTGACTTATTTTCTTGGCTTACAGATAAATCAAATGTCAGATGGCTACTTCTTCCACCAAACCAAGTACACGCTGGATATCCTAAAAAGGTTTGGGATGACTAACCTGAAGCAAATATCCACCCCAATGAGCACAAGCATGACCCTTAATGCAGATGAGTTTGGTAAACAAGTGGATGAAAAACTCTATAGAGGTATGATTGGATCCCTCTTGTACTTAACAGTGTCTAGGCCAGACATACAATTCAATGTTGGCTTATGTGCAAGATATCAGTCTAGGCCTACTGAACTTCATTTGTCTGCTGTAAAAAAGATCTTTAGATATCTGTCTGCCACACACACATTAGGATTATGGTATCCTGCTTCTCGCACATTAGATTTAGTTGCATACACTGATGCAGACTTTGCTGGATGCAAATTAGATAGGAAGAGCACCAGTGGCCACTGCCAATTCTTAGGAGGATGCCTAGTTTCTTGGAGTTCAAAGAAACAACATTCAGTGGCCCTTTCCACTACAGAGGCTGAATACGTGGCTGCAAGCAGCTGTGGCATTCAAGTTAACTGGATTAAGCATCAGCTTCAGGATTACCAAGTAGAGACAGGTTGCACTCCCATTTTTTGTGATAACATTAGTGCCATAAACATTGCAAAGAATCCTGTTTTACACTCACGAACAAAACACATTGAAATCAGGCACCACTTTATTAGAAATGAAATTGCAAATAAAACATTTGAACTAATTCATGTTGGAACTACAAATCAAACTACTGATATTTTTACAAAACCTTTAGATAGTGAAAAATTCACTTCATTGAGAAGAGAACTTGGTATTTACAAACTCTGACTAATCTGTGGAAATGAATTCAGTTTCATGTAATTCCATGTTGATAGTGTTAGTTCTGTCTTACTTTTTCTGATGGGGTCACTATGTGAGGGGGAGCGGGTGTGAGATTTGAGAGGTATCAGGTCTGTTTCTGTGCTGTTATCAGAATAGAATGGGAGATAGAGCTACTAGAGAGGGGGAGCTTGACTAATTAAAAAAAAAACGTTTGAAAGATGGTTGTTGTTGCTGGATTAATTGTCAGAATTGATCTTGAGCATCCCTTTTTAGTAGAACATCGTTCATTTCCTACATTCTTAAGTTTGTGCAATTAAAGTCCAGCCAGAATCTTCTTCTAGTAAGTCTTAAGAGGCTAAGATTAACCTTCACAAGTATATCCTCTTACTTTGTTTCTTGACTGATGAACAAGCTAGACTCATATGAAATGGGTTCTGTTATGCACTTTTCATTGGATTTCGTGATCAGACCATGAGAAATTACCCTGGCTTTGTCTTCAAACAACCTTCTTGAAGAGCTAGTTAAACTGATCAGTGTTTAAAACTGTATACTGAGAAACTAGGAATCCCATCAATGAAATGGGAACTTTCTAAGTCATGAAGTATCAGTTCTCATAAACAAAAACAAAGAAAAAATTCAATTCAAATTTTTTGTTTGGCAGAGCAATGATGACAATGTGGTGAGTAACTGGGGATTCTGGCCTCTGATCAAGGTGTCTCCTCATGTAAAAAAACCAATAGTCACTATCTCTGTTCTCTAACTGAGAAGGTATGATAAACTTCAATCATATTTGTTGACACTTGCTCTTCTTTCATATTCATCGTAAGTTGATAAACTTCAAGCTTCTTCTGAATCTCTTTCTCTTACCAGAACTCCAAGATTCCTCACTGACCTTAGAGCCCCACTTAAGCATCTAAGATCTGTTACTGAGATTCTACTGTTGGAATTTTCTCCATCTTTTCTCATCAATCCAGCGTCAACTGCTCTCTTTCTCTTCTGTTTTGATGATGTCAAAGGGGGAGAAGGTTGAAAGGGGGAGTGAAGAGGTTGGGGAGTGAAGAGGTTGTAAGGAGGAGGTTGAGCTAGTGAAAAGGAAGTTTTTGGTGTTTCTTTTGGGTAAAAGATAATGAGTGCTGAGAGTTCAAATTTTGAGAGGTCACTATTGCTGTTTTATCGAGAACTATTGCTGTTGCTAATGAGACTATTTTAGGCTGATGTTTCCTCTTTCACTGAATTTGACTCATGGTGTTGCCATCATCAAAAAGGGGGAGATTGTTGAATCTCTGTAGTTTTGATGATGACTAACACTATGAATCAATTTACTTGCATGCACATCTTCTGATTAAAATGTCTTTCATCATGCTCTTCTGATTAAATGCTTCTCCAACTTGTTCACTCATTAGCTCGTATCTGTTTGTCTTCATTTGTATGGGTTCCGTGCCTTCAGTGCGTTGACGCACTTGGCTGGCTGCGTAGACGCAATTGTGCGTCTTTCGCTTGCTGTCGTGTTCATTGTGTCGACGCTGTCACCTGATGCGTTGACGCATTGGCTTGTTGCCAAGGGCTTGAGCGTCTCGCCTAAGGAGCTGAGGCGACGCTGCACGATGGAAGTGTCGACGCCTTGAGCTTATGACCCAAGGTCTTATGATCAACAACCAAGCAGACGCGTCGACGCTGTCACTAATGTGTTGACGCATTAGTGTGTTTTGTCAAGGGACCTGTTCTCCATTATATCCATTGCGTTAACGCCTTGGCTTTAGTGCGTTGACGCGTTCTTCAGTCCTTTGAAAAGTTCCGTGCAACCTGTGTGAACAAACGCATGACTTGAATATTTCTGAGAGTGACTGAATGTTCTCTGAAACCTTACAGGAACTTAAAGATAAATTGGAACTTTATTCCAATCATGTGAGCACGTGATTTGAGGGAATAATCGTCTAACACGTGGCTCGGCTCATCTGGAAGCATCTTCTTCGCGCGTGTCTCCCACACCCTCAGTCTCTCGTGAGTCTGGATATATAGAGGAAGGTTTCTGCCCCTGAAAAGCTGCTGAAGCCACAAGAAAAAGGGTGAGGCCAGAGCGAGAGGAAGGAGAGGAGAAGCCATCCTGATCCATTCGTTGAGCGTACCTGGAAGAGAGAGAGTGATGAAGGAGAGGATGGTTTTCTGCTACGTGTTGTCTATGCTTGTTTAAGAAGCTACATTGTTTCTCCGTTCAATTGTCTTTCAATATTTTTTAATGTCTTCGTTTGTTCGTTCTCAAATTCCGATACTCTATTTACGTTCCCTCTAGGTGTAGAGGAAGATAGGTGAATCCTCTGTGTCGCAGTGTAGCTTCCCTTTGATTTAGATCAGAGGAAGGGAGGAGTTCTTCAGGGATTTGTGTTCAGGTAGTGAGAAGGCTACCTGGGTTCTTCCTTCCGACTGAGGAGGAAGAGAGAGACAGCGTCTCTGAATTGCAGTGAGGGTGGGTCACTGCTAGGTTCCCTCTTGTCTAAGAGGAATGGAGAGTTATCTCCGGGTCAGGTCTTGTGGTGTGAGACCTGGGTGCAAGCTGTGAGTTCAGCGTCTGTAGGGATTTCGATCCCCAAGCTGTGGATCAGTGTGTTGTTAGCAGACTGAGTCTGCGGTTCTTTCTTGTGAAAGGGAAGCCTCACTCTGCCTTGAGTGAGGGATGGACGTAAGTCTGCAGGTTGCAGACTGAACCATCTAAACCTCTTGTTCTCCGTGGTGTGGTTGTGCGCATCTACTTTCTTTATGCTTCTGTCTGGCTTCATGAAGTAAGTGTGATTGTTGATGATCGAAGCCTTGGTTTGACTGCTCGCTTAGTGCTTGTGCATATGTGCTAATGAAATTCTGAGTGATATATGTTTTGCACTTGTGACCTGCTTTATCTTGGTTAAGGTTCCGGATCATCTTACATATTGTCAGTCTTCCTAGCCAATCTCAGCTTCTAAGATCTCCTCGACTCAGACAAATATTTTTTAAACGGTGATCTATTCATCTCCTCCCCTTCTAGCTCACCGTCCTCCTGTCTAACAAGGTAGGACAGTACCTCAAGGCGTCCAAAACCACTGTCTCGAGCTATCAAGAATAGTCAGGACACACACAAGGTCTTATGTCAACCATTGGATCTTACCAGGTTGACCAGGACCTGACAAAGACTTGGAAGTAATATAGAAATAGGCAGGCATGGCTACCTTATAACGTGGTCATAGCCCTCATAGGATGACAAGAGACATCCACAGGTCAGCGGGCAAACCACAAGGTCAAGCCAAGACCCTTAGAAATCAAAATCTCAGAAAACAACACCCTGGGAATATGGCGGTCCACCTTTAGGCTGCTATATGGAAGAAGCGGTTGAGGGTAGGGCCGCTACACCCCAACAGGG
Source organism: Amorphophallus konjac (assembly GCA_022559845.1). NCBI lineage: Eukaryota > Viridiplantae > Streptophyta > Magnoliopsida > Alismatales > Araceae > Amorphophallus > Amorphophallus konjac. The sequence goes on along the minus strand of CM040124.1, from coordinate 129,780,264 downwards.
ACAAGAATCTGGCGGTCCTAGACTGGGCCGCTAGGGGACTGTAGCGGTCAAAGATTAGGCTGCTAGGCTCAGTCACCCTGAACCGACCTATCTAGTCAAACCACCCGTAGTGGTCTAAGATAGACGCGCTACACGGACTTGGCGATCCAAGAATGAACCGCTACATAAACCGCCCTAAAATACTAACCTAAGACACACGGACGATAGCGGCTGAAGGAAGGCACGCTACACAAAGAAACGCATGAAGGTTGGGTCGCTAGAGATAACCAACTTAGACCTCTGACTAGGTCAAAACACATGTAGCGGCCTAAGGAAGACGCGCTACAACACTCTGGCGGTCAGAGCTAGAACTGCCAGAACGAACTGACAGACACTAATATCGAGAAACAGCGAAGCTGTGGCGCACCAGCACAGGGGCGCCAGAGGCAAAAGGTGATCCAAGGGTGGGCCGCCACCCTTATCAAACCTCGAACTGGCCAACACGCCAAGGGATATGGCGATCTATTGTGGGGCCGCCAGAGACCTGTAGCGGTCACTGGAATGGCCGCCAAATCGTCACGGCGGGAAAACTACGGAAAAGGCCGATCTCGGCCGTTCCATGCCCCATTCGCGTCTAAACGCAGGGGAAATAGTCCTAGATGGCGAAAAACACCTTCCACAAGCCGGAAAGGTCACATGCAACCATTCATTTGTGAGAAACGGGCGATTCCAACGAATCGACCCAAATTGGGTCACCGGGATTCCCGGACTCCTACCGGCCCCGAATGACGACCAATCACGGTGAAACTTACGGGAGCGGGATCCAGACATCCCGAGGGTTTGTTTGATACTAATTTTAATGAAAACGGTCACCATTTTTCGGCGAACCCTATGAACTCCTAAAATCACGGTTTTACCTAAACGAGCCTAAACTCACCCGTTCTAGCACCGAAAAATACAAAACTGCAGGAAAAAGCGCAGGAGAAGTAGGTGATCCGTCTCCCTACCTCCGCCGAAGAAACCGTGTGCCGAAGCAACTAATTCACGCCGAAAACATCACACGAACGAAACTGCGCCGGCTTTGAATCCACCGAGGGATCGCGCCGTGCTATGCTCCAACTGCCGCTCCATCCCGCGTCCCGATCACTCCATCGCGTCCCCGCCTTGGCCAGCTCTCCATGGTCACGCGTCCCGTGTCGAACCGGCCAGAGACGAGAGAGGACAAAGTGAGAGAGAGGGTCGTGAGAAACGAGAGGGAGGAGAGAGGAAGAAGAAATAAAAAGAAGGAAAATTAGGAATTTTCCTAATTTCTGAAAATCTGATTTTTGGCCCGAAAATAGACTAATTCAGAAAAATATGCAAAAATAGTCGAAACGATCCTCGGGAAGAGTACAACGTGACTGCTGCATCCACGAGTCGATGAAATGAGAAATAAACTCACCGTAGGGTTCCGTAACTTGTACGAGAGAAAAACCCACACGGATCGTAAAACTCAACTCAGGACCCACAAAAGCGATCCGAAACTCTCCGAAGAAGATCCGAAAGACCTAATAAGAATCCGATAAGAATCCAGGGCATTACAAACTGTGTCACGGGAATGATGGATATCTCTTTTGGAGGCGAACAAGTTTCGTTGAATGTGTTTAAGGCATCCCAGTACCCAAACCATGAAGAGGAATGCAATGTCATTGATGTATTTGAAGAACTAACTGATGAAAATCTGGATGTTAGTAAGAATATCCTAGAAGAGGGTAGCATGCTTCAAGATTCCCCTCTTTCTTGCGAGCCCTACTCTAGGATAAAGCTACTCCCTCCATTGCAAGCTGAACATGTTCTTCCATCTCTAGATCATCCGCCTGCTCCTGAATTGCAACCTCTACATGATTCTCTTAAGTATGCTTATCTAGTCCCTGACCACACTCTGCCTGTGATTATTGCTTCTAATCTCACTTCTGCTCAGGAGTCTCAACTTTTAGATGTCCTTAAGGAGCACAAGGGGCAATAGGTTGGTCAGTGGCAGATTTAAAAGGCATAAGTCCATATGTTTGCATGCATTATATCTATTTCGAGGACAATGCCAAGCCGAGCAGGGAGATGCAGCACCGACTGAATCCGAATATGAAAGAGGTGGTTAAGAAGGAAGTGGTTAAGTGGCTAGATGTCGGGATTATATATCCCATTTCAGATAGTAAGTGGGTTAGTCTGACGCAAGTTGTGCAGAAGAAATCAGGGCTGACCGTTGTGACAAATGAAAAAGGAGAAGAAGTGCCCATGCGATTATATACAGGGTGGAGAGTTTGCATAGATTACAGAAAATTAAATTCAGTAACAAAGAAAGATCACTTCCCACTCCTGTTTGTAGATCAGATTTTGGAGAGATTGGCGGGGCAAAAATATTTTTGCTTTTTGGATGGCTACTCCGGGTATAATCAGGTTGCAATTTACCCAAAAGATCAGGAAAAGATGACGTTTACGTGCCCCTATGGCACGTTTACTTTTAGATGAATGCCGTTTGGGCCGTGCAATGTCCCGACCACCTTTCAGCGGTGCATGATGTCTATCTTTTCTGAAATGGTGGGTGAATTTTTTGAAGTCTTTATGGATGATTTCTTAGTGTTTGGTACTTCTTTTGAAAATTACTTGGAAAATCTGACTCAAGTGCTGAAGAGGTGCATTGCATCGAATCTTGTGTTAAGCTGGGAGAAGAGCCATTTCATGGTAAGAGAAGGGATAGTGCTAGGCCATGTTGTATCAGAAAGGGGAACAGAGGTCGACAAAGCTAAGGTCGATTTGATTTCTAATCTTCCTCCTCTCACATCTGTCAAGCAAATCCATTCCTTCCTTGGCCATGCAAGACTCTATAAATGATTCATTCAAAACTTCTCTACCATTGCTCCTCCGCTCATTCAATTGCTTGCCAAAGACACTACCTTTCAATTAGATGATTCTTGTTTCGAGACATTCAATTCTTTAAAAGTGGCCCTCACTCAAGCTCTGATTCTTCAATCTCCAAATTGGTTGCTCTCTTTTGAAATTATGTGTGATACCTCAAACTATGCTGTTGGAGTTGTCTTGGGTCAGAGAATCGATAAGAAGCCCATGGTAATCTACTACGTGAGCCGCACCCTCGCTGCAGTTGAATTACACCACCACGGAGAAAGGACTGCTTGCTGTTGTTTTTGCCCTGGAGAAATTTTGTTCATATCTGTTAGGGGCTAAGGTCATTGTTTATTCTGATCACTCTGCTTTGAGATACTTGCTTTCCAAGAAGGATGCAAAACCCCGTCTCATTCGTTAGATTTTATTGTTGCAAGAGTTTGATTTAGAAATAAGAGACAAGAAGGGGTTAGAGAACGTTGTAGCTGATCATCTGTCAATGATAGTGATACCTGAGAGTGCTCCAATGTCTGATTCTTTTCTCGATGAACAAATTCTCTTTATCTCTCCTACTTCAACCCCCTTGTATGGTTACATTGTCAATTGCATGGCGGTAGGATAGATTCCAGGAGGGTGGACTAAGCAGGAAAAGGATCAATTCTTTTCAAAGGTCAAACACTATTTTTAGGGGGACCTGGAGATATTTCATATGGGTCTTGATCAGATTATAAGAAGATGTGTCTCGGAAGAGGAGCAACAATTGGTGTTGAAATTTTGTCATAATCTTGCTTGTGGGAGACACTTTTCTGGAAAGAAGACTGCGGCTAAGGTTCTACAAAGTGGATTCTATTGGCCCACATTGTTTAAGGATGCATACGAATTTTCAAAAACTTGTTTGAGGTGTCAAGCAGTGGGCAACAATTCTAAGAAGGATATGATGCCCCTTAATCCCATTCTGGTAGTGGAAATCTTTGATATTTGGGGTATTAATTTTATGGGACCATTTTCACCTTCTTTTGGGAATGAATACATTTTGGTGGCGGTTGATTATGTTTCAAAATGGATTGAAGCAATAGCCACTAGGACTAATGATGATAAAGTGGTGATAAAATTTTTAAAGAAGAACATCTTTTCTAGATTTGGTTGTCCTAGAGCTATGATTAGTGGTGGGAGTTCTCATTTCACAAACTTTCAATTCTGAACTTTGCTTCACAAATATGGCATTACTCATAAGCTTGCTATTCCCTATCATCCCTAAACCAATGGCTAGGTATAAGTGTCCAATAGGGAGATCAAGAACATTTTGCATAAAATAGTTAGACCGGATAGGAAAGACTGGTCCGAGAGACTAGACGATGCATTATGGGCCTATAGAACTACATTTAAAACTCCCATTGGCATGTCCCCATACCGCCTCATTTTTGGAAAAACCTGCCACTTACCTGTAGAGCTGGAACATAGAGCATATTGGGTCATTAAACAAGTTAATTTTGATCTCACTCAAGCTGGGTCCCAAAGAGCTCTACAACTCAATGAATTGGAGGAACAACGTAATGAAGCCTATGAAAATTCCAAGATTTATAAAGCTAAAACCAAGGCTTTTCATGATAAGCATATTCACAGGAAAACTTTTTATGTAAATCAAAAGGTTTGGCTTTTTAACTCAAGGCTACGCTTGTTCCCCGGTAAGTTAAAGTCCAGATGGGATGGACCATTTGTGGTTGTTAAGGCTTTTGACCATGGTGCTATCAAAATTTTGAATCCTAATAATGGTCACATTGTCACTGTTATTGTCAACGATTGAAGCCTTACTTGGAAAATGAAACAATGTCAAAAGAATCTATTGCTTTGGGTGATTTGGAATAAAATCTTCGTGAGCTTTCATGCGTCTGGTTGAAGACGGAAAACTTAGCGCTTCTGGGAGACAACCCAAGATTTTTTATTGTTTGATGTTTTTGTTTCAATGTGTTTCAATAGGCAAGTCGAGGAGAAAAGAGATGTCGCCATTATTCTAAGAGTCTTTCACCCCCGCATACCAGGTTGTCTTTTTCCTTTTCAGCAATCTTTATTGTTACAGTGTTCTATTGCTTTCTATTGCATATGCCATTGATGACAATGTCATTCAAGTTGGGGGAGGGGAGAGCAAAATTTCATGCATATAGTACAACCTGATAGGAGTGTTTGCATAATTTCCTGCATAAGCATAACTTCCTGCATATTTGAGTTTCATGATGAAATCCCCATTTTTGAGTTTCATGATTCATGCTTAAATTGAAAGTAATTATGGAATAAAAAATTCTGGGGAGAAGGATGATGGAAAATTTATTTCAATCTAGCTATGAAAAACTGATGAAAGAATCTCTTTAAAGTTTATGTGCACTTTTAGAAAAGAAAAGTCACTTTGCATGCTAATGAAACAAGCAGGACAAGCCTTCTACTATTTTGGATATGTTGTCTGATATTCTACACTTCTTGAGGAAGAGTTATTTTGAAAAAGTTTTCTGTTAGGTTATTTATCGAATAAGTGCAAAAGCACATTGTTGAAAAAGAAGAAAAGGAAAAAAAGAAACACCATGAAAAATACCCCGAATCTTAGTAACCGGGCCTACTTCACCTTACAAGTGTTGAGGTTCGCGTCAAAAAGAAAAGGGAACTGTGATCTGCGTAATCGGGCCTGCTTCTCCTAAGGCAAGGGTCGAGGTTTGTGTTAAATAGTGAAGGGTAGTGCAACATCATGTGTGTAGAAAAAATAAAAAGATCCCAAAAGGGATAAAATAAATAAGGCAGACAAAAAGCTAATATGCTTAATGCTCTGATTTAGGATGTGCAAGGTTGAAAGGTACTTACTCGGAATAGCAAATGGGGGACGCAATTGTCTTTACCGTGGATTTAGTATTACACATGCACCAGTGTTGCTGAACTTTGATTTGAAATCATGATCATGTACCTTAATTTCCTACATAAGGCTAGTGTGCATTAATGATTCCGGATTCCTAATCTTTGGTTGATTCTATGAAGGGAGAGCTGGATATAGCAGTATGAACTTTACAAACTCTTGTTGGTCCTAAATTTTAATTTGTTTGCATTGCTAAGGGACTAGCAATGAGTAAGTTGGGGTGTGTGATAAGTGTCACAGTTCATATTATAATTTACATCACATTCATCACTTTTGAACATTTAACGAGCTTAGTTGTGCATTAATATGGCAAAAATCTCATTCTCACCATTAATTTGAGTTTGCATGACTTTACCATCAATTTTGAGTCAAAATAGCATTGTGAGAAATATTTAATAAAATACACAATTATTACAATTTATTTTGAAATGAAGAATATTGATTATTTTGAATTTTTTGAATTTTTAGGAAATAGCGACCGATGGATCAGACGCTATTTCTGAAATATTTTTATGAAACAAGGAATGAGCGACTGAGTAAATAGGCACCGATTTGTTTGACTAAAAAAAGGAAAAAAGAAAAAAAGAATGTGCGACCGTGTATGCAGGCGCCCATTCATTTGATGAAAATAGAAAAAAGAGAAGAGCTGGAAAAGGAAGAGGAATGAATGACTGTCCGCTCGGGCGCTAATTCATCGGAAAAGAATGATCGGCCAACCAAGAAGGCACTCATTCTATTATACGGAAAATCGAAAGAAAGTCAAGAAAAATGGAAAAAGAATGAGCGCATGTTTGCACAGTCGTCAATTCCTTGATTTATAGAAAACGGAAAATGTCAAAGAGAGGAAATAAAGAATGGGCGACCGCCTGTTCAGTCGTACATAGGAATGTGTGCCCACCGCCCAAGTCACCATTTTCGTGAGAGACTGCATGGAAACGCAACGTCCCGATTGTAGTTATCTTCCAATTTTTGGGCTTATCTCTTCTTGTTTGAGGAAAGGAGGACTCTAAAAGTGGCAAGATCCCTAATTTGATCAATCTTTGATGCTGAAAAATCAGATTCAAGCTAATCTAGAGGGTCATGATCGTGGGAGGTTCATGGAGAATATAAATAGATGCCAAGAGCAGATTGAAGGGGATGTTAGCCTTTTTCTCAGCCTATTTTTCATGCTCTTTTGTTCATCTTTTTAAATTACTTTCTTCTAAAACGTTCTGTGTTTTTAAGTTCTCTACAATTTATTCTTCGTCCTCTTCCTCTAATTCTCTCCCGTGTTCAAGTTATTATCAATTTTTCAAGGTTCTATCTTGGGTTTTCACTGTTCATCTACGCAGACGCACCTCTGTTCCTCCCCATTTTCACCCTCTTTCTCACATTTTCTCTCTCTACACTCTTCATCAATATTCTTTGTCTGTAGCAACCCTGATAAAAATATTAATAATAATAAAGATTTTAAAAATAAATCAAATAATTAAATAAATAAAACAATATAAAATAACACCTCGGATAAAGGCGCTACTTAAATTATAAACGCCTCTAGATAAGGCGTTATTCAAGAAGTGACGTCCTTACCACACGGCGTCAAATTCCAACGTCAAAAAGGGTAAGGCCAAGAAACGCCCCTCTCTTGGGCGTGTTTTAAACAAAGGAACGCCCTAATGAAAGGCGCTTCTTAAGAAACGACCTGAACAAGGTCGTCAATTCAAGAATCGACGCCCTGACTAAAGTCGTTAATTCCATTCGAGTTCCGTTCGACACGGGAGCTTATCCAGGGAAGGATTATGTTAATCTAGTAAGTATTTAATAGGGCAAGGACTCTATATTGGAAGCATTACTTCCACTAGAACACTAACCCTAACAGGACGTCCAAAATCCTATAAATAGTCTTGATCGAACAAACCCTAAACCTATTTGATTCAAGCCTCTGCGACGGTAAGTGAAGAACAGAACTGTTCTTCTTATTCTTTTTTTTTCTTTTCTGTTTCGAGTGTATGAAGAACTAACATTCTTCATCTCCTTCTCTTCTTACAGGTCGAAGAGAGCACACGTCGTGAAAAACAAAGGTGATGTTCTTCTTTCTTTTACCTTCGGTCAGGAAGTATGAAGAAATACTAATATTTCTTCTTATGTTCTCGTAGGAATTACAGGACCGAAAAACAAGAGCTTCTCTTCTCACGGTTCAAATCACCAAATTATCATAATGTAGGTTTTCTCAAGTTATGGTAGCCCAAACAAAATTAATGCAAGATATACATATATATAAGCATGACATGCATATGGTTTATTATAGTTTTAATACGTTTCTGCAATATTTTGAAAGAGACGCCCCTGTCAAGGGCGCTAATTTACAAGACACGACCCTGCCCAAGTCGTCAATTTCATATTTGACGCCCTGTACACAGGCGTTAATTTCATGTAAATGTTAATCACCTATCTTAAGAACTGATTATCCATGCAATTACATGAAATCAATAATTGTTAACGGTTAAAAGTCAATGAACATGAAACATCAAATCTAATATACTGCATCTGAATTCCTGCCAATTTTCCTGTCATGACTATATGATTGTTATCCTTGATTATCGTGCAAATCTTGCTTTCCTGGTATTTTTTTGAATTCACGACCTAGACTAGGTCGTTTTCCATGTGTTAACGCCCCATCACAGGGCGTGAATTGAAAAGAAACGCCCCTTACTAGGGCGCGTATCTGTTAAAATCCTGGAATACATATTCTGAAAAATAAGAATTTAATGATTAACGCCCCTGCCAAGGGCACGTTTTTGATAATTTCTGAAAATAAATATGTTCTGTAAAATATTGTAAATAAAAAGACGCCTGCTACTGTAGTCGTCTCATTGCAAAGAAACGCCCCTGTCCAGGGCGTGTTTTAGATAAATTAATAAGATATTGAAATTCTGAAAAATGGAAACATCTGTAAACGTCCTTCCGTTAGGCGTTAATTACTTGATAAACGACTCTGATTAAGTCGTTATTTTACTGTAAAACTGATTTTCCACTGTTTCTGTTAACCGATGGTTTCATATGTTATATAATATATATATCGGCACTATTCTCCACTCCGTGAGTATAGTCCCACGTTTCATGTTGTTTCATCGATCACACTCAACTCTCATTGACATACAAGCTCTCCATTGGGCATTCCATTCCTTTGGACTAGCGAGTTAGTCATAGAGACCTCCGTAAGACTCCTCGAACCTTAGATTCCCTCAAGGTCGACTGAGCTGGTTGTACCCTAAAAACTTATTACACAATTAATGCCATGTCAATCTAAAGAAACATGGTATACTGGCCCTTATGATTATACAAAGAGTATATCATGAGAATTTCTTAATGGAATGATGATATCATGCCATATCATGTTATCCTTGTAAAAACCTCAATTCTATGATAAGAATGAGGGTATCTTACCTTTGATATACTGTTCATGTGGACCTCAATTCTATATAAAGAATGTCCATATTGATTTGTCATGGTACCCAAGTTAAGGGAACCATATTCTACCTAGTTTTATCGACATCGTGATTATACCGTTATTATCGCCATTCTATGTCCTTTGTCATATTTTTTTGGACTCTATTCTGTCAAAGTTGTCATACATGTCTACAAGCTTGATTATTGAAATTCAAAAATTGGCTATATATATATAAGAGTGGATGTCAAAACACATGATAAATGCCTGCGCATATAGGGCCCGATCTGGTCTTGGGAGGAGCACCCGAAAGTACTTGTGCCCATGGGAGTTAAAATGATAAGGTATCTGGCATTATACCGAGTACTTGACTTGCTTGATTGGACATTCCACATAAATCTTGTACTTGAAATCATACTTGACTTGACATGAAATGCGTGGCCCGAAAAAGGGTAATTTACTTGCTTGATACATGATAGCCAAAGTTCTTGACATGACTTGTTAAATGTACATGCTTGGATATCTTGAATAACTTGTTATCTTGTTGAAAGTTCATGATTAGTCCATCTTATTTCCTTGATATTACATTCTCTCTATCTTGTCATTTTATGCGAGCATGCATAGCTTTATTGCATTCATGAAAATGTAATTACTTAAACCCCTTGCTAGTACTTGAGATATAATTTCCTACTGAGCGTTCGCTCATTCCGTTTGTCCCTTTTTACTTTTCAGGTAAGTCCGACGACGATGGAAGTCAATCGGATGGGAATGGTCAAGAGTGAAAGTGATAGAGCTGCTCAAGTGTCATCTAGTCTTTTCTATAGTTTCTTGAGTCACATATGTATTCTTTTCCTTTTTATTAAGCAGAGTATTGGATTTGTAATAGTCTATCCATTATGAAATAAAGGATTGGGTTATCTTGCTATTTTGCGCATCTCTGTCTTTGTGTCGAATACACGACCACTCTGATTGACATGATTGATATAAACTCGTCACGCGTTTTCGGGTATCTTCCGTGCTCGGGGCGTGACAGTTTTTGTGGTATCAGAGCCTAGGGTATTCAATTCCTAGGAAAAACCCAAGTCCAAGGATAAGTTGAACGTTTAACCAAGTGAGTTTGGGTAGAACCAAGGGTTAAGAGTCAATGAGTCTTTTTAATAAGATCACAGTGATATAATACTTACGTAGCTATTGTAATTGTAGGATAATGGCTGCCGAACGTGCTCAATGGCGCAACATGCAGCGTACCCTCCAAGGGATGACTCAAGTGCTACAACAGGTAGCACAAGGTGGTGCTCCACGAGCTGGAAGCTTACACCAAGCCTTTAAGAACATGAATCCCCCGAAGTTTATGGGATCGACCGATCCGGATGATGCCGAGCATTGGGTTCGGGAAACCGAACGCATATTCCGTGTCATGCAATGCACGGATCAGGACAAAGTTCTATTAGCTACATTCCAGTTAGAGAAAGATGCTAGATGCTGGTGGGAGTCTATTGAAGCAACCATCGATCCTACTCAAGTAACATGGGAAGAATTTGTGGAATACTTCAATGCTAAATATTTCTTGGACCGAGTCCAAGAAAAGAAGGCTGCAGAATTCGCTGCATTAAAACAATGATCTTTATCATTAGCAGATTATGAAGCTCAGTTCTCCAGGTTGTCTAGATATGCTAAGCATCTTATTAGCACGGAGAAGATGAAAGCCCGTAGATTTCTTAATGGGCTTAGGCCCCACTATATTACTCAACTGGCGCCAATGGACATCCAAGTTTATTCTGAAATAGTGCGCCGAGCTCAATTACTTGAAGATGCCACGGAACTATCTGATAGGATCCATGGAAAAGATAAGAAGGAGCAAGTCACAGGTTCGGGTTCTTTTAAACCCAACTTTAAGAAGAGGCCCAATAATGGAGGTTCATCCTCTCAAGATTCCAAGTTCAAGAAATCCAAGCCCTTCTCTATCACCACTACCCCTTCAAACGTAGTATGCAAGCATTATGACAAGGCTGGTCACAAGACCGAAGAATGCTGGAGGAAATTAGGAGCATGTCTCCGTTGTGGGAGCCGCGAACATCGGATTCCCGACTGTCCGTTACTTAATGACCAAGCCGGAGACGGTAAGCGCCCGGTGACAAAGAACGCTCGACTTCATGCAATAAAGGAGACCGAGCAAGAAGAAGGTGGACTGGTAGAAGGTACATTAACAGTTTGTTCCAAAAGTGCTTATGTCTTATTTGATACGGGTGCATCGCATTCTATTATTTCTAAGAAGTTTGCCGACCCGTTACCGTTAGAACCAGAATGGATAAAAATAGTTCTAACTACTCCTCTTGGAAGTGAAAATGATATTACTCATCACTACCAAAACTGTGAGGTAATGGTTCAAGGTAGGAATTTACCTATAGATCTCATATGCCTCGATCTAAAGGAGTATGATGTTATACTGGGAGCGGACTGGTTATCCAAATACCAGGCAACGGTTGATTGCCGCAATAGCCAAATTGCTTTCAAAGATTTTCTAGAATTAGTCTTTACTCGTCCCAAGAGTCGGAGCAATTCCCCTCTTATTTCGGCTCTCCGAGCTAGCAAGCTCGTCAGGAAAGGATGTGTATCCTTCCTTGCATTTGTCACAGTTAAGGAAACAAAGGACACTAAGATAGAAGACATTCAGGTAGTGCAAGAATTTCCAGACGTATTTCCGGAAGATTTACCGGGATTACCCCCTCAAAGAGAAGTGGCCTTCACCATTGACTTACTCCTGGTGCTGGTCCAGTTTCAAAGGCACCCTATAGAATGTCCCCTGTGGAACTCAAAGAGTTGAAGGAGCAGTTGATGGAATTAATTCGAAAAGGGTTTATTAGACCAAGTACTTCCCCGTGGGGAGCACCGGTATTATTTGTAAAGAAAAAGGATAGATCCATGAGATTGTGCATCGACTATCGACAGTTGAATCATCTCACTATCAAGAACAAGTATCCACTGCCGAGAATCGATGAGTTATTTGATCAGATTTCAGGATCCAAATATTTTTCGAAGATTGACCTCAGATCAGGATATCATCAGTTAAGGATCAAAGATGATGACATTCATAAGACCGCATTCAGAAGCAGGTATGGCCATTATGAATTCGTTGTTATGCCTTTTGGACTAACAAATGCCCCTGCTGCCTTTATGCAGTTAATGAATAGCATATTCAGGCCTTACTTGGATCAATTCATAGTAGTCTTCATTGATGATATATTGATATATTCCAAGACTAAGGAAGAACATGAAAAGCATTTGAGGATTGCATTGCAAGTCTTGAGGACAAATCAATTGTATGCAAAACTCAGCAAGTGCGAGTTCTGGGTTGAAGAAGTGGCTTTTCTCGGACATGTCATATCCAAGGGCGGTTTATCTGTAGATCCGTCAAAGGTTGAAGCTGTTAGAAACTGGGAAAAACCAACCAATGCAAGCGAGATCAGAAGTTTCTTAGGTCTTGCGGGATATTATAGGCGATTCATCAAGGATTTCTCCAAGATCGCCGTGCCCCTTACAAGATTAACTCGCAAGGAGATCCGATATGAATGGAGTGAGGAATGTGAAAGAAGCTTCCAAACTCTCAAGGATCATCTTACTACAGCTCCGGTCTTAGCTTTACCAATAGAAGGAGAGAAATTCGAGGTTTACACCGATGCTTCTGGCATTGGCCTCGGGTGTGTCTTAATGCAACAAGGGAAGGTCATAGCATACTCTTCTCGTCAACTGAAGAAGCATGAGGAGAATTACCCCGTCCATGACTTAGAACTGGCCGCGGTGGTATTTGCCCTAAAGATATGGAGACACTACTTATATGGAGTGCAGTTTACTGTATACTCCGATCACAAGAGTCTCAAATATCTATTTTCACAAAAGGAGCTAAACATGAGACAAAGACGCTGGCTAGAATATCTCAAGGACTTCGACTTCAATATACAATACCATCCCGGAAAGGGTAATTATGTTGCTGATGCCCTTAGTCGAAAGCCGAGAGCAATGATAGCCAATTGTATGATACAAGAATGGAGGTTGCTAGAACAATTCTCCGAGCTCAATATAAGCTTGGACACAGAATCCAAATTTGTCACATTATCTCATGTAAGCATACAGCCAGACTTATTATCTGAGATACAAACACTTCAGGATGATGATCCTATATTAGTGGAAATCAAAGGCAGATTAGAAGGACAATCTGATTTTCAACTAACTTCTGATGGAAGATTATTGTTCAAAGACAGAACTTGTATACCAGATTGTCCAGAATTAAAGAAGAAGATCTTAGATGAAGCTCACAGATCAAGGTACACTATTCATCCAGGATCAACCAAAATGTACCAAGATGTAAAGAGGAACTTTTGGTGGCCCAACATGAAAAGAGAAATAGCGGACTATGTATCACGCTGCCTCACATACCAACAGGTCAAGGCGGAACACCAAAAGCCTGCTGGAAAACTACATCCTCTAGATATTCCTAAGTGGAAGTGGGAGGATATTGGTATGGACTTCATAATGGGTTTATCTAAATCAAAAGGAGGACATGATGGAATCTGGGTTATCATTGACCGATTAACTAAATCGGCGTATTTCTTGCCAATAAAAAGCCGATGGTCAATTGATGTGCTAGCTGCACTATACATCAAGGAAATAGTCAGGATACATGGAATTCCTGTCTCAATCGTGTCTGACAGAGATCCCCGTTTTACTTCTCATTTTTGGAAGGGTCTACAACATTCATTGGGAACCAGGCTTAACTTTAGTACAACTTTCCACCCACAAACGGATGGTCAGACCGAGAGAGCTAATCAAGTTGTTGAAGATATGCTTAGAGCATGCACCATTGACTTTGGAGGAAACTGGCATGACCACTTGCCTCTTGTGGAATTTGCATATAACAACAGCTACCAAGCTAGTATCCAAATGGCACCTTTCGAAGCTTTATATGGAAGGAGTTGCCGATCACCCTTATGCTGGAACGAAGTTGGAGAGAAACAACTGTTAGGTCCAGACATGGTAAGGGATACAACTGAGAAGATACAAGTAATCCAAGAAAGATTGCAAGTTGCTCAGACCAGGCAAAAGGCTTATGCAGATACAAGAAGGAGAGATCTTGAATTCAAAATCGGAGATCATGTATTTTTTAAAATATCGCCTGGACGTGGCATACGAAGATTTGGTGTTAAGGGCAAGCTTACGCCAAGATTCATCAGACCTTTTGAGATACTCGAAAGAGTTGGCGAGGTTGCTTATCGCATCGCGTTGCCTCCTCAATTGTCCGAGGTACATAATGTATTTCATATATCTATGTTGAAGAAGTATGTGCACGATCCATCGCATATTATTGAACATGGAGATCTGGTGATCAAGAAAGATCTCACATATGAACAGAAGCCTATGAAGATCTTAGATCGTGAAATACGAGCACTAAGGAATAAGGTTATTCCCATGCTTAAGGTACAATGGAATAAGAATACTGAACACGAAGCGACATGGGAGACCGAGGAATCTATGAAGAAACGATTTCCCGAGTTGTTCTAAGAGGTATATACTCTACACTCTCCACGTGTATACATAATATGCAATTGAATTTGGGGACCAAATTCTTTTTAAGTGGGAGAGGGTGTAGCAACCCTGATAAAAATATTAATAATAATAAAGATTTTAAAAATAAATCAAATAATTAGATAAATAAAATAATATAAAATAACGCCTCGGATAAAGGCGCTATTTAAATTATAAACGCCTCTAGATAAGGCGTTATTCAAGAAGTGACGCCCTTACCACACGGCGTCAAATTCCAACGTCAAAAAGGGTAAGGCCAAGAAACGCCCCTCTCTTGGGCGTATTTTAAACAAAGGAACGCCCTAATGAAAGGCGCTTCTTAAGAAACGACCTGAACAAGGTCGTCAATTCAAGAATCGACGCCCTGACCAAAGTCGTTAATTCCATTTGAGTTCCATTCGACACGGGAGCTTATCCAGGGAAGGATTATGTTAATCTAGTAAGTATTTAATAGGGCAAGGACTCTATATTGGAAGCATTACTTCCACTAGAACACTAACCCTAACAGGACGTCCAAAATACTATAAATAGTCTTGATCGAACAAACCCTAAACCTATTTGATTCAAGCCTCTGCGACGGTAAGTGAAGAACAGAACTGTTCTTCTTATTCTTTTTTTTTCTTTTCTGTTTCGAGTGTAAGAAGAACTAACGTTCTTCATCTCCTTCTCTTCTTACAGGTCGAAGAGAGCACACGTCGTGAAGAACAAAGGTGATGTTCTTCTTTCTTTTACCTTCGGTCAGGAAGTATGAAGAAATACTAATATTTCTTCTTATGTTCTCGTAGGAATTACAGGACCGAAAAACAATAGCTCCTCTTCTCACGGTTCAAATCATCAAATTATCATAATGTAGGTTTTCTCAAGTTATGGTAGCCCAAACAAAATTAATGCAAGATATACGTATATATAAGCATGACATGCATATGGTTTATTATAGTTTTAATACGTTTCTGCAATATTTTGAAAGAGACGCCCCTGTCAAGGGCGCTAATTTACAAGACACGACCCTGCCCAGGTCGTCAATTTCATATTTGACGCCCTGTACACAGGCGTTAATTTCATGTAAATGTTAATCACCTATCTTAAGAACTGATTATCCATGCAATTACATGCAATCAATAATTGTTAACGGTTAAAAGTCAATGAACATGAAACATCAAATCTAATATACTGCATCTGAATTCCTGCCAATTTTCCTGTCATGACTATATGATTGTTATCCTTGATTATCGTGCAAATCTTGCTTTCCTGGTATTTTTTTGAATTCACGACCTAGACTAGGTCGTTTTCCATGTGTTAACGCCCCATCACAGGGCGTGAATTGAAAAGAAACGCCCCTTACTAGGGCGCGTATCTGTTAAAATCCTGGAATACATATTCTGAAAAATAAGAATTTAATGATTAACGCCCCTGCCAAGGGCGCGTTTTTTATAATTTCTGAAAATAAATATGTTCTGTAAAATATTGTAAATAAAAAGACGCCTGCTACTGTAGTCGTCTCATTGCAAAGAAACGCCCCTGTCCAGGGCGCGTTTTAGATAAATTAATAAATTATTGAAATTCTAAAAAAGGGAAACATGTGTAAACGTCCTTCCGTTAGGCGTTAATTACTTGATAAACGACTCTGATTAAGTCGTTATTTTACTGTAAAACTGATTTTCCACTGTTTCTGTTAACCGATGGTTTCATATGTTATATAATATATATATCGGCACTATTCTCCACTCCGTGAGTATAGTCTCACGTTTCATGTTGTTTCATCGATCACACTCAACTCTCATTGACATACAAGCTCTCCATTGGACATTCCGTTCCTTTGGACTAACGAGTTAGTCATAGAGACCTCCGTAAGACTCCTCGAACCTTGGATTCCCTCAAGGTCGACTGAGCTGGTTGTACCCTAAAAACCGATTACATAATTAATGCCATGTCAATCTAAAGAAACATGGTATACTGGCCCTTATGATTATACAAAGAGTATATCATGAGAGTTTCTTAATGGAATGATGATATCATGCCATATCATGTTATCCTTGTAAAAACCTCAATTCTATGATAAGAATGAGGGTATCTTACCTTTGATATACTGTTCATGTGGACCTCAATTCTATATAAAGAATGTCCATATTGATTTGTCATGGTACCCAAGTTAAGGGAACCATATTCTACCTAGTTTTATCGACATCGTGATTATACCGTTATTATCGCCATTCTATGTCCTTTGTCATATTTTTTTGGACTCTATTCTGTCAAAGTTGTCATACATGTCTACAAGCTTGATTATTGAAATTCAAAAATTGGCTATATATATATAAGAGTGGATGTCAAAACACATGATAAATGCCTGCGCATATAGGGCCCGATCTGGTCCTAGGAGGAGCACCCGAAAGTACTTGTGCCCATGGGAGTTAAAATGATAAGGTATCTGGCATTATACCGAGTACTTGACTTGCTTGATTGGACATTCCACATAAATCTTGTACTTGAAATCATACTTGACTTGACATGAAATGCGTGGCCCGAAAAAGGGTAATTTGCTTGCTTGATACATGATAGCCAAAGTTCTTGACATGACTTGTTAAATGTACTTGCTTGGATATCTTGAATAACTTGTTATCTTGTTGAAAGTTCATGATTAGTCCATCTTATTTCCTTGATATTACATTCTCTCTATCTTGTCGTTTTATGCGAGCATGCATAGCTTTATTGCATTCATGAAAATGTAATTACTTAAACCCCTTGCTAGTACTTGAGATATAATTTCCTACTGAGCGTTCGCTCATTCCGTTTGTCCCTTTTTACTTTTCAGGTAAGTCCGACGACGATGGAAGTCAATCAGATGGGAATGGTCAAGAGTGAAAGTGATAGAGCTGCTCAAGTGTCATCTAGTCTTTTCTATAGTTTCTTGAGTCACATATGTATTCTTTTCCTTTTTATTAAGCAGAGTATTGGATTTGTAATAGTCTATCCATTATGAAATAAAGGATTGGGTTATCTTGCTATTTTGCGCATCTCTGTCTTTGTGTCGAATACACGACCACTCTGATTGACATGATTGATATAAACTCGTCACGCGTCTCCGGGTATCTTCCGCGCTCGGGGCGTGACAGTTTTTGTGGTATCAGAGCCTAGGGTATTCAATTCCTAGGAAAAACCCAAGTCCAAGGATAAATTGAACGTTTAACCAAGTGAGTTTGGGTAGAACCAAGGGTTAAGAGTCAATGAGTCTTTTTAATAAGATCACAGTGATATAATACTTACGTAGCTATTGTAATTGTAGGATAATGGCTGCCGAACGTGCTCAATGGCACAACATGCAGCGTACCCTCCAAGGGATGACTCAAGTGCTACAACAGGTAGCACAAGGTGGTGCTCCATGAGTTGGAAGCTTACACCAAGCCTTTAAGAACATGAATCCCCCGAAGTTTATGGGATCGACCAATCCGGACGATGCCGAGCATTGGGTTCGGGAAACCGAACGCATATTCCGTGTCATGCAATGCACGGATCAGGACAAAGTTCTATTAGCTACATTCCAGTTAGAGAAAGATGCTAGATGCTGGTGGGAGTCTATTGAAGCAACCATCGATCCTACTCAAGTAACATGGGAAGAATTTGTGGAATACTTCAATGCTAAATATTTCTCGGACCGAGTCCAAGAAAAGAAGGCTGCAGAATTCGCTGCATTAAAGCAACGATCTTTATTATTAGCAGATTATGAAGCTCAGTTCTCCAGGTTGTCTAGATATGCTAAGCATCTTATTAGCACGGAGAAGATGAAAGCCCGTAGATTTCTTAATGGGCTTAGGCCCCACTATATTACTCAACTGGCGCCAATGGACATCCAAGTTTATTCTGAAATAGTGCGCCGAGCTCAATTACTTGAAGATGCCACGGAACTATCTGATAGGATCCATGGAAAAGACAAGAAGGAGCAAGTCACAGGTTCGGGTTCTTTTAAACCCAACTTTAAGAAGAGGCCCAATAATGGAGGTTCATCCTCTCAAGATTCCAAGTTCAAGAAATCCAAGCCCTTCTCTATCACCACTACCCCTTCAAACGTAGTATGCAAGCATTGTGACAAGGCTGGTCACAAGATCGAAGAATGCTGGAGGAAATTAGGAGCATGTCTCCGTTGTGGGAGCCGCGAACATCAGATTCCCGACTGTCCGTTACTTAATGACCAAGCCGGAGACGGTAAGCGCCCGGTGACAAAGAACGCTCGACTTCATGCAATAAAGGAGACCGAGCAAGAAGAAGGTGGACTGGTAGAAGGTACATTAACAGTTTGTTCCAAAAGTGCTTATGTCTTATTTGATACGGGTGCATCGCATTCCATTATTTCTATGAAGTTTGCCGACCCGTTACCGTTAGAACCAGAATGGATAAAAATAGTTCTAACTACTCCTCTTGGAAGTGAAAATGATATTACTCATCACTACCAAAACTGTGAGGTAATGGTTCAAGGTAGGAATTTACCTATAGATCTCATATGCCTCGATCTAAAGGAGTATGATGTTATACTGGGAGCGGACTGGTTATCCAAATACCAGGCAACGGTTGATTGCCGCAATAGCCAAATTGCTTTCAAAGATTTTCCAGAATTAGTCTTTACTCGCCCCAAGAGTCGGAGCAATTCCCCTCTTATTTCGGCTCTCCGAGCTAGCAAGCTCGTCAGGAAAGGATGTGTATCCTTCCTTGCATTTGTCACAGTTAAGGAAACAAAGGACACTAAGATAGAAGACATTCAGGTAGTGCAAGAATTTCCAGACGTATTTCCGGAAGATTTACCGGGATTACCCCCTCAAAGAGAAGTGGCCTTCACCATTGACTTAGTCCCTGGTGCTGGTCCAGTTTCAAAGGCACCCTATAGAATGTCCCCTGCGGAACTCAAAGAGTTGAAGGAGCAGTTGATGGAATTAATTCGAAAAGGGTTTATTAGACCAAGTACTTCCCCGTGGGGAGCACCGGTATTATTTGTAAAGAAAAAGGATGGATCCATGAGATTGTGCATCGACTATCGACAGTTGATTCATCTCACTATCAAGAACAAGTATCCACTGCCGAGAATCGATGAGTTATTTGATCAGATTTCAGGATCCAAATATTTTTCGAAGATTGACCTCAGATCAGGATATCATCAGTTAAGGATCAAAGATGATGACATTCATAAGACCGCATTCAGAAGCAGGTATGGCCATTATGAATTCATTGTTATGCCTTTTGGACTAACAAATGCCCCTACTGCCTTTATGTAGTTAATGAATAGCATATTCAGGCCTTACTTGGATCAATTCATAGTAGTCTTCATTGATGATATATTGATATATTCCAAGACTAAGGAAGAACATGAAAAGCATTTGAGGATTGCATTGCAAGTCTTGAGGACAAATCAATTGTATGCAAAACTCAGCAAGTGCGAGTTCTGGCTTGAAGAAGTGGCTTTTCTCGGACATGTCATATCCAAGGACGGTTTATCTGTAGATCCGTCAAAGGTTGAAGCTATTAGAAACTGGGAAAAACCAACCAATGCAAGCGAGATCAGAAGTTTCTTAGGTCTTGCGGGATATTATAGGCGATTTATCAAGGATTTCTCTAAGATCGCCGTGCCCCTTACAAGATTAACTCGCAAGGAGATCCGATATGAATGGAGTGAGGAATGTGAAAGAAGCTTCCAAACTCTCAAGGATCATCTTACTACAGCTCCGGTCTTAGCTCTACCAATAGAAGGAGAGAAATTCGAGGTTTACACCGATGCTTCTGGCATTGGCCTCGGGTGTGTCTTAATGCAACAAGGGAAGGTCATAGCATACTCTTCTCGTCAACTGAAGAAGCATGAGGAGAATTACCCCGTCCATGACTTAGAACTGGCCGCAGTGGTATTTGCCCTAAAGATATGGAGACACTACTTATATGGAGTGCAGTTTACTGTATACTCCGATCACAAGAGTCTCAAATATTTATTTTCACAAAAGGAGCTAAACATGAGACAAAGACGCTGGCTAGAATATCTCAAGGACTTCGACTTCAATATACAATACCATCCCGGAAAGGGTAATTATGTTGCTGATGCCCTTAGTCGAAAGCCGAGAGCAATGATAGCCAATTGTATGATACAAGAATGGAGGTTGCTAGAACAATTCTCCGAGCTCAATATAAGCTTGGACACGGAATCCAAATTTGTCATATTATCTCATGTAAGCATACAGTCAGACTTATTATCTGAGATACAAACACTTCAGGATGATGATCCTATATTAGTGGAAATCAAAGGCAGATTAGAAGGACAATCTGATTTTCAACTAACTTCTGATGGAAGATTATTGTTCAAAGACAGAACTTGTATACCAGATTGTCCAGAATTAAAGAAGAAGATCTTAGATGAAGCTCACAGATCAAGGTACACTATTCATCCAGGATCAACCAAAATGTACCAAGATGTAAAGAGGAACTTTTGGTGGCCCAACATGAAAAGAGAAATAGCGGACTATATATCACGCTGTCTCACATGCCAACAGGTCAAGGCGGAACACCAAAAGCCTGCTGGAAAATTACATCCTCTAGATATTCCTAAGTGGAAGTGGGAGGATATTGGTATGGACTTCATCATGGGTTTATCTAAATCAAAAGGAGGACATGATGGAATCTGGGTTATCATTGACCGATTAACTAAATCGGCGCATTTCTTGCCAATAAAAAGCCGATGGTCAATTGATGTGCTAGCTGCACTATACATCAAGGAAATAGTCAGGATACATGGAATTCCTATCTCAATCGCGTCTGACAGAGATCCCCGTTTTACTTCTCATTTTTGGAAGGGTCTACAACATTCATTGGGAACCAGGCTTAACTTTAGTACAGCTTTCCACCCACAAACGGTTGGTCAGACCAAGAGAGCTAATCAAGTTGTTGAAGATATGCTTAGAGCATGCACCATTGACTTTGGAGGAAACTGGCATGACCACTTGCCTCTTGTGGAATTTGCATATAACAACAGCTACCAAGCTAGTATCCAAATGGCACCTTTCGAAGCTTTATATGGAAGGAGTTGCCGATCACCCTTATGCTGGAACGAAGTTGGAGAGAAACAACTGTTAGGTCCACACATGGTAAGGGATACAACTGAGAAGATACAAGTAATCCAAGAAAGATTGCAAGTTGCTCAGACCAGGCAAAAGGCTTATGCAGATACAAGAAGGAGAGATCTTAAATTCCAAATCGGAGATCATGTATTTCTTAAAATATCGCCTGGACGCGGCATACGAAAATTTGGTGTTAAGGGCAAGCTTACGCCAAGATTCATCAGACCTTTTGAGATACTCGAAAGAGTTGGCGAGGTTGCTTATCGCATCGCGTTGCCTCCTCAATTGTCCGAGGTACATAATGTATTTCATATATCTATGTTGAAGAAGTATGTGCACGATCCATCGCATATTATTGAACATGGAGATCTGGTGATCAAGAAAGATCTCACATATGAACAGAAGCCTATGAAGATCTTAGATCGTGAAATACGAGCACTAAGGAATAAGGTTATTCCCATGCTTAAGGTACAATGGAATAAGAATACTGAACACGAAGCGACATGGGAGACCGAGGAATCTATGAAGAAACGATTTCCCGAGTTGTTCTAAGAGGTATATACTCTACACTCTCCACGTGTATACATAATATGCAATTGAATTTGGAGACCAAATTCTTTTTAAGTGGGGGAGGGTGTAGCAACCCTGATAAAAATATTAATAATAATAAAGATTTTAAAAATAAATCAAATAATTAGATAAATAAAATAATATAAAATAACGCCTCGGATAAAGGCGCTATTTAAGTTATAAACGCCTCTAGATAAGGCGTTATTCAAGAAGTGACGCCCTTACCACACGGCGTCAAATTCCAACGTCAAAAAGGGTAAGGCCAAGAAACGCCCCTCTCTTGGGCGTGTTTTAAACAAAGGAACGCCCTAATGAAAGGCGCTTCTTAAGAAACGACCTGAACAAGGTCGTCAATTCAAGAATCGACGCCCTAACCAAAGTCGTTAATTCCATTAGAGTTCCGTTCGACACGGGAGCTTATCCAGGGAAGGATTATGTTAATCTAGTAAGTATTTAATAGGGCAAGGACTCTATATTGGAAGCATTACTTCCACTAGAACACTAACCCTAACAGGACGTCCAAAATCCTATAAATAGTCTTGATCGAACAAACCCTAAACCTATTTGATTCAAGCCTCTGCGACGGTAAGTGAAGAACAGAACTGTTCTTCTTATTCTTTTTTTTTCTTTTCTATTTCGAGTGTATGAAGAACTAACGTTCTTCATCTCCTTCTCTTCTTACAGGTCGAAGAGAGCACACGTCGTGAAGAACAAAGGTGATGTTCTTCTTTCTTTTACCTTCGGTCAGGAAGTATGAAGAAATACTAATATTTCTTCTTATGTTCTCGTAGGAATTACAGGACCGAAAAATAAGAGCTCCTCTTCTCACGGTTCAAATCATCAAATTATCATAATGTAGGTTTTCTCAAGTTATGGTAGCCCAAACAAAATTAATGCAAGATATACATATATATAAGCATGACATGCATATGGTTTATTATAGTTTTAATACGTTTCTGCAATATTTTGAAAGAGACGCCCCTGTCAAGGGCGCTAATTTACAAGACACGACCCTGCCCAGGTCGTCAATTTCATATTTGACGCCCTGTACACAGGCGTTAATTTCATGTAAATGTTAATCACCTATCTTAAGAACTGATTATCCATGCAATTACATGAAATCAATAATTGTTAACGGTTAAAAGTCAATGAACATGAAACATCAAATCTAATATACTGCATCTGAATTCCTGCCAATTTTCCTGTCATGACTATATAATTGTTATCCTTGATTATCGTGCAAATCTTGCTTTCCTGGTATTTTTTTGAATTCACGACCTAGACTAGAATGGTATCAGAGTGATACCCCAGCCGAAAGTGTGGGAACTAAGTGCCATGCAGGGCAAAGTGCTACGCTATGGGAGCCACCTCTTGAGTCCGTAATGGAGCAAAGTGCTATATAGTGGGAGCCACCTCTTGAGCCTGTAGGGGCCACCTCTAAAGTCCTACCTGCCTGGGTACTTGATTGCGTGATTGCGTGCTATATGTGCCCAGCGACGAGGACGTCGCCTATATAAGAGGGGTAGATTGTAACACCCTCAAATATAGCTAAGTTGTACTCTATATCACCGAGGTGCCTTTTGAAGTATCGGCTCAGTTCTTGTAAAGAACTCCGAAGTTAAGCGTGCTTAATGGGGAGTAGTACTGGGATGGGTGACCTACCCGGGAAGTCTCCCATTCTGGAGCCGATTACTATTAGAAAGGGACAAAACTGTGAGGTCGACAGGCCAAAGCGGACAATACCTCGACGGTATAGAGTACGGGACGTGACATTGTCTTTTTTAGATCTACAATTTTCACTTCTAACACATCTTCTAATTCTTCTTAGATTTAAAGTTATTCTTCTTCTTCTCACCCTCTATTTTTAAACTTATTTTTACTGTGTTTTTACAACTCCACCGTACCCCCTATATCTCTCTGCTCACTCTCTTCAAAACAAACTCACGCACAGAACACATGTTTTTATTTTAAACTCTCTTTTCTTCTTCTATCTATCTCTTCCTTCTCCATATTCTTCACACATCCCAAGGTAGATCTTCTTCCTTCGGTGCTTTAAAGGCGACGTCTACGTCCAAAGTGGGGCGGTACCTTCCAAGGCTCGACACAGAGACGGCAGCGCTATTCTTCATCATCTTGGCTTTATTTCTTCCTCTTTTCCTATAGACTACTCAAGTTGTAATCTATTAGTTTTCATAAACTTTTGTCTTAGCAATAAAAGTTGATTTTTGTGCTATTGTTCTTCTATTTTGTCTCTCCACTCATTCCAATTTCTCTTCTTAATCCTCCAATATTCTTTAGGTAGATTTAATTGTTGGTCTGTGAAGACTTGGTGCAATGGTGCTGATAAGGATTCAGGGGGGGGGGGGTGTCACACCCCGAGCGCGGAAGGAACCCAGAGTGCGTGACAAGTTTATATCGATCATGTCAATCAGAGTGTTAGTGTATTCAACACAAAGACAGAGTGCACAAAAGTAAAGATAACCCAATACTTTATTCAATCACAACCTCAAAGTACTTCTATTACAAATGAAAATGCCAAGACTCAATAAAAGGAAAAAGTACAATGATTGACTCAAGAAATTAGAAAGATAAGATTAGTAAACGCTTGGATAAATGGAGAGCTCTAATCTCTTCACTCTTGACCTTCCCCATCCAATTGAGTCTCATCATCGGACTTACCTGAAAAATAGGGGAAAACACTGGATGAGCGAATGCTCAGTAGGAATTATATCTCAAGAGCTAGCTTACTTTAAGTAATTACATGTTACATGAATGCACTAAAGCTATGTATGTTTGCGTAAAACGACAAGAGAGAGAGAGAGTATAACAAGAGATAATTGAGTGAACTAGCATGTCTTTCAAGAACTTATATCAATAAATGTCAAGATATTCAAGCAAGTATATTGGAAATTGGCTATCACGTTTCAAGCAAGTATATAAATACCATTTTCGGGTCACGCAAGTCATGTCATGTCAAGTCGAGTACAAGATTATGGAATGTCTAATCAAGCTAGTCATGCACTTCGGTACAATGTCATACCGTGATCATTACAACTGCCATGGCCACAAGTATTTTTGGGTGCTCCTCCCAGGACCAGATCGGGCCCTATATGCGCAAGCATTGATTGTGTATTTTTTGACATCCACTATAGTTATAGCCAATATGGAATTTCAAGGAATAAACTTGTATGAACTTTTAAGGTAGATCTTGTGGAATAACATTTCAAGGATTTGAACATGCGATGCAATGACGATAATAACGGTATAATCACGATTATCGATAAAATTAAGTGGGATAGGCTCTCTAACTTGGGTGCCATGACAATAAGAGTAAGCGCCCATATGAACATGGTCGCTTGTTCTTGTACATGATAAGGTAGATAGAATTAGTGTACTCAAGTACGGCACACTATTCTTAAAGGATATAAATGGTATGGATTACCCATCCCATTATTTCAAGAATATTCTCACGGCATACAAACAGCATGTCGTGAGGGCCGATACACCATGTTTCTTTAGAGTGACATGGCTATTAAATAGTGTGATGGGTTTTAATGGTACAACCAGCTCAGCTGCTTTGAGGGAATCCAAAGCTAGCGGAGTCTTACGGAGGCCTCTATGATAAAGTCACCAGTCCGAAGGAACAGAATGTCCCGCGGAGGGTTCATCTATCACCGAGAGATAGTAGGTAATCGATAAAAACAACGTGAAACATGGGACTATATTCACGGAATGGAATATAGTGCCTTAGCAATTAACTCACTCACAGTGGGTTATAGGAATCCGTGAAATCAGTAAATCAATAAATTGACGCCTCTGATTAAGTCTTTATTTCAGGAATTGACGCCTTCGGCTAGGTTGTCAGTTCCAAATATGACGATTATTCACGCCGTCGTTATATCCATAATAATTTTTAAAACATTCAAAAATTTAGATATTATATAAATGACGACTTAGGTTAAGTCTTTCATTCAGTGAATAACGCCTTAGTTACAGGCGTCTTATAGAAAACTGACGGCATGGTATATGTCGTCATTTCAATAATCAAGTGGATTTCACGATATGAAAATCCATGGGGTATCTCACTAAGTTGACGCCTGTGGGTGAGGGCGTCCATTCAATTGACGACATGGACATGGTTGTTGTTTCATATGAACAAAGACACATGGAATTTTGAGCCATATTCAAACATGATTCTAGAGATATGAACAGAACGAGAAAAATAGGAAGAATTAATCAATAGGATCATGCATTAATTATTACATCAAGGTTCAAAGTTAGTAAATTTTGATCCTATGTAATTTATTAGTTGACTAATTCAATTTGATGACTATTCCAAGGGCATTAAATCCAAACAAGGGCGTCTCTTACTGTAAATGTAGAAATTAGTAAAACAGAAACCTCCCTATTGATCTTTATCAAACTAAATGCATGCGAGGATTTATTACTAACTCAATTTGGCAAAACCCTTGAGAAAACCTACCTTAGTTGATGATTCTTGGTTGATGGACGTGAAGAATAATGAAAAGATTGGAGAGTCGATTCTCTGTTTTGAACAGAGTCACCAATTAGAGGGAGATAATACAGCTTGTTATCCTAGCTTCAACCAACAGCAGCAACAATATCTCCGCTACTGAGGCTTTCACGCACAACGACCTTCTTGTAGTGAGAAGAAGAACTATTCTTGTGTTCTTCTTGTTGCAGGCAACCAGTAAGAGGAAAAGGAAGATGAAGACGATGATGAAACTCTCGGACGCAACAACAATTGTTTGAGAGAGAAAGGTAGTAGGGATTCATCAAAAAGGGTGGGTATTTATAGGGTTTAGGAGAGCTATAGGGTTGGAGTTCGATTAGAACTTAAAATACCCTTAAGACTTATCCTTTTGAAATGACGACTTTCAGTCGATCATCTTTTATGGTATACGCCTGCACCAAAGGGCGTCATTTTCCTGCCCAATACTTAGTGCATATCCTAATAGTATTAGGATTTCCTTATTAACGGTATTACTACATATAACTAAGTGTTAAAAGCTTCCGGGATTTTTATCTTTTTTTCTGGAAGTGATCTATATGGAAAATTTTAGGAGTATTAGTTTTCTATTTTTCTCTATTTTTTCATATAATTATTTTTCCAAAATTCTTTAGTCGAAAAAAATGGCACTATTCATTTTTTTTTGAACTGACGCCTCTTACCATGTCATTTCTTACGTGAATATGCCCAATTCAAAGGCGTCATTTTGCTTTTGGCTTTTTTACCTTAACCTCCAAAAGACCATTTATTATGTATATATCCCAATTATCTCTATAACTCTTTAACTATATATTTTATTTGATTTTCACTAATTTAGAAATAACGACTTATATTAGGTCGTTTTTCACGTTATATACGCCTATACAAAGAGGCGTCATTTAAGTTTTGGTCATTTCTCATTGCCCTTGAAAAGACTGAAATTGTATATATGTCCATTTTTATCCTTTATATATCTTTAATGTATTTAAATCTTATATCTATATATATCCTTCTTCCTTCCAATAAAGTTATAATATAGTAAATTTGGAATATTAAATTTTCTAAATTATAAATAAAATATAAATTGACACTTTCTTAATGATTCTTAATTCAATTAAAATTATATTGTGCATCAAATGGTTACTTAAAAATAACATGTTATTCTTTAATTTATTCTAATATCATGGTAAGGTTTATGAGTCCTTTTTTGTAAGACTTTTCAGTTTGCAAGAGGGATATGTTCAAGGCCTGAGCCTTGCTTAATTATTATTTTTGATTTATTCAAACTTTTTACTAGGGTTGCTACACCCTCCCCCACTTAAAAGAATTTGGTCCCCAAATTCAATCGCATATAAATGTGGAGAGTGTAGGGTGCATACCTTTTAGAATAAGTCTGGGAATCGTTTCCTCATAGACTCCTCGGTCTCCCATGTGGCTTCGTGTTCTGAACATTTACTCCATTGCACCTTAACCATGGGAATAACTTTGTTCCTTAATGTTCGTACCTCGCGATCGAGGATCTTCATGGGCTTTTGTTCACAAGTAAGATCCTTTTGAATCACTAGGTCTCCATGATCGATGATATGTGCTGGATCGTGCACATACTTCTTCAACATGGATATGTGAAATATATTATGAACTTCGGACAATTGAGGAGGTAAAGCGACGTGGTAAGCAACCTCGCCCACTCTTTCTAGTATCTCAAAAGGTCCGATAAATCTTGGCGTAAGCTTGCCATTAACACCAAATCTCCTTATTCAACGTCCAGGTGATATCTTGAGAAATACATGATCTCCAACTTGGAATTCAAGATCTCTTCTTCTTGTATCAATATAAGCCTTCTGTATATACTAAGCAACTTGAAGTCTTTCTCTAATCAACTGAATCTTTTCAGTGGTATCCCTTACCATGTCTGGACCTAATAGTTGTTTCTCGCCAACTTCGTCCCAGCACAAAGGCGATCGGCAACTCCTTCCGTATAAAGCTTCGAAAGGTGCCATTTGTATACTTGCCTGGTAGCTGTTATTGTATGCAAATTCAACCAAAGGCAAGTGATCATGGCAGCCTCCACCAAAATTAATGATGCAAGCTCTGAGCATATCTTCAACCACCTGATTGGTTCTCTCGGTCTGACCATCCGTTTGAGGATGAAAACCTGTACTAAAGTTAAGTCTCGTCCCTAGCGAATGTTGTAGACCCTTCCAAAAGTAAGAAGTAAAACGGGGGTCTCTGTCAGACACGATTGAGACCGGTACTCCATGTAACCTGACTATCTCCTTAATGTATAATGCAGCAAGAACATCAACTGACCATCGACTCTTGATTGGCAAGAAGTGTGCCAATTTGGTCAATCAGTCGATGATAACCCATATTCCATCATGTCCTCCTTTTGATTTAGACAGACCCATAATGAAGTCCATACCGATATCCTCCCACTTCCATTTGGGAATGTCTAGAGGATGTAGCTTACCGGCAGGTTTTTGGTGTTCTGCCTTGACTTGTTGACATGTGAGACAGCGAGACACAAAATCCGCTATTTCTCTTTTCATATTGGGCCACCAGAAGGTCCTTTTCAAATCTTGGTACATTTTGGTAGATCCTGGATGAATCGTGTACCTCGATCTGTGAGCTTCATCTAAGATTTTCTTCTTTAGTTCTGGACAATCTGGTATACATGTTCTATTCCTAAACATCAATCTTCCATCTGATGCTAATTTGAAATCAGGTTGTTCTTCCATTTTGCCCTTGATTTCCACTAGTACGGGATCACTATCTTGAAGTCCTTGTATTTCGGATAGCAAATCTGGCTGTATGCTCATATGGGATAATGTGACACACCTACTGTCCTTGTCTATGCTTATATTAAGTTTAGAGAATTGTTCTAGCAACTTCCACTCCTGAATCATACAATTGGCTAATAGTGCTCTCGGCTTTCGACTGAGGGCATCGGCTACAGGATTACCCTTTCTAGGATGATATTGTATAGTGAAGTCGAAGTCCTTAAGATATTCTAGGCAACGTCTTTGCCTCATGTTCAATTCCTTCTGAGAGAAGAGATACTTAAGACTTTTATGGTCAGAGTATACAATAAACTGCACTCCGTATAGATAATGTCTCCATATCTTCAGTGCAAACACTACCGCAGCCAATTCTAAGTCATGGACTGGGTAGTTCTCCTCGTGCTTCTTCAATTGGCGAGAAGAGTAGGCTATAACTTTCCCTTGTTGCATTAAAACATATCCGAGGCCAATGCCAGATGCATCGGTGTATACTTCGAACCTCTCGCCTTCAATTGGTAAAGCTAAAACTGGGGCAGTAGTTAGGTGATCTTTGAGAGCTTGGAAGCTTCTTTCACATTCCTCACTCCATTCATAACGTATCTCCATACGCGTTAGTCTAGTGAGTGGTACGGCGATCTTGGAGAAATCCTTGATGAATCGCCTATAATAGCCAGCAAGACCTAAGAAACTTCGGATCTCGCTAGCATTGGTCGGTCTTTCCCAATTCCTTACAGCTTCAACCTTCGATGGATCTACGGATAAACCGTCTTTTGATATAACATGCCCCAAGAAAGATACTTGTTCTAACCAGAATTCACATTTACTGAGCTTTGCATATAACTGATTCATCCTCAATATCTGTAATGTAATCCTCAAATGCTCCTCGTGCTCTTCCTTGGTCTTTGAATAGATTAGTATATCATCAATGAAAACCACTATGAATTGATCTAGATGAGGCCTGAATATACTATTCATCAACTGCATAAAGGCAGCAGGGGCATTTGTTAGTCCAAAAGGCATAACAACAAATTCGTAGTGCCCATACCTGCTTCTGAACGCGATCTTATATATGTCCTCATCTTTGATCCTTAGTTGGTGATATCCCGACCTGAGATCAATCTTCAAAAAATACTTGGATCCAGATATTTGATCAAATAACTCATCGATTCTCGGCAGTGGATACTTGTTCTTGATAGTGAGATGATGCAACTGTCGATAGTCGATGCATAACCTCATGGATCCATCTTTCTTCTTTACAAACAGCACCGGTGCTCCCCACGGGGAAGTACTTGGTCTAATAAATCCCTTCTTTAGAAGTTCCATCAATTGTTCCTTTAACTCCTTGAGTTCGGTAGGGGACATCCTGTAAGGTGCCCTAGAAACTGGGCCAGCACCAGGGATCAAATCAATGGTGAAGGCCACTTCTCTTTGTGGGGGTAATCCAGGTAAATCTTCCGAAACACGTCCGGAAATTCTTGCACTACAAGGATGTCTTCTAGCTTAGTCTCCTTAGTCTCCTTTATGGTGACAAACACAAGGAAAGATACACATCCTTTCCTTATTAGCATGCTAGCTTGGAGAGCCGAAATAAGAGGTGACTTGTCTCGACTCTCAGGGATAGTATAGACTAGTTCTGGAAAGTCTTTAAAAGTAACTTTCCCGTTACGGCAATCCACAGTTGCCTGATACTTAGATAACCAATCTGCTCCCAATATGACATCATATTCCTTTAGGTCTAAACATATAAGGTCGATAGGAAGATTTCTTCTCTTTACCAAGACTTCACAGTTTTGATAATGGTGAGCAAGGTCAACTTCACTTCCGAGAGGAGTTGAAAGAACTAATTTCATCCATTCCGGTTCCATGGGTAATGGGTTAGCAAACTTCTTAGAAATAAAAGAGTGCGATGCACCAGTATCAAATAAGACATATGCAGACTTGGAACAAACTTTCAGTGTACCTTCTACCAGTCCGCCTTCGTCTTGTTCTGTCTCCTTAATAGCTTGGAGACGTGCATTCTTTGTCACCGGGCGCTTCCCATCACCGGCTTGATCATTGATAGGGGACAGTCGAGAATTCGATGATCACGACTCCCACAACGGAGATAAGCTCCAAGTTTCCTCCAACATTCTTCGGCCTTATGTCCGGCCTTGTCACAGTGTTTACACACCACTTTAGAAGGTGTGGTGGTGATGGAGAACGGCTTGTTAATCTTTTTGACTTTCTTCTCTTGAGAAGACTTTCCTCCATTACTTGGCCTTTTCTTGTTGAAATTGGTTTGAAAGTGCCGGAGCTAGTAACATGCTCCTTCTTATCTCTCCCACAGATCCTATCAGATAGTTCCGTGGCATCCTCCAGTAGCTGGGCTCGTCGTACCATCTCCGAATAGACCTGTATGTCCATCGGGGCCAGCTGTGTGATAGACTGGGGCCTGAGCCCATTTAGAAACCTTCTAGCTTTCATTTTCTCGGTACTAACTAAATGTTTAGCGTACCGGGATAACCTCGAGAATTATGCCTCATACTCGGCCACTGATAATGATCGTTGCTTAAGTGCGGCGAACTCGGCGGCCTTCTTCTCCTGGACTCGGTCCAAAAAATATTTGTTGTTGAAATGTTCAACAAACTCCTCCCAAGTAACTTGTCCTTGATCTAATATGGCTTCTACCGACTCCCACCAGCAGCGGGCGTCCCTTTCCAATTGAAACGTTGCTAACAAGACCTTCTCTTGGTCCGTGCATTGCATAACCCGAAAGTTACGTTCGGTCTCCCGGATCCAGTGCTCGGCGTCATCCGAATCAGTGGATCCCATGAACTTAGGAGGGTTCATGCTCTTGAAGCTTTGGTGGAGATTTCCTGCTCCACGATGTGCACCTCCTTGTGCCACTTGTTGAAGTGCCTGGGTCATGCCTTGCAGAGTGCGTTGCATGTTGCGCCACTGAGCACGTTCGGCAGGCATTGTCCTACAATTACAATAACTATATTAATATGTGATGATGTTCAAAAGTTTTGATTCTAAGTTAACTTAACCCTTGGTTCTAACCAATGTCACCGGTTGAAGGTTTAAACCTATCCTTGGACTTGGGTTTCCTAGGAATTGAATATCCTAGGCTCTGATACCACAAAAACTGTCACGCCCCGAGCGCGGAAGGAACCCGGAGTGCGTGACAAGTTTATATCGATCATGTCAACCAGAGCGTTAGTGTATTCAACACAAAGACAGAGTGCGCAATTGTAAAGATAACCCAGTCCTTTATTCAATCGCAACCTCAAAGTACTTCTATTACAAATGAAAATGCCAAGACTCAATAAAAGGAAAAAGTACAATGATTGACTCAAAAAATTAGAAGGGTAAGATTAGTAAACACTTGGATAAACGGAGAGCTCTAATCTCTTCACTCTTGACCTTCCCCATCCGAATGAGTCTCATCATCGGACTTACCTGAAAAATAGGGGAAAATACTGGATGAGCGAACGCTCAGCAGGAATTATATCTCAAGAGCTAGCTTGCTTTAAGTAAATTACATGTTACATGAATGCACTAAAGCTATGCATGTTTGCGTAAAACGACAAGAGAGAGAGAGTATAACAAGAGATAATTGAGTGAACTAGCATGTCTTTCAAGAACTTATATCAATAAATGTCAAGATATTCAAGCAAGTATATTGGAAATTGGCTATCACATTTCAAGCAAGTATATAAATACCCTTTCCGGGTCACGCAAGTCATGTCATGTCAAGTCGAGTACAAGATTGTGGAATGTCTAATCAAGCTAGTCATGCACTTCGGTACAATGCCATACCGTGATCATTACAACTGCCATGGCCACAAGTACTTTTGGGTGCTCCTCCCAGGACCAGATCGGGCCCTATATGCGCAGGCATTGATCGTGTATTTTTTGACATCCACTATAGTTATAGCCAATATGGAATTTCAAGGAATAAACTTGTATGAACTTTTAAGGTAGATCTTGTGGAATAGCATTTCAAGGATTTGAACATGCGATACAATGACGATAATAACGGTATAATCATGATTATCGATAAAACTAAGTGGGATAGGCTCCCTAACTTGGGTGCCATGACAATAAGAGTAAGCGCCCATATGAACATGGTCGCTTGTTCTTGTACATGATAAGGTAGATAGAATTAGTGTACTCAAGTACGGCACACTATTCTTAAAGGGTATAAATGGTATGGATTACCCATCCCATTATTTCAAGAATATTCTCACGACATACAAACAGCATGTCGTGAGGGCCGGTACACCATGTTTCTTTAGAGTGACATGGCGATTAAACAGTGTCATGGGTTTTAATGGTACAACCAGCTCGGCTACTTTGAGGGAATCCAAAGCTAGCGGAGTCTTACGGAGGCCTCTATGATAAACTCACCAGTCCGAAGGAACGGAATGTCCCGCGGAGGGTTCATCTATCACCGAGAGATAGTAGGTAATCGATAAAAACAACGTGAAATGTGGGACTATATTCAGGGAATGGTTTCACTAATTCGGCATAATAAATGATTTTCTTAGGCTTAAATGTAGAAGACAAAGTTGCTAAACAAAATTAGTTCTACAAGATGTGATTTTTGAGGATTTTTAGAAAATAGTTGAAAAATGACTTATTCTATTAATTAATTAATTAATCTAATTAATTTGGATAATTCTCATTAATTCGAATAACTTCAAATAAATTCCAAATAATTACAAATAACTTTATAAATAAATTTCTAAAGAATTTGGGGTCTTACACCCTCCCCTACTTAAAGGAATTTGGTCCTCCAAATTCACTGCACTAAAACTGAGAGTAGAAAAAGATCGCTTACCTAGAATAGATCGGGATACCGCTTTCGCATAGTCTCTTCAGACTCCCACGTAGCTTCTTCGGTCCCACGCCGACTCCACTGAATCTTGACCATCGGTATCGAACGATTCCAGAGTTGTTGTTGCTTCCGGTCCAGAATCTTGACAGGTCTTTCCTCATAGGTCAAATCTTCCTTCAGTTCAAAATCCACTTGCTGAATGATATGAGTGGAATCGTACACATATTTCCGTAACATAGACACATGGAAAACATTGTGTACGCCAGACAAATGCGGTGGTAAAGCCAGTCTGTATGCCACCTCTCCCACTCTATCTAGAATCTCGAATGGACCAATGTACCTCGGACTCAGCTTGCCATGAATGTCAAATCTTCGGATCCCTCTCGTCGGAGAGACCTTTAAGAACACATGCTCGCCAACCTGAAATTCCAATGCCCTTCTCCTGTTGTCGGCATAACTCTTCTGTCTTGACTGGGCTACTTGTAACCGGTCTCGGATAACACGGATGTTCTGTGATGATTCCGAAACAAGATCTAGTCCAAGCCACTGTTTCTCACCTACCTCGTCCCAACACAACGGGAAACGACAACTTCTACCATATAGTGCTTCAAAAGGAGCCATCTGAATGCTAGACTGATAGCTGTTATTGTAAGTGAATTCAATTAATGCCAAAAGCTCACTCCAATTACCACCGAAATCAATCATGCAAGCTCGCAACATATCTTCCACTATCTGATTGGTTCTTTCAGTCTGTCCATCTGTCTGTGGATGAAAAGCAGTACTGAAATTCAGACGAGTACCCAAAGACTCTTGCAGTCCCTTCCAGAAATGTGAAGTAAATCTGGGGTCTCGATCAGATACTATATTCACTGGAATACCATGCAATCTAACCACTTCCTTTATATACAAAGCAGCTAATACATCAATCGTCCACTTGGACTTAATTGGTAAGAAATGAGCCGACTTTGTCAAACGATCGACAATCACCCATATCGCATCAAATCCACCACGAGTCCTAGGTAGACCCATAATGAAATCCATGCCAATACTTTCCCACTTCCATTGGGGTATGTCGAGTGGTTTCAATTTCCCTGCTGGTCTGAAATGTTCGGCCTTAACTTGCTGACATACCAAACATCTGCTCACAAAATCTGCAATTCCTCTTTTCATATTCGGCCACCAAAAGGACCTTTTCAAATCTCGGTACATCTTAGTGCCTCCAGGATGAATGGTATATCTGGATCTATGAGCTTCCTCAAGAATCTTGTTCTTTATTGTAGTCTCATCCGGAACACAAGTTCTGCCTTTAAATAATAATCTACCATCATCGGCCAACATGAAGTCAGGTCTACTGCTCAAGTTTCCCTTGATCTCTACCAACTCGGGATCATTATCTTGCAAGGACTTGATCTCTATCAATAATTCAGGTTTAAGTTGAATCAGAGCAATCATGACCCGATCATTGTCAATATTGAGATCCAGACTAGATAACTGTTCCAACAATCTCCATTCTTGTAACATGAGACTTGACAGTCTAGCTACCGGCTTCCGGCTTAATGCATCTGCCACAACATTACCTTCGCCAGGATGATACTCAATCGAGAAGTCGAAGTCTTTCAAGTACTCCAACCATCTCCGCTGCCTCATGTTGAGTTCCTTTTGAGAAAATAAATACTTCAAACTCTTATGATCTGAAAACACTGTAAAGGTTTCTCCATATAAGTAATGCCTCCAAATTTTCAAAGCAAACACGACTGCAGCAAGTTCCAAATCATGAACAGGATAATTATCTTCGTGCTTCCTCAACTGCCTAGAGGAATAGGCAATCACCTTCCCATGCTGCATGAGTACACAGCCTAAGCCAATACCTGAAGCATCAGTATAAACAACAAATCCTCCTTCACCAGAAGGTAAAGCCAGAACAGGTGCAGTAGTCAAACACTCCTTCAGAGTCTGAAAGCTTCGCTGACAATCATCTGACCAATCAAACGTATTCTCCTTGCGGGTTAATCTTGTCATAGGTACTGCAATCTTAGAGAAATCTTGAATAAACCTTCGGTAATAGCCTGCCAGGCCTAGGAAACTTCTAACTTCAGTTGCACTAGTAGGCTGTTCCCAATTCTTCACTGCCTCAATCTTCGAAGGATCAACAGAAATACCTTCCTTGGTGATAATATGTCCGAGAAAGGACACTTCTTGTAGCCAGAACTCACACTTACTGAACTTAGCATATAGCTGATGATCTTTCAATAGTTGCAATGCCATTCTCAGATGCTCAGCATGCTCCTCCTCATTCTTAGAATAAATCAGGATGTCATCAATAAAGACTACGACCCATTGATCAAGATAGGGCCGAAATATGTCGTTCATCAACTGCATGAAAGCTGCTGGAGCATTCGTTAGACCAAAAGGCATAACGACAAATTTAAAATGACCATACCTACTGCAGAAAGCTGTTTTGTAAATGTCCTCTTCCTTAATCCGCAACTGGTGATATCCAGATCGAAGATCGATCTTAGAGAAATATTGAGCTCCCGCTATCTGGTCAAATAACTCGTCAATCCTCGGCAAGGGATATTTGTTCTTGACAGTCTGCTGGTTTATTTGCCGATAATCAATGCACAACCTCATCGAACCATCTTTCTTCCTGACGAATAACACAGGGGCTCCCCACGGAGAAGTACTAGGACGAATAAAACCCTTCTCGAGTAATTCCATCAGTTGCTGCTTCAGTTCCCTCAGTTCCGCAGGAGACATACAATAAGGAGCCTTAGAAATAGGAGCTGTGCCAGGAATAAGATCAATAGAAAAGATAACTTCCCGCTCCGGCGGAAGTCCTGGCAGTTCTTCTGGAAAGACATCAGGAAAATCTCGGACAACAGGAATGTCCTTGATCTCAATCTGCTGCTCAGGAGTTGCACAAACAAAGGCTAGAAAAGCCTCACACCCATGCCTCAAAAGCTTATCAGCTCGAAGAGCCGAGATGAGTGGTATGGAGTTATGGTGCTTGACTCCCATAAAAGAGAAACCAGAATGTCCAGTAAAAGTCACTGAGCTAGAACTACAGTGAACATTGGCCTCATACTTGGCCAACCAATCTGCTCCTAGGATTACATCATAATCTTTCATATCCATGCAGACCAAATCTACTGGAAAGTTCTGTTCACCAATCATAACCTTACTAGAAGGATAGAAATACTGGATTGTTGATCTAGTGCCAATAGGGGTTGAAATCTCTAACGGAGTATTCATCAAAACAGGTTTCACAGCTAATAACTTAGCAAATCTCCGTGAAATAAAAGAATGTGTTGCACTAGTATCAAAGAGAGCAAATGCGGGCTTATCGATTATAGTAAGGGTACCTTCGACTAGTCCGCCATCATCAGAAATCCCAGTTTTTTCTTCATGTAAAGCTTGAAGCTTGCCTTGTGGTTTCTTGAAGACTAGAGGTTTTGCCGGTGTAGCTTGTTCCGATATGAGAGGGCAATTGGGGATACGGTGCTCCTTGCTTCCACATCGCAAACAGGCGCCTTGCTTGCGCCAGCACTCCTCTATCTTGTGACCCGGACGATCACAATAGTTGCACACGCCCTTGAATGGAACGATAGGGCCAGGCTTCTTGTCTTCATGCCTTGGCATCTTGCCCTTCCATGATCCGGACCCGCTCCACGAACCAGGTCCACTAACAGGTCTCTTCTTGGTATACCCGGGTTTGACACTCCCGGAACCCGTAGGTAATTCTTTCTTGGTGCCTTTCCCACGGATTCTCTCCGTCATCTCAAGGGTATCCTCCAGAACTTGTGCCTTCCTTATCATCTCGGAATAAGTGGAAATCTCCATCGGTGCCAATTGGTTGATATAATGAAGCTTCAATCCATTGAGAAAGCGCTTCGCCTTCATCTTCTCGGTGGAAATGAGATGTGTAGTATATCGAGAAAGCCGTGCAAATTGAGCCTCATACTCTGCCACGGACAAACCTCGCTGTTTCAAGACCGCGAACTCTGCCGCTTTCTTCTCTTGCACTCTATCAGAAAAATACTTGCTGTTGAAGAATTCCTCGAACTCTTCCCACATAACTTGCCGATCTCCGAGAGTTGCCTTGATAGAATCCCACCAAGTACGTGCATCATGTTCCAGTTGAAATGTGGACAAAAGGACACGCTCCTGGTTGGTGCATTGCATAACTTCAAAGATTCTCCCCATCTCATCTAGCCAGTGCTCGGCTTGGTCAGGGTCAGTCGAACCAGCGAATCTAGGCGGGTTCATTCCGCGGAAGTTCTGGTATAGATCACCGGTGCCATACTGTGCCGCTCCTGCCTGAGCTACTTGCTGAAGGGCCTGAGTAAGGCCTTGAACTGTACGCTGCAGGTTCCTCCATTCAACACGATCAGCTGCCATTTACAAGGGAAATATATTACTTAGGTTCAAATAAGATAGATAATTACACGATTAAGAAACGAACTTAACCCAAGTTCTACCCAATCTCACAGGTCAGGTCTTAAACTTTTACAAGGTTAGGGATCTAGTGCACCTAGACACGACCAAAACTCGGTACCTGGCGGAGGTAATCGGTCCGAAGACCACTCGCGCAAGTGTGCGACCTTCCCGATAGGTGTAGCCTAATGTTCGGACAACACCTTTTGATATACCGGTCATTGGGATGCAATGCAAGAAAACTTAAACTTAGGAAATCTAGGAATGTGAAACCTAGGGCTCTGATACCAACTAAACTGTCACGCCCCAAACAAGGCGAAAGTATCGGGACTTACAGTTAGGGACACGCTAGCAAGAGAGGGAACTAAATCAAAAATGATACACAAGTGCTACAAGATGGAATACTAAATGATCATTAACAAACCACAACTGATACAATAACCTCAAGTTTAACTTAATACAACTGGAAATAATCAACCACTAAAACTCAATAACAACACTGAGACTTAATACTCTCCAAAACACAACT
Source organism: Amorphophallus konjac (assembly GCA_022559845.1). Lineage (NCBI taxonomy): Eukaryota > Viridiplantae > Streptophyta > Magnoliopsida > Alismatales > Araceae > Amorphophallus > Amorphophallus konjac. Next base: position 129,740,778 of record CM040124.1, on the reverse strand, counting down.
AGAAGAAAGATAACACACTACTAACACACTAGAACTGATACACTCAAGACATCACTCCTGCCCTTCCCCATCGGTAAGCGCGTCACCTGAAAAGCCTGGAAAGGGAGAAAACACAACTATGAGCTGACGCTCAGTAGGAAATAACAGACGGGTATAAGTGATTAACAGTTTAATTACATTTTAAAATGTCATGCTACAAATGATAAAAACAATAAAAAGGATAACGATAATATCATGAAACGGAATTTAAAGATCTTGCAAGGTCAAGAAATATAATGAATAGAATGGTAAGACAAGAATTTACTACAGGAGATAACGATAAGAAGTTGGCCATATCAAGTCAATTCAAGTCATGTCAAGCACGCATGTATTTTCATTTCCACGTCCAAGTAATCAACAAGTAGAGTAACCACAAGTAGAGTATAGAACAGTAAAGAGTGGAAAGTGAAAAGTAGTAGCAAGTAATATAGAGAGTAGTGGAAAGAGTAGTGAGTAGTGGACAGTCCTAGATTTCACACATGTAATAGTACTGGTGCCAAATGCCACACCTAGTCATTCACCTCCCCGGGGGTACACGTAGTGTTCGGGCGCTCTTCCCAGGACCAGACCGAGCCCTTAATTGTTTGCCAGGCATTGATTTCTTTTGGATCAAAGATCCCACGAATCTAGACTTCCATAGTTTATGGCCAGAATTCCATGGTTTAAGCTAAGTAGCAATAACAACTTCAAGTAGGAAAGAGATTCATTTCCAGAATTTCAAGGTAAGTATAATCATCAAGGAGATTGAAAATCAAGTCACAATAAGAGTTAATCATGCTGCATTACTGTAGTACAGCAGCTATCAATCAAGCTAAACAACATATTAATCCTAATCACCAAGTTAAGATATCATGATTAACCATTATCATTTGTATTAAGACAATTGCCAAGAAGCTGATTCAAGATGATAAGTAAAGAACAAGCTCACTGGAATGAAATAGCATGTATTATCAGGGGTTTAGTTACACCATTAATCATTCATTAAGTGAGTTTCTATTTAACCAATGTAAGTGTTGTAATGGAGATGGTAAACATCGTGTTTTGTACTATGTTTGCAAGAAAGGACCAATGCAAATTTGAAATCAAGGGGGGTACATGAATAGGTCAATAGTTCTTCAAAAATATAATTTTAGTGGGTCTAAGTTAAATGGGTTGATTCCCCACTGATTCGGATCCATCTTCGGTTCGAAAAATGAAGAAAATCGGGTTTCTGGTGTACGGGTCGACCCTTGGGGTCGACCCCTGAAAAACTGGGGTCTGGAAGCTGAATGGGTCGACCCCTGGGGTCGACCCCAGCAATTTCCTTCAGATGGGTCGACCCCTGGGGTCGACCCCTACATTCCGTGCAATGGGTCGACCCCTAGGGTCGACCCCCATGCAGGGAGCTGGATGGGTCGACCCTTGGGGTCGACCCCCATGCAGGAACAGGAGGGGACGACCCCTGGGGTCGACCCTAGGGCCTGCAGGGTTTCCCAGAAAACGGGTCGACCCCTGGGGTCGACCCCTGCAAGAACAGCAACGAATGTTGCTTCCGGAAACCACATAAACTCATCTAAATGGGGTCCAATTGAGTTGAAATCAAAACCACATGATCTAGGAATATTAATAGACATTCTAGGGTCATAAAACTACAATTTTGAAACACGAATTGTTACAGAAATCGATTGAATCTCAACTTATACATGACCAATACATGCAAACCCTAGTTCCTGACCTACTTCTACTAAATCATGCAATTCTCTTAACATACTCAACGGAATTTAGGGATTTTGGTGTCAAAAGAAAGCTAACTCGATCATGAATCCAACCATATACTATATGCTACATTAAGATCAAGTTATATGACTCAAAATGAGCCCGTAATCAAGCTCTGGCTTAAGGAATTCTATATGAAACATGTTCTAGATATATTTTTACAAAACTTCGAAATTCATGATGCATGCTCAATGGAATTTGGGGCTTTCTAAGTTAAATCAAAGATAATAACATGCTGATTACTTCATATGAATTAATTAAAGTTTGGTTGTTAGATCCTACCTCAAATCGGAGGGAGAAAACTTGAAACCCTAGGATGAAGAACACTTGGACAGCACCTCACAAAAAGCTCGATTTCTCCACGGATACCTAATGAAAATTGGGGCTTTTGCCACCAATGGATAGAGCTCGATGAGAGGAACAATTTGCTATACTCATGATCAAGATTTGGTTGAGAATTCCTACCTCAATCGATGGATCAAAGAAGGATGAAGAGAAGCCAACGGCCTACTGACCCACCTCCACAAATCGAACTAGATCTCTCCAGATCCGAAATTTCAGCGAACCCCACAGTAGCCAAATGAAAGAAGACCCGTAGGGCTTCATTTTGATCGCTCATAGTGTTAGGTTCGATGCAGTATTCAGAGGGGGGGGTGAATGAATATAACCCTTTAAAAACTTTCACCCAATTTAAAACTAGAATACTAACAAGACTTTCACTCAATATAAAATTTCGCCCAAACTAGAACTATGATGCTAACTAGACAGATTTACCAAATCTGAAAGCTAATCAACTATTCAGTTCTACCAGTTAGCAAACACATGGAGTGCCCCTATGCATTCATCTAGCGGAAGCACAAATGAACAAATCAAACCACAATGCACAAGGGTTTTTAGGTGGTTCGGTCCTTCAGACCTACATCCACCCCACACTCAAACCGAGTGTGGCTTCCACTAGCTCACGCTAGAAACAGCAGACTCAGTCTACAACAAACGCTGCCAAACAGCTTGACCAGGGGAACAACCTCCCCTCTTCCTCCCAACCGGAGGGAACCACTAGTGAGACCAGTCACTAGCAAACCAGAGACACAAGGTCTCTCTTCCTCCAGACCCGGAGGGAAACCCCTGGACTTGAATCCACAAGCCCAGAACTGGAGACAAGTCTCCCTTCCTCCAAACCGGAGGGAACCCACAAGTAGCACCCAGCTACTTGCAACCGGAGATAGCAATCTCCCTTCTCCTAACAAATAGGAGGAACCCACAAGTGACTCCAGCCACTTGGAAACCAGAGACACACGGTCTCTCTTCCTCCACACACGGAGGGAACCACCGGACTTGCTACTCACAAGCCCAGAGCCGGAGGAACAAGCCTCCCTTCCTCCAACCCGGAGGGGAACCTAGAGACCCAAGTCTCTCTTCCTCTGAACCCCAGAGGGAAGCACAATCGGAGATAAATCTCCCTTCCTCCAACCCGGAGGGAAACAACCGATGACACCCTGTCAAAGGCAACCAGAGACGCAAGTCTCTCTTCCTCCACACGGGAGGGTACCAACCACAAGTAGCACCCAGCTACTTGCAAACCGAAGACACAAAGTCTCCCTTCTCCTGAACCCACAGGAGGAACCCCGACCTCTCTACAGAGGATCAGAAATACAGTAAATGGATAAAAACAAAAACGAAACCAGCAACAGAAGGCTGAAAAGATAAAAACTAATGTGGCTCTCGCAGGAGCTGGCTGGCCTGGATTTGATCCACGGTACAGCAGGAACAGATCTTCTGTTGAAGCTTCTATCACTCTAGCTCTCTCTTCTTCTCTATTCTTCTTCCTCTTCCTTTCTTCACACTCTGCTATCTCGGTCTCTTACTCAATCTCTCTTTCTTTCTCTTTCTCACTCTCTTTCTCTTCTTCTTTTCTTTTTCTTCTTCTCTGTCTGGATCGTGGCTCTCTGTATTGAGTTTTCTTCTCGCCAACTCGATCATCTTCATCTGTGGACGAAAGTCTCATATATATAGCAGCAGCAGTAGGTGGATAGGGCACAAAACGCGCGTGCCTCCCACGTTTCCTGCCCTAATATTTCGGACCACGTGGAGGCTCCTCTGCATCTTGGATCACGTGCCAGATGCAGCCTTGTATCACGTACTGCTTCACGATTAGAGCACCTGTAAAACAGAGTATCGGATAAGTCATCAGTTTAAAGAACAACTCTGTATAGACTTATCAGAAGAACAGCGTTTTAGAAGAAACCTGGACGAGGTTAGAACGAAACAACACGAGCTAACAAACGGCAACAACACGGAGACAACACGAAGACAGAATAAGGAAATGACACGAGGTACATACGAAGACAAGACAGAAACCAATCATGAAGTATGGTTTCAACAAACGAAAGACACAAGGTCTAGGAAGAACAACACGAAGAAAGAAAAGGGAAACGACACGTGGTGGTATACAGAAAGCAACACGAGGTGCTGCAATGTTCTGCACGCAGTGGAACAAAAACGACACGAAGACACAGAAACAACATTAACTGACACGAAGTAAGTACGACACCAAGACGAGGTTGACACGAAATGAAAACAACACGAGGTGAAGTTGACACGAAATGAAATCAACACGAGGTGAAGTTGACACGAAATGAAATCAACACGAAGTGAAAACAATAGTAACCGACACGAGATGAGGTTACTAAAGCGACAACGACACGCGGTGTGGAAAACACGACATGAAGACCTGAGACGGAAAAACGACACGAAGTAAAAACAGTGATCGACACGGGTTGAAAACAACATGAAGATGAAATACAAAGAGACGACACGAAGTGAAGTTGACACGAAGTGAAAACAACACTAAGTGAAAAACAATAATCGACACGCGGTGAAAACAACACGACGACAGTGAGAACAGCACGAGGTGAAATGACACGGGGTGTAGAAAACCAAGAATCGACACGAAGTGTGGTCAAGGCGAGAAAGACACTAAGTCAAAAACGAAAGACCAACACTCAGACAGAAACATAAAAACAACACGGAGACGTAGACACTAAAACAACACGAAGATGAAGACAAGGGAAACGACACGAAGTCTAACCTCATACAAGCTTTCCTGTCACGCATGGAAATCAACACGAAGTGTTGTATGCTCATACAGCACGAGATCTTTTCGTGTTAGTGAGGGGAAACAACACGAAAACTCAAGTACAGAAACAGCACGAAGATGATGTACAATCTGATGTACAGACTTGAAAAACAGTCCAAAGTATAGACTTGCACGAGCGAGCTACAGTGCCAAAGTATAGACTTCACGCTGTACAGACTTGGAAGACCAGTGTTGAATGTGTAGACTTGTAGTTTATCATGAAAGAAGGCCAGTGTACAGACTTGCTGTCCTCACAGCAGATGATGTAAACACTTAGCCTATGCAGACCAATGTACAGACTTTGGCAAAGCAAAAGGCTGTATAGACTTGGAGACCCAAAGCCATTGTGTAGACTTTGTCTAAGACAAGGCATGAGCTGACGTTGTATATACTTAGCCAATGCAAACCAGTCCGATGTATAGACTTTAAGGAAATGCATGCTACAGTGCAATGTCTAGACTTGCGATGTGTTCGCCAAATGCACACTACAGTCCAATGTATGGACTTGGACGAATGATGCATGTGCAGTGAATAGACTTAGGGCATAAACCCCACGATGCACTGTATAGACTATGCACATAACATAAGTCTAACATAAACAATATATCAGTTGTACCAGTCACAGTCATGATGCAATCATCAAGGCACAATGTCATGAAAACACTATATCATTGCTATCATCAAAATACAATATCAATCATCAAAACCACAGCAATGAATGCTTTATGCATCAGTTTAACATGTAACAAGACTGAACATCAAATATGTTAATCTAAACTGAGCAGCAAGATGACTGAACATTTGATTAACTCACATCAACAACCAATCATCAAAGCCATCATTAAAACCATCATCAAAACCAAAACCACATGCATGGGCACAACAATCTCCCCCTTTTTGATGATGGCAACACTTTCAATACATTGAGTCATTCTGATGATGTGAGGCATTCTGAGGTAATCTGAAGACTCAAATTATTCTCCCCCTTTGACTTCATCAAAAAGAAAAATAATTTGAGAAATTATAGCATGTATAAAAGTTCAGTCAATTTCTCCCCCTAAATAAAAGCTCCCCCTTTGAGAAGGAATATGAACAGATAACACAGGTAGAAAAGGTAGGAGGATCACTTGATAACAGCTGAATCATAGGTTCAGAAAGGAAGCATGATTATAACCAACTGTTAAAGTATAAGAATCATCAACATACAATTTTTCAAAAAATTCAGGTTTAACAGTGATAAATCTAGAGTAAAACACCTGACCCCTGAAAAAGAGTTTTAGATTCCATTTATAGCAATGAATCTAGAGCACATGGTATTAATAGATAAGTCTGAAATAATACCCTTTTGTGTTTAAACAAGGAAATTCGAGAGAGGCAACTTGAATATGTATTGATAAAAATAATTTTCACTCATTGACTTTTGATTTTTCGAAGGGTTACAGCAGTTTGATTTTCATTTTTTTTTCAATTTCTGAAACTGAACTAAGTGAATAGATCTATGGCATTTATGCTGTTGACATTAGGTGTACACCTTGATAAGAGGCAGGTACCCCCAGTTACTAGGCATAAACTATATGATCTACTTCAGATCAAGACCCACGAGGAATAGTCTTCACTTTTGACATTAAGGGTACACCTTGATTAGAGGCCAGTACCCTCAGTTACTTGGTGAGGACTCCCCTTATAGATTTGACCCTATGAACAGAGATAGTCTAAGGCACTTCATGACATGTGAGATCTCCTGTCTTTTTAGAGGAGTTCACAGTTTCTCAGTGCAATCAGCCATTGCTTCTGTCACTATGTTCAGTTCTTAACATTAATGATCTTGTTTACTGCTGCCCTTAATTCTTTTAGAGTGATTGATTGAAAAACATTACACACTCTTGTTCACCTGTTCTAAACATTTCCAGATTAACACATTTAGGCATTAAAAAAAAAACTTTTTCTATTTTAGCCATGAGACAAAGATTAAGAGCTATAAAAGTTTTCTTTTATCTCAATTTCTGAAGTGCAGACACTTAACTCTCCAAATTATAAAGGTTAAACCTTTAGTTCTTTTCAATTTGTAAGAGTGATTCTTATAAGTGAACAATTGCAATAATCATCATTCAATGTACTAAACCAGATGCAAAGCTGTTGTTTAGTGAAAATGATGAGGAAAAGATAGTAATTGGCAATATGGTCCAATGACATCTGATGTCAAAAGATATGAATCATTTGAATGAGAATACTGAGAAGTGAATAGGATTCAATGAATTGAATAGAACTCTCAGCTCTCCCTGACATCATGATGCAAGAGATATGCTATGCATTAGACTGTTCTACATGCAGACTAGACCCATGGTACTAGGCGGAGGACCTGGTCTCAAAGACCATCTCACACATGGTAGGAACCTCCGGGCAGATTTCCCTGCCTTTTAGTAACATACCATTTGATATACCAGGGTTAACAAGGACAATGCAACATAAATCAGTCCTTCATGCATTGAACGGCATTATTAACACATACAATGACAGTGTACACTAAATGAACCATTCACACTTAGTCCAAGTATGCATTCAAATACAAGCATGCAATGCATTGACACAAAGCATATGTAGTGCATCAACTGAATATGCTTAGCGAAGCATTCAATTTCAGTTCAACATATAGTAAGAGAAGAGCATCAAGTATATGCAGAAATGAATTCAATAGCTGAGTCTGGAAAGCAGACTGATCAGCTAGACATGGAGAGATCATCAACAATCAATCAAGCAAATCAACATGAAGCACACATTTTTCATGCTCACAGTTTCAGATAATGGAATTTAAAACACATTTCAGAACTGACCTGAAAAGTTCAATCATGGGGTTTTCATTCTTGAGCGCCTTGGTTAACCCCCTTTTATTTCTCCCTCCAAGGCACACCTGCAAGATATTTGATCATCTTGATCCTGCAGGGACCCAAGTAGCTTTGGGTCCTGCGTTAGCCCTAACAGGTTTTCTAAACATTTTCATAGCAACATTATCATCAAATTTCATCAGTGAACAGTCATCCATAGAATGTCCAAATTTTCCACAGTATCTACATGAACTGGCTGGTTTTTGGTTCTTATGATACATGTTAACAGCAGGGTGATGTTTATAAGCATGTTCATAAGATTTTCTGTTATATGCATGAACAGTTTGATGCTTGTTCTTAAGCATCCAACATTCAGCAGATTTATGGCCTGGCTTCCCACAGTTATAGCATGAAATTTTCACAAAAGTTTTTGCAGGGAATTTGACAAAATGGGGTTTAACATAGTTCTTTTGAACATACCAACAGTCCTTGACTGTATGCCCATTTTTCCCACAGTGGGAGCATGCAAAAGAATTTCTTCTATGAAAACCATTTTTACCCCAAGTAGATCTAAACCAGCACTCAACAGCCTTGTGCCCAGGCTTATTACAGTTGAAGCACACGATGTGCTGACTAGAATTGTGTTTAGATCCATATGGATCATAAAAGTGCATGGAAGACTTGGCATGTAGTTTATTGTCTTCTTTCATGATAAAACATTCATTCATGAGATGACCATGCTTCCCACAATAATAACATGAGGCATCAGGCTTCCTAGCAACATGGTTTCTATCAAAAGAATTTCTAGAATGTAAAGTTCCACTAGCATGCTCATCCTTTAACATCAATCCACAGTCCTCCATTATGTGACCTCCTTTCCCACAATAATAACATGATCCCTTTGTAATATGAGTGTATGTGAGATCATGTGAATTGTGTGTAGCCCTTTTTATAGCAACAGGAGTGCCTTTTTCCTTTTTCTGTGAGTTTTCACCCTTTTTCTGTTTTGGAGTTTGTTCCACAGTTTTGGGTTTCACAGTGGATTTTTGTGCAGTGAATTTGAAGACAGAAGGAGCAGAGGTTATGTTCTGATTGGTGGCTTTGACAAAAACCGTAGATGTTTCATTCCCATTACTCCTTTTATTTGTCGGACTATAGCCCAGTCCCTTTCTCTCAAAGTTATCACTCTTTCCAAGAAGCTTATTCAGATTGTCCTTACCTTTGACAAATTTTGATAGAGAATTTTTCACGTCTTTAATTTCAAAATTCAAATCAGCAATTTTAGCTTCATATTTGGACAGATCTGTTTCACAGGAAATGACTTGTTGATGCAAGGCATCATTCAGACTCTTGAGTTTTTCAACTTCCTGTTTTAATTCTATTTCCTTGTCAGTTTTAGATAAGGACTTGTAAAGATCATCAACTTATTGTTGAAGGGATGTGATAGTAAGCTCATATCCAGCTATTTTCTGTTCACTGCAACTGACATTTCCATTTAACATTAAGTTGATGGTTTTTAGACTCTCAATTTCTTGTTCAGCATTCATCAACCTATCAGAATTATCCACACTCACACACTTGCCTTTTTCCATTGTCATTAGCCTATTTGTCAGCTGGGTGTTTAGGTGTTTCAACTTATTGATTTCCTCTTTCAGTTTGCTGTTCTGGTCTAGGAGTTCATCATCAAACACCAATTTATCTATTGAAGACTGACATTCATAAAACATTTCTTGTTGTTTTTCAGATTGAAATTTGTCAAGATTTTTCTGAATATCTGACTTCATTGTTCTTTCAGCCTCCAATTTCTCAGAGATCAAACCATTTTCTTTTTCAAGGTACATTGATCTATGTTCAAATTCTTTGGATTGGTTTTTGAGTTTTTCATTCTCAGATTTCAATTCTTCCAATTCAGAATTGATACACTCTAAATCTCTCACCAATCTTTCATTTTGAACAGCGTCATTGTTATGAGTCTGATCAACGAAGCTAAGCCTTTCCTTTAGTTCAACAATTTCACAAACAAGCTTTTGACTCTCCTCTTTGTGTAGACCAATTTGTTTCATAAAAGTTTGTTTTTCAGATTTCAAATGATCTAGATCTGTAGTAATAGAGTCAAAGTCTTGTAGTTGTCTTCTTAAGATTTCATTTTCAGTTTTCAGAGTTTCAAAATTTTCACCTCCTAGATTTTCCAGCTTCTTTTTCAGTCTTTTATACCTCTTACTCATTTTTTCATGGGAGTGTAACAGATCAGCATAGGCATCTTCCCAGTCATCTAAAGTGAAACTAGAGAAGGGGATGATTACCTTTTCAGCATCTTGGAGTTCCTCTTGATCACTGCTATGGTTGCTCTCGTTAGCCATCATGCAGTTGTTCTTATTCATCCTCTGAGCTAGCTTCAGCTGATCCAGAATGTCCTTAGCGGACCTGCAGTCATAAATACAAGACCATAAGGCTCTGTCAATAGCAGCTCTCATCAGGTTAAAGGCCTTCTGATTTTCTTCATATTTTGACTTGTGACTTTTAGTCCATTTGGACTTTTCCTTTGGCAATCTGTGGGGACCTTGTGAAATTAACTTCCACATATCCGGATTAATCACTTTCACATAATTGTGAAGACTGCTAATCCATGAGTTAAAATCAGAGCCATTGAAAACCGGTGGAGAACCCATTGAGTAAATCCGTAAACAGATTAATGAAGCAAAGGGTAGAAACAGATAAGCACAAGGGACACCAGGATCCTCTGCAGATCGTTGGATCTGAACAATCAGAGAACCGCTCTGATACCAATTGTTAGGTTCGATGCAGTATTCAGAGGGGGGGGTGAATGAATATAACCCTTTAAAAACTTTCACCCAATTTAAAACTAGAATACTAACAAGACTTTCACTCAATATAAAATTTCGCCCAAACTAGAACTATGATGCTAACTAGACAGATTTACCAAATCTGAAAGCTAATCAACTATTCAGTTCTACCAGTTAGCAAACACATGGAGTGCCCCTATGCATTCATCTAGCGGAAGCACAAATGAACAAATCAAACCACAATGCACAAGGGGTTTTTAGGTGGTTCGGTCCTTCAGACCTACATCCACCCCACACTCAAACCGAGTGTGGCTTCCACTAGCTCACGCTAGAAACAGCAGACTCAGTCTGCAACAAACGCTGCCAAACAGCTTGACCAGGGGAACAACCTCCCCTCTTCCTCCCAACCGGAGGGAACCACTAGTGAGACCAGTCACTAGCAAACCAGAGACACAAGGTCTCTCTTCCTCCAGACCCGGAGGGAAACCCCTGGACTTGAATCCACAAGCCCAGAACTGGAGACAAGTCTCCCTTCCTCCAAACCGGAGGGAACCCACAAGTAGCACCCAGCTACTTGCAACCGGAGATAGCAATCTCCCTTCTCCTGAACAAACAGGAGGAACCCACAAGTGACTCCAGCCACTTGGAAACCAGAGACACACGGTCTCTCTTCCTCCACACACGGAGGGAACCACCGGACTTGCTACTCACAAGCCCAGAGCCGGAGGAACAAGCCTCCCTTCCTCCAACCCGGAGGGGAACCTAGAGACCCAAGTCTCTCTTCCTCTGAACCCCAGAGGGAAGCACAATCGGAGATAAATCTCCCTTCCTCCAACCCGGAGGGAAACAACCGATGACACCCTGTCAAAGGCAACCAGAGACGCAAGTCTCTCTTCCTCCACACGGGAGGGTACCAACCACAAGTAGCACCCAGCTACTTGCAAACCGAAGACACAAAGTCTCCCTTCTCCTGAACCCACAGGAGGAACCCCGACCTCTCTACAGAGGATCGGAAATACAGTAAATGGATAAAAACAAAAACGAAACCAGCAACAGAAGGCTGAAAAGATAAAAACAAATGTGGCTCTCGCAGGAGCTGGCTGGCCTGGATTTGATCCACGGTACAGCAGGAACAGATCTTCTGTTGAAGCTTCTATCACTCTAGCTCTCTCTTCTTCTCTATTCTTCTTCCTCTTCCTTTCTTCACACTCTGCTATCTCGATCTCTTACTCAATCTCTCTTTCTTTCTCTTTCTCACTCTCTTTCTCTTCTTCTTTTCTTTTTCTTCTTCTCTGTCTGGATCGTGGCTCTCTGTATTGAGTTTTCTTCTCGCCAACTCGATCATCTTCATCTGTGGACGAAAGTCTCATATATATAGCAGCAGCAGTAGGTGGATAGGGCACAAAACGCGTGTGCCTCCCACGTTTCCTGCCCTAATATTTCAGACCATGTGGAGGCTCCTCTGCATCTTGGATCACGTGCCAGATGCAGCCTTGTATCACGTACTGCTTCATGATTAGAGCACCTGTAAAACAGAGTATCAGATAAGTCATCAGTTTAAAGAACAACTCTGTATAGACTTATCAGAAGAACAGCGTTTTAGAAGAAACCTGGACGAGGTTAGAACGAAACAACACGAGCTAACAAACGGCAACAACACGGAGACAACACGAAGACAGAATAAGGAAACGACACGAGGTACATACGAAGACAAGACAGAAACCAATCATGAAGTATGGTTTCAACAAACGAAAGACACAAGGTCTAGGAAGAACAACACGAAGAAAGAAAAGGGAAACGACACGAGGTGGTATACAGAAAGCAACACGAGGTGCTGCAATGTTCTGCACGCAGTGGAACAAAAACGACACGAAGACACAGAAACAACAGTAACTGACACGAAGTAAGTACGACACCAAGACGAGGTTGACACGAAATGAAAACAACACGAGGTGAAGTTGACACGAAATGAAATCAACACGAGGTGAAGTTGACACGAAATGAAATCAACACGAAGTGAAAACAATAGTAACCGACACGAGATGAGGTTACTAAAGCGACAACGACACGCGGTGTGGAAAACACGACACGAAGACCTGAGACGGAAAAACGACACGAAGTAAAAACAGTGATCGACACGGGTTGAAAACAACATGAAGATGAAATACAAAGAGACGACACGAAGTGAAGTTGACACGAAGTGAAAACAACACTAAGTGAAAAACAATAATCGACACGCGGTGAAAACAACACGACGACAGTGAGAACAGCACGAGGTGAAATGACACGGGGTGTAGAAAACCAAGAATCGACACGAAGTGTGGTCAAGGCGAGAAAGACACTAAGTCAAAAACGAAAGACCAACACTCAGACAGAAACATAAAAACAACACGGAGACGTAGACACTAAAACAACACGAAGATGAAGACAAGGGAAACGACACGAAGTCTAACCTCATACAAGCTTTCCTGTAACGCATGGAAATCAACACGAAGTGTTGTATGCTCATACAGCACGAGATCTTTTAGTGTTAGTGAGGGGAAACAACACGAAAACTCAAGTACAGAAACAGCACGAAGATGATGTACAATCTGATGTACAGACTTGAAAAACAGTCCAAAGTATAGACTTGCACGAGCGAGCTACAGTGCCAAAGTATAGACTTCACGCTGTACAGACTTGGAAGACCAGTGTTGAATGTGTAGACTTGTAGTTTATCATGAAAGAAGGCCAATGTACAGACTTGCTGTCCTCACAGCAGATGATGTAAACACTTAGCCTATGCAGACCAATGTACAGACTTTGGCAAAGCAAAAGGCTGTATAGACTTGGAGACCCAAAGCCATTGTGTAGACTTTGTCTAAGACAAGGCATGAGCTGACGTTGTATATACTTAGCCAATGCAAACCAGTCCGATGTATAGACTTTAAGGAAATGCATGCTACAGTGCAATGTCTAGACTTGCGATGTGTTCGCCAAATGCACACTACAGTCCAATGTATGGACTTGGACGAATGATGCATGTGCAGTGAATAGACTTAGGGCATAAACCCCACGATGCACTGTATAGACTATGCACATAACATAAGTCTAACATAAACAATATATCAGTTGTACCAGTCACAGTCATGATGCAATCATCAAGGCACAATGTCATGAAAACACTATATCATTGCTATCATCAAAATACAATATCAATCATCAAAACCACAGCAATGAATGCTTTATGCATCAGTTTAACATGTAACAAGACTGAACATCAAATATGTTAATCTAAACTGAGCAGCAAGATGACTGAACATTTGATTAACTCACATCAACAACCAATCATCAAAGCCATCATTAAAACCATCATCAAAACCAAAACCACATGCATGGGCACAACACATAGAGCTTCTGGAGCCTTCTGAGTTGGGAGTATTCGCTGCTGCAAGCTACGTGTTTAGAAACGGCGCCGAAATCCTAGACTTGACCAAACTATGTCGGCAGCACGTTTTGGGGCTAAGTTTACCTCAAATTGATTGAGGGTAAATGTTCCTTACATTGTGGCCTTCCATTTACCCCTGATTTCAGATCATTTGGTTGAGTAATCAGGTCGAATTTCGCGTTTTAATCTAAGGGTTAGGTATGAGTCAAAAGTGTGCACATTTGGGTTTGAATTCTAAATAGATCTTACCACGGATTTACCATGACTTAAAGCCAGAAGGAAAAGTTGTTATCTACATCAATCTTAATCTATTTACTATTTTTACAGATTTTTCTGAGGTAGTCGAATTATTACTTATACTATTCCGTAATTAATTAAATGTTAAGTTCGGAAGACTAAGTTCACTAATTCGGCATAATAAATGATTTTCTTAGGCTTAAATGTAGAAGACAAAGTTGCTAAACGAAATTAGTTCTACCAGATGTGATTTTTGAGGATTTTTAGAAAATAGTTGAAAAATAACTTATTCTATTAATTAATTAATTAATCTAATTAATTTGGATAATTCTCATTAATTCGAATAACTTCAAATAAATTCTAAATAATTACAAATAACTTTATAAATAAATTTCTAAAGAATTTGCGGTCTTACAGAAGTACTTGGTCTAATGAATCCTTTCTTAATGAGTTCCATCAATTGCTCCTTTAACTCCTTGAGTTCAGCAGGTGACATCCTATAAGGTGCCTTTGAAATCGGACCAGCACCAGGGACCAAGTCAATGGTGAAGGCCACTTCTCTTTGCGGGGGTAATCCCGGCAAATCTTCTGGAAACACGTCCGGAAATTCTTGTACCACTGGAATGTCTTCTAGCTTAGCTTCCTTAGCTTCTTTAACTGTGACAAAGGCAAGGAAAGATGCACATCCTTTCCTGATGAGCTTGGTAGCTCGGAGAGCTGAAATAAGAGGGGATCTGCTCCGACCCTTGGGGCTAGTCAATATTAGTTCTGGAAAGTCCTTGAATGTAACCTTGCTATTGCGGCAATCAACCGTTTCCTGATACTTGGATAACCAATCTGCTCCTAGTAAAACATCATACTCTTTCAGATCTAAACATATGAGATCAATAGGGAGATTTCTACCCTGAATCAATACTTCACAGTTTTGGTAATGATGTGTAATATCAGTCTCATCATCCAGAGGAGTAGACAAAACTAACTTTATCCATTCCGGTTCTAGGGGTAATGGGTCAGCAAACTTCTTAGAAAGAATAGAATGCGGTGCACCAGTATCAATTAAGACATATGCATTCCTGGAACAAACTTTCAATGTACCTTCCACTAAACCGCCTTCTTCTACTTGCTCGGTCTCCTTGATTGCATGAAGACGAGCATTCTTGGTTACTGGGCGCTTTCCGTCAACGGCTTGATCGTTAAGTAATGGGCAATCAGGAATTCGATGCTCACGACTCCCACAACGGAGACATGCTCCTAGTTTCCTCCAGCATTCTTCTGCTCTATGACCCGCTTTATCACAATGTTTGCACACTGTATTTGGAGAGGTAGTGGTGATAGAGAAGGGCTTGGTCTTCTTGAACTTTTGATCTTGTAAGGATGCTCCTCCATTGCTAGGCCTTTTCTTGAAGTTGGGTTTAAAGGAACCCGAACCTGTAACTTGTTCCTTCTTATCCTTACCACGAATCCTATCAGACAGTTCCGTGGCATCTTCTAATAGTTGAGCTCGGTGTACTATCTCCGAGTAGACTTGAATGTCCATCGGCGCCAGTTGAGTAATAGCTTGGGGCCTGAGCCCATTAAGAAACCTCCTAGCTTTCATTTTCTCGGTGCTAAGTAGATGCTTGGCATACCGAGACAATCTAGAGAATTGGGCCTCATACTCGGCCACTGACAAAGATCGTTGCTTTAATGCAGCAAATTCTGCATCCTTCTTTTCCTGAACTCGGTCCGAGAAATATTTTGCGTTGAAGTGTTCAACGAATTCCTCCCACGTAACCTGATCTTGATTTATAGTAGCCTCTATTGATTCCCACCAGCATCTAGCATCCCTTTCTAACTGAAAAGTAGCTAATAAGATCTTATCTTGATCTGTGCATTGCATAACACGAAATATTCGTTCTGTTTCCCTAATCCAGTGTTCAGCGTCATCTGGATCAGTAGAACCCGTGAACTTGGGCGGGTTCATGTTCTTGAAAGTCTGGTGGAGACTTCCTGCTCGTTGTCCACCTCCTTGTGTTACTTGTTGCAGCACTTGAGTCATGACTTGCAGTGTACGCTGCATGTTGCGCCATTGAGCACGTTCGGCAGCCATTATCCTACAATTATAATAACTAGATTAATACGTGATTTGTATCTTAAAGACTAGCATTCTATGTTAACTTTAACCCTTGGTTCTACCCAATCTCACTGGTTAAAGGTTTGAACATATCCTTGGACTTGAGTTTTCCTAGGAATTGAATACCCTAGGATCTGATACCACAAAAACTGTCACGCCCCGAGCGCGGAAGATACTCGGATATGCACGACGAGTTTATATCAATCATGTCAATCAGAGTAGTAGTGTATTCGACACCAAAACAGAGATGCGCAAAATAGAAAGATAACCCAATCCTTTATTTCATAATGGATAGACTATTACAAATCCAATACTCTATTCAATTAAAAAGGAAAAGTACATAGTTGACTCAAGAAAATAGGAAAAAGACTAGATGACACTTGGAAAAGTTCTATCTCTTTCACTCTTGACCATTCCCATCCGATTGACTTCCCTCGTCGTCAGAATTACCTGAAAAGTAGGGAACACACGGAGTGAGCGAACGCTCAGTAGGAAATTATATCTCAAGCGCTTAGCAAGGGGTCTAAGTAATTACATTTTTCATGAATGTACTATAGCTATGCATGCTCGCATAAAACGACAAGATAGAGAAGGAATTTATCAATAAGACAGCAAGATGAACTAGTCATGAGCTTTCAAGAAAAGATAACAGATATTCAAGCAAGTACTTTTTAGCAAGTCATGTCAAGAACTTTGGCTATCATGTATCAAGCAAACAAGTAATTACCCTTTCTCGGGTCACGCAATTCATGTCATGTCAAGCACGAGTCAAGTACAAGATTTGTGTGGAATGTCCAATCAAGCTAGTCATGCACTCGGTATAATGCCAGATACCTTATCATTCAACTCCCATGGGCACAAGTACTTTCGGGTGCTCCTCCCAGGATCAGATCGAGCCCTATATGCGCAGGCATTTATCATGTATTTTTGACATCCACTCTTGTATATATATATAGCCAATATGGAATTTCAACAATTTAAGCTTGTAGACACGTAGGATAACTTTGAGAGAATGGAGTCTAAAAATACGACATTGGACATAGATAGGCGATAACGACGGTACAATCACGATGAACGATGAAACTAGGTGGAATTAGGTTCCCTTAACTCGGGTACCATGACAAGTATGGACATTCTTTATATAGAATTGAGGTCCACATGAACAGTATATCAAAGGCAAGATACCCTCATTCTTATTATAGAATTGAGGTCCACAAGAACATCAACAAATGGCATGATATCATCATCCCATTAAGAATTCTCATGATATACTCTTTGCATATCATAAGGGCCGGTATACCATGTTTCTTTAGAGTGACATGGCATTCAATAGTGTAATGGGTTTTTAGGGTACAACCAGTTCAGTCGGCCTTGAGGGAATCGAAGGCTCGAGGAGTCTTACGGAGGTCTCTATGACTAACTCGCTAGTCCAAAGGAACGTAATGTCTAATGGAGAGCTTGTATGTCAATGAGAATTGAGGGTGATCGATAAAACATCATGAAACATGGGACTATACTCATGGAGTGGAGATATAGTGCCGATATACATATATATAGATATACTGAAACCATCGGTTGTCAGAAACAGGTAAAAACATTTTTTTACAGGAAAATAACGACTTAAGTAAAGTCACTACTCAAGTAATTAACGCCTTCAGTAAGGGCGTTTATCTATTTTACATTTTTGTAAGATTTTAATATTTCAATATTTTACCAAAAACGCGCCCTGGTAAGGGGCGTTTATTTACAAGTTGACGACGTATACAGTGGTTGTTCATTCTTTACTTCTATTTTTGCAGTATATATGTTCAGAAATTTATCAAAAACACGCCCTGGACAGGGGCGTTACTTTTCAATTCACGCCCTGAACAAGGGCGTTAGTCAAGTGAGAGACGACCTATACAGGGTCGTGAATTCAAGAATTTTCAGATTTCAAGTATATAATTTCCAGAAACAAGAGACATGGTCATGACAGGAAATTTATCGGGATTCAAGTAAATATGATTGTACACTGATTTAGAATCATGTTTAAGTGAATATTAGATAATTAACATGGGTAATTAACAATTGAGAAAATTGACGTCCGTGTACCGGGCGTCAAATCTGGAATTGACGACCTCGTCATGGTCGTTTCTTTCAAGGTAGCGCCCTTGTCTGGGTCGCGTATACAATTAGTGCCCTTGGAAAGGGCGTTTCTTTCCAACAATAGAAACTTTTAAAACTCATGAAAACTATATGCATGAACTAATATATATATATGGTTTAACATAGTTATTATGGTGATTTGGGCTACAGTGCTTGAGAAAACCTACCTTATGAGAATTATCTGATGAACGGACGAAGGCTTGGTTAGAAACTGATGCTCTGAAGCTTCTAACAGTCAGCAGTAAGACAGAAGATGGTAATATAGAAGACGTTTGATGAGGATGATGAAGATGATGATCTTCGATCAACCTGTAGGGGAAGAAAAAGGAAGGATGATGAGACTATATCCGAAGTTAGAGAAAAGATTGAAGAACATTACCTTGTTCTTTACGTACGCAATTGATCGCTTAACCTGTATTAGAGGAAGAAGATGAAAGATTAATATTTTTCATGAAATCAAAAAGACAGAGGGAAAGATACAAGAAGAACTCACTGTTCTTCACATACCGTAACAACAGTAGGTCGTCCAAATAGATCTTTAGGGTTCGATAGTCAAGGGTTTTTATAGGATTCTGGAAATCCTAATAAGGTTAGTGTTTGATTGGAAGTAACACTTCCATATAAGAGTTATTACTACATTCGAACTCTTTCTCATAGTTATCAACTTACCCTGGATAAGTTCCCGGTTTGAACGGGAGACGAATTGAATTAACGACCTAGGTCAGGGCGTCGAATTTAAATTGACGCCTTGTTAAGTGTTGTTACTTGTTGAAACGCGTCCACTCAAAGGGCGTTACACTTTCTTGCCCTTTTTATTTATTTTGGTCGTTTGAAATTTGACGCCTTATTATTTGGGCGTCCTTTCTTTAATTCGCGCCTGGTTGAAGGTCACTTATTTGTAAGGCCCGCCTTTTCCTGAGGCGTTATTTTCATTAGAGTTTAATTCTTTTCCATTTCGGATTTTTATCTTTTCTTTACTTAGTCTTTTATTCTATTTTGACTTATTTTATTCTTTTAAATTTATTAGGGTTGCTACAAGAAAGGTGGAGGGGAGGTATGGGAGGTGTGTAGGGTTGCTAATGGCAGAGGGGAGGTGGAGGAAGAAGGGGGAGGGTGCAGGTTCAGCTAGAGGAAGGGGGAGTGGAGGGTGGATGGGGTAGTGGATGGTGGGGTGGAGTGAAGGGGAAGGGGGCGAACCTAGCCTAATGGAAGTGGAGAGGGGCGGCCAAGTCAAGTGGAGGGAAGGTTGTTTTCAAAGTCAAATATGCTTTGGAAGTTGGGTGAATGTCTGGGGAAGAGGGGGAATTGTGTTGCAAGGGGGAAGATTTTGTTGGAATGGGGGAGATTGTGTTGGAATGGTAGAAATTCTACCTTGGGACTATGGGAGTGGAGTAATGGCAGCTATGGGAAGTGGAGGGCCTTTAATGGGGTAGGTGGGAGGTGGAGGTGGTTGGGGAGGGGAGGAGAGAGGAAGGGGGCGAACCCTACTTGGGGAAGAGAGAGAAAGAGAGAGAGAGAGTGGAAGGTGGGTGGGAATCTCTCCCAAGGGTCTCTCACCCTAACTAATGGAATCTCTCCAATGTGGACTATTAAAATGGCAACTCTCATTCAATGATTCATTACTTTTAAATGAAGGAAATGGGGCCCTATATATAGGAAACCCACATTTTACAATAAGTCCCTTACAAAAGACTCAATGACAAATAACCGAAGGGGTAGGGGGTGCTCTTGGGCCAAGCCCGAAGAATTGGGCCCAATAGCACATTACGCAATCTAATGACACTCTAACTTAGGAAAATAAATGTAAGACCTAGGGACATGACTCAAATAAAAGAAAAATTACATCAAAATGACTCAAATAGATAGCACAGAAGGGATAATTGGGCCTTTATAGAGAGGCCCGAACTCAAACGATGCCGGAGTGTGAAGAAGACCCTAGCCAAAGGGAGTTGTGGATGATGCCTCCATCAAGACTCCATCAGACAATCTGTCTCCACTGGAAGTTGGATCAAATCCAATTGAGTCAGCTCCTTGTGAGCCATATTCGTGCTTCATTGTTTACAGATTTTCGTTGCCGTAGTTCCTTGTTTTCGTTTTCCTTTTATACATTTCTTCAAGCTGTTCGTCAGCGGAGCAAGCTGTGTTGCTCAGCATTTGCAGTGGAGGATTCCACTGGATGGCTAAGCTGTATTGCCCAGCGGAGCAAGCTGTGACGCTCAGCAGGCGAGGAGGATTCCTCGGACAGCAAGCCGTGAGGCTCAGCAGATTGTATGGCAAGCTGTGATGCCCAGCTGTTCAAGCTGTGAGTCAGCAGAATCCACCCTCTGGTTTGAGTGTGGGGTGGATGTAGGTCTGCAACACCGAACCACCTAAAAACCCTCTTGTTCTATGGTTTGAATTCTTCTATCTGTTTGGCGCTAGATGAATGATTAGGCACGATTTGTTTAGTTAGTCTGGTGGAACCAAGTTTGCATTCAGATCATTTGATTTCGGGTCTAGAAGAGTAGTGAATTCCTTATAGTTTACATGGATTAGAACTGAAGCTTAATTCATTTCTTTAGGCTTTAATTCCGCAGTTATGAGCATTTGATTTTAATTGGGTGAAAGTTTTTAAAGGGTATATTCACTCACCCCCCCTCTGAATACATAACACCGAACCCAACACTTGGTATCAGAGGGGGTTGCTGTGCATAGGATCTAACAATCCGTAGCAGATCCTGCATTTCTGTTTGGTGCATTTCAGAGTGTGCTTCCTGTGTTCTGTGTTTTGTTTCACCTAGTTAGTGTCTTCATTTGCTCTCTTAATTTCAGTGCATTTATCATCTCTCGATGGGTCGTCCTCTTGTTTTTGATGGTTCTAACTTAAATAGTTGGCTAGGCGGCCTATGTGTTTACATAGACTCACTTGATCCAAATCTATGGAGTCTACTGTCTAAAGGCCCACACAAATTACCTCATGATGAGACCAAGTGGTCTAGAGAGGACAAAATAAAGAACCGTGATAATGTCATAGTTCTTAATATCATGAGAGCTGCTATTAATACTGACATATATCCTTTTGCGCTTAGGTGCACTTCTGGAAAGGAGATACATGACAGAGTGATCTCTGATCAACTGCATGAGGATCAATGCTTGATGGCTGATCGGAGAATTGATGATGATGAGACCTCATCTCAGGTAAGCACCGGATCAGATGGATACTCTTTTGATGAATTGATAGTGATGTATGAAAATTTGTTAACAGTATCCAAGAAATTAAAATCTAAGAATAAAAGGTTGAAAAAGAAAATTGAGAAATGTGATTCTAATTCATCTTGTGAAAAGTGCCCGAAGATAAATGAATTATATGATAAATGTCTTTCTGAGAATCACTTGAATATGAAACAAATGTGCCTATTGAAAAAGGAAAACCAAGAAGGTTTCAATAAAATCTCTGAATTAGAAAGTCAGCTGAAACTGAAAACTAATGAACATTTGATGAATCTGGAAGAGTTGGAAAGGATTAAGGTTGATCTGAAGAAATCGAAAGGTGAGAATGTAGAAATTCTTAGGAAGAATAAAAATCTTGAAGCTGAAATAGAGAAAATCAACAAGGAAGCAATGCATATCTCTTCTATAGAGTCAAGCTGTGATATGTGCTCAGGTCTAAGAGAACGTAATGAAGATCTCTATAATGAAAATGAATGGATGAAGAAACAAATTACTGTGTTTAAAGAGGATCACAGAAATCTGCTTGCTGAGAAAATCAAAGTGGAAGAAAGGGAAGAGGAACTTAGTGAAAAACAGGAGCTTATGTCTTGAAATGAAACATGTAATGGAGGAGTCATGAAGCTATCTGAAGAGAACAAAGAATTGAGGGAACAAAATAAAAAACTGATGGTTTTAAATACTATTTTCTCACAGAGGTTTCTGACTATCGAAAAAGAGAAATATGTTTTTAAGGAAGCTCAACCTCAAAAATTTGAGAAGGAAAACACTGAACTGAAAGCTGAAATTGAAAAATTAAAGTGTTTAAACACTGGCTTATCTGAAACACTTCTCACATTAAAAAATGGAAAATTCACTTGTGATGGAGAATCACAAAGGGTGATCAGTCTAGAACAAGAAATTGAGAAGTACAAAACTACAAATAAAGTCTTAAGTGAATGTGTCAATTGCAGTGAACAGGAGATATCCAGTTATGAGTTTCATATAGCATCCTTGGAAAATAAAATTCATGATCTGGAAAATTCAGAAATTGATTCTGCTAAGAATGAAAGAAAAATGAAAGCTGTCATGAAAGGTAGAGATGATAATTCAAGAGAGGGGATAAAGTGTAGTTCTGATGTTAAGGAAATCACTAAAAACCAGCTATACACCATTTTTTTGCAAAGCTCTGATGTAGCTGGTACCTCAAGTCAATCCCCAAAACAAAACAAAAATCTGAAATCACCTCCATCATCTGTCTTTCAATTTAAGGCACAGAAAGCTGAAAAACAAACAAGAGTTGTAAACAAAGTTAAACAATTGAACAAGAATGGAAAGAAAGATGGGGTTTAAAATGTCCCTACTTGTGTCATGAAATCAGTTAGCTCGGCTAAATTTGATGGGTCAATGCAAAATGCTCATGCCTCTTGTACTCATTCGCATGCATCTAGGAATTCATCTGATAGAAACCATGCCCCTAGGAAATATGATGTTTCTTGCTATTACTGTGGTAAGCATGGTCATTTCATGGATGCATGTTTCATCATGAAACAAGATGATAAACTGCATGCTAAATCTTCTGATCATCATGGGTACAAAAGAAACAAACTTAAGTTCAACCAGCACATCACATGCTTCAATTGCAACAAGCCAGGTCATAAGGCTATTGAGTGTTGGTCAGGGAATTACAAGAATAATTCTTGATCTAGAAGTAAGCATGTTAGGTGCTTTGAATGTGGTAAGCATGGGCATGCAGTCAAGGACTGATGGTATGCTCAGGGAAATCACTTTAATTCTAAATTTGTCAAATTCCCTCCAAACAGAAATGATTTTGGTAGGAATAAATCTATTTTTAAAGAAAAGATTCCTACATGTTTTGAATGTGAAAAACTTGGCCACCGTGCTTCTGAATGCTGGTGGGCAGGTAATGGTAAATCAAAGGTTCATGCAAGCAACAGAAGCTTTCATGCTAAATCACATAGGTTACATGACTATAACAATGTTCACAAAAAGAATTCAAGGGTTGTTATATCATGTAGATATTGTGGTAAATTTGGCCACTCCATGACCAATTGTCATCTGATAGATTTTGATGACAATATTGCTAAAAGATTGTTCAGAACACCTCTCAGAGTTAATTCAGGACCCAAGACTTCTTGGGTTCCTACAGGATCAAATTGACTAACATCTTTGCAGGTGTGCCTTGGAAGCTGAAGAATAAATGGGGTTAACCAAGGCACTCAAGAATGAAAACCCCATGACTGCACCAATTTAGGTCAGTTCCAAAACTTTGTTTAAATCTCATTATCTGAAATTGTTGATTTGATTGTTTGATGTCTGATATTCTATTCTTGTCTAGCTGATCAGTCTACATTCCAGACTCAGCTACTGAATTTAATTCTGCATAAATTTGATGTTCTTCTTCTGCCATCTATTGCACTGAGTTTGAATGGGTCATCTAGTGCATATAGTCTGCATGTATATCAATGTACATAGGACTGCTCTGCATGACTATCATTTGCTTATTGTTATAGTCTGCATGTATATCAATGTACATAGGACTGCTTTGCATGACTATCATTTGCTTATTATTGTAGTCTGCATGTATTTCAATGCATATAGGACTTCTTTGCACTACATATCTTCGCATAACCCTGGTATATCAAATGGTAAGCTACTAAAAGGTAGGGAAATATACTTGAAGGTTCTTACTATGTGTGAGATGATCCTTGAGAACAAATTCTCCGCCAAGTACCAAGGGGCATGTCTTCATATAGAGCAGTGTACTGCATATCATGCATTTTGTCAGGGGGAGCTTGTCTGCTATCTCTTTGTCATCATGCTCTCCTTATCAGATTTGTTGCATACTGCATATATGAAGAGTAGTGCATGTCATAATTTTTTGAAAAACCTAAAAAGATATTCCATTGCATTTAGACAGGGGGAGCATTCCTATTTCATCCCTTCTTCACCTCATGAACTCCTTTTGTCTAGTAAATTGATCAACTCTCATCTGATGTCATCTCTCTCTCTCTTGAAAATGGATTCTACCTTCTATTCGTTGAGTTGTTAAAAAAGAGTTTCCTTCAACTCTCTTCATGATACTACATGTCAGCTGATCTGTCTGAATTTCAGACTCAGCTGCAGTGTAGCAACCCTGATAAAATAAAAAGGAATAAATAAATCAAAATAGATTAGAAGATTTAATAAATAAACGAAAGGGCTTGGAATAAAAAGAATTAAACCGTGATAAAAATAACGCCTCAGTAAAAGGCGCGACTTTACGAATAGGCGCCCTTGATCAAGGCGTGTTTTAAGAAGTGACGCCCACGTGTCACGGCGTCAAATCTCAGGCGACCAAAATAAGTAAGAGTAATAAAAATACAGTAAAAGGGGTAACGCCATTGACATAGACGCGTTTTAACAAGAAACGACGCTTGACAAGGCGTCAATTTAATTTCGACGCCCTGACCTAGGTCGCTAATTCAGTTTGAGTTTCGTTCGACCCAGGAGTCTATCCAGGGTAAGGTGATAACTATGAGAAAGAGTTCGAATGTAGTAATAACTCTAATATGAAGTATTACTTCCAATCAAACACTAACTCTATTAGGATTCTAGAAATCCTATAAATAACCTACTGCTTGAACCGAGAACGCTATTTGGCGTTCGGAGTATTCTAAGGTATGTGAAGAACAGCAGGTTCTTCTTGTATCTCTGTTCGTCCGATTATCGATTTCATGAAAGAATACTAAATATTCTTATTCTTCTTCTCTTCTTACAGGTTAAGAAGATTAATGGGTAAGTTTTTCTTTCCTCCACCTTCAGTTAAGTATTATGAAGAAAAACTGATGTTTCTTCATCTTATTTCTCTGTAGAGAAGTCATCTTAACCTACTGAAGAACGTGGGTTCTTCATCGACGAACGTCTGCTTCTGATCGTGCCAAAAAGAGAACCTGTCGATACATCTACACCAAGACTTCTGCCCCTTTCATCCAACTCTGTTGATAGCAGAGTACCGTGTCTTCATCAGTTCTCCAGTTAATCATCATAAGGTAGGATTTTCTCATGGAACGTAGCCCAAACTACCATATAACTATAGATAATTATCATCGGTAGTTCATGCATATAGTTTTCATGCGTTCTGGTTATTTTCTACGGAATGTTTGAAAGAAACGACCCTAACAAGGGCGTTAATTTAAAAGACACGACCATGCCCAGGTCGTCAATTCTAGATTTGACGCCCTGCACATGGACGTTAATTCCTGTTAATTAATAAATAGCATGCTTAAAAAGTAATTATCAATGCAAACATGATTCTAAATTAATGCATGGTCAATTTCTTGTAATCCTGCTATTTTTCTGGTCCTGACTATATACCATGTTCCTGAAATATTCATTACCTCAAAATTTGTAAAATTGTGAATTCACGACCTTGACCAGGTCGTCTCTTGTTTAACTAACGCCCCAGACTAGGGCGCCTTTTTCCTGGTAACGCCCCTACCCAAGGCGCGTTTTCAACAAAATTACAGATTTTTAATATCCTGTAAAATAGCAATATTGGAAAGGATGACCTCTTTATATGTCGTCAAATTTAATATAAACGCCCCTTATTAAGGCGTTAATTTTACGAAAAATGACTTTACCATAGTCGCTACTTTCTGCATTACTGATTTTTCCCGATTGCTGTTATCCGAGGGTTTCACTATATGTATATATATATATGTAGGCACTATTACTCCACTCCGTGAGTATAGTCCCACGTTTCATGATGTTTTATCGATCACCTTAAACTCTCATTGACATACAAGCTCTCCATTGGACATTCCGTTCCTTTGGACTAGCGAGTTAGTCATAGAGACCTCGTAAGACTCTCGTACCTTGGATTCCCTCAAGGTCGACTGAGCTGGTTGTACCCTAAAAACCCATTACACTATTGAATGCCATGTCACTATAAAAGAAACATGGTATACCGGCCCTTATGACATGCAAAGAGTATATCATGAGAATTCTTAATGGGATGATGATATCATGCCATGTTCTTGTGGACCTCAATTCTATAATAAGAATGAGGGTATCTTGCCTTTGATATACTGTTCATGTGGACCTCAATTCTATATAAAGAATGTCCATATTTGTTTGTCATGGTACCCGAGTTAAGGGAACCTAATTCCACCTAGTTTCATCGTTCATCGTGATTGTACCGTTGTTATCGCCTATCTATGTCCAATGTCGTATTTTTGGACCCCATTCTCTCAAAGTTATCCTACGTGTCTACAAGCTTAAATTGTTGAAATTCCCTATTGGCTATATATATATATACAAGAGTGGATGTCAAATATACATGATAAATGCCTGCGCATATAGGGCCCGATCTGGTCCTAGGAGGAGCACCCGAAAGTACTTGTGCCCATGGGAGTTGAATGATAAGGTATCTGGCATTATACCGAGTGCATGACTAGCTTGATTGGACATTCCACATAAATCTTGTACTTGACTCGTACTTGACTTGACATGAATTGCGTGACCCGAGAAAGGGTAATTACTTGCTTGCTTGATACATGATAGCCAAAGTTCTTGACATGACTTGCTAAAAAAGTACTTGCTTGAATATCTTGTCATCTTTTTCTTGAAAGCTCGTGACTAGTTCATCATGCTGTCTTATTGATAAATTCTCTCTCTATCTTGTCATTTTATGCGAGCATGCATAGCTATAGTGCATTCATGAAAGATGTAACTACTTAAACCCTTGCTAGTTCCTGAGATATAATTTCCTACTGAGCGTTCGCTCACTCCGTGTTTGTCCCTTACTTTTCAGGTAATTCTGACGACGAGGGAAGTCAATCGGATGGGAATGGTCAAGAGTGAAAGAGCTAGAGCTTTTCCAAGTGTCATCTAGTCTTTTTCCTATTTTCTTGAGTCAACTATGTACTTTTCCTTTTTAATTGAATAGAGTATTGGATTTGTAATAGTCTATCCATTATGAAATAAAGGATTGGGTTATCTTTCTATTTTACGCATCTCTGTTTTAGTGTCGAATACACTACTACTCTGATTGACATGATTGATATAAACTCGTCGCGCATATCCGAGTATCTTCCGCGCTCGGGGCGTGACAGTTTTTGTGGTATCAGAGCCTAGGGTATTCAATTCCTAGGAAAAACCAAGTCCAAGGATATGTTCAAACCTTTAACCAGTGAGATTGGGTAGAACCAAGGGTTAAAGTTAACATAGTATATGAGTCTTTAAATACAATCACATATTAACCTAGTTATTGTAATTGTAGGATAATGGCTGCCGAACGTGCTCAATGGCGCAACATGCAGCGTACCCTTCAAGGCATGACTCAAGTGCTGCAACAAGTAGCACAAGGAGGTGGACAACGAGCAGGAAGTCTCCACCAGACTTTCAAGAACATGAACCCACCCAAGTTCACGGGTTCTACTGATCCAGATGACGCTGAACACTGGATTAGGGAGATAGAACGTATATTCCATGTTATGCAATGCACGGATCAGGATAAAGTTTTATTAGCTACCTTTCAGTTAGAAAGGGATGCTAGATGCTGGTGGGAATCAATAGAGGCTACTATAAATCAAGATCAGGTTTCGTGGGAAGAATTCGTTGAACACTTCAACGTGAAATATTTCTCGGACCGAGTTCAGGAAAAGAAGGCTGCAGAATTTGCTGCATTAAAGCAACGATCTTTGTTAGTGGCCGAG
Source organism: Amorphophallus konjac (assembly GCA_022559845.1). Classification (NCBI taxonomy): domain Eukaryota; kingdom Viridiplantae; phylum Streptophyta; class Magnoliopsida; order Alismatales; family Araceae; genus Amorphophallus; species Amorphophallus konjac. Next base: position 129,712,395 of record CM040124.1, on the reverse strand, counting down.
TATGAGGCCCAATTCTCTAGATTGTCTCGATACGCTAAGCATCTAGTTAGCACCGAGAAAATGAAAGCTAGGAGGTTTCTTAATGGGCTCAGGCCCCAAGCTATTACTCAACTGGCATCGATGGACATTCAAGTCTACTCAGAGATAGTACGCCGAGCTCAACTATTAGAAGATGTCACGGAACTGTCTGATAGGATTCGTGGTAAGGATAAGAAGGAACAAGTTACAGGTTCGGGTTCCTTTAAACCCAACTTCAAGAAAAGGCCTAGCAATGGAGGAGCATCCTCACAAGACCAAAAGTTCAAGAAGACCAAGCCCTTCTCTATCACCACTACCTCTCCAAATACAGTGTGCAAACATTGTGATAAAGCGGGTCATAGAGCAGAGGAATGCTGGAGGAATCTAGGAGCATGTCTCCGTTGTGGGAGTCGTGAGCATCGGATTCCCGATTGCCCATTACTTAACGACCAAGTCGTTGACGGGAAGTGCCCAGTAACCAAGAATGCTCGTCTTCATGCAATCAAGGAGACCGAGCAAGTAGAAGGAGGTGGCTTAGTGGATGGTACATTGAAAGTTTGTTCCAGGAATGCATATGTCTTAATTGATACTGGTGCATCGCATTCTATTGTTTCTAAGAAGTTTGCTGACCCATTACCCCTAGAACCGGAATGGATAAAGTTAGTTTTGTCTACTCCTCTGGATGATGAGACTGATATTACACATCATTACCAAAACTGCGAGGTATTGATTCATGGTCAAAATCTCCCTATTGATCGCATATGTTTAGATCTGAAAGAGTATGATGTTATACTAGGGGGCAGATTGGTTATCCAAGTATCAGGCAACGGTTGATTGCCGCAATAGTAATGTTACATTCCAGGAATTCCAGAACTAATATTTACTAGCCCCAAGAGTCGGAGTAAATCCCCTCTTATTTCAGCTCTCCGAGCTAGCAAGCTCATCAGGAAAGGATGTACATCTTTCCTTGCCTTTGTCACAGTTAAAGAAGCTAAGGAATCTAAGCTAGAAGACATTCCAGTAGTACAAGAAGTTTCGGACGTATTTTCGGAAGATTTGCCTGGATTACCCCCGCAAAGAGAAGTGGCCTTCACCATCGACTTAGTCCCTGGTGCTGGTCCAATTTCAAAGGCACCCTATAGGATGTCACCTGCTGAACTCAAGGAATTAAAGGATCAATTGATGGAACTCATTAAGAAAGGATTCATTAGACCAAGTACTTCCCCGTGGGGAGCGCCTGTATTATTTGTAATGAAGAAAGACGGATCCATGAGGTTATGCGTCGACTATCGACAATTGAATCATCTCACTATCAAGAACAAGTATCCACTACCGAGAATCAATAAATTGTTTGATCAAATTTCAGGATCCATGTACTTTTCCAAAATTGATCTTAGGTCCGGATATCACCAACTAAGAATCAAGGACGAGGATATTCATAAAACCGCATTCAGAAGTAGGTATGGCCATTATGAATTTGTTGTTATGCCTTTCGGACTAACGAATGCCCCTGCTGCCTTTATGCAGTTAATGAATAGTATATTCAGGCCTTATTTGGATCAATTCGTGGTGGTCTTTATTGATGATATATTGATTTATTCCAAGACCAAGGAAGAGCATGAGGAACATTTGAGGATTACATTACAAATATTGAGGACAAATCAATTATATGTAAAACTTAGCAAGTGTGAATTCTGGCTTGAAGTAGTGACTTTTCTCGGACATGTTATATCAAAGGATGGCTTGTCTGTAGACCCATCAAAGGTTGAAGCTGTAAGGAACTGGGAAAGACCGACCAATGCTAGCGAGATCCGAAGTTTCTTAGGTCTTGCCGGCTATTACAGGCGATTCATCAAGGATTTCTCAAAAATCACTGTGCCACTTACGAGGTTAACTCGCAAGGAGATCCGTTATGAATGGGATGAGGAATGTGAAAGAAGCTTCCAAACTCTCAAGGAACATCTTATTACAACTCCTATCTTAGCATTGCCAATTGAAGGAGAAAAGTTTGAGGTATACACTGATGCTTCTGGCATTGGCCTCGGGTGTGTTCTAATGCAACAAGGGAAGGTTATAGCCTACTCTTCTCGTCAATTAAAGAAGCATGAAGAGAACTACCCCGTCCATGACTTAGAATTGGCCGCGGTAGTATTTGCACTAAAAATATGGTGACATTATCTTTATGGAGTACAGTTTACTGTATACTCCGATCACAAGAGTCTCAAATATCTTTTCTCACAGAAGGAACTAAATATGAGGCAAAGACGATGGCTGGAATATCTCAAGGACTTCGACTTCAATATACAATATCACCTCGGAAAGGGTAATCATGTAGCAGATGCCCTTAGTCGAAAGCCGAGAGCACTGTTAGCCAATTGTCTGATCCAAGAATGGAAATTGCTAGAACAATTCTCTGAACTCAATATAAGCATGGACACGGACCCTAGATGTGTCACATTATCTCATGTAAGCATACAGTCAGATTTATTATCTGAGATACAAGCACTTCAGGATGATGATCCTACATTAGTAGAAATCAAGGGCAGATTAAAAGGACAATCGGACTTCCAACTAGCTTTTGATGGAAGATTAATGTTCAAGAATAGAACTGGTATACCGGACTGCCCAGAATTGAAAAAGAAGATCTTAGATGAAGCTCACAGATCAAGGTATACGATTCATCCTGGATCTACCAAGATGTACCAAGATGTGAAAAGAAATTTTTGGTGGCCCAACATGAAAAGAGAAATAGCGGACTATGTATCACGCTGTCTCACATGCCAACAAGTCAAGGCGGAACACCAAAAGCCTGCTGGAAAGCTACATCCTCTAGATATCCCTAAATGGAAGTGGGAGGATATTGGTATGGATTTCATCATGGGTTTATCTAAATCAAAAAGAGGACATGATGGAATATGGGTTATCATTGACCGATTGACCAAATCCGCGCATTTCTTGCCAATCAAGAGTCGATGGTCAGTTGATGTCTTAGCTGCACTATACATCAAGGAAATAGTCAGATTACATGGTATTCCTGTTTCAATCGTGTCTGACAGAGATCCCCGTTTTACTTCTCATTTTTGGAAAGGACTACAACATTCGTTGGGGACGAGACTTAATTTTAGTACAGCCTTTCATCCTCAAACGGATGGTCAGACCGAGAGAATAAATCAAGTAGTTGAAGATATGCTTAGAGCATGCACCACTGATTTTGATGGAAACTGGCATGATCACTTGCCTCTGGTCGAATTTGCATACAATAATAGCTACCAAGCTAGTATACAAATGGCACCTTTCGAAGCTTTATACGGAAGGAGTTGCCGATCACCCTTGTGCTGGAATGAAGTTAGAGAGGAACAACTGTTAGGTCCATACATGGTAAGGGATACAACTGAGAAGATACGAGTAATCAGGGAAAGATTGCAAGTAGCTCAGACAAGGCAAAAGGCTTATGCCGACACAAGAAGAAGAGATCTCGAATTCCAAATTGGAGATCATGTATTTCTCAAGATATCGCCTGGTCGTGGAATACGAAGATTTGGTGTTAAAGGCAAGCTTACACCAAGATTTATCGGACCTTTTGAGATACTAGAAAGAGTTGGCGAGGCTGCTTATCGCATCGCATTGCCACCTCAACTGTCCGAAGTACATGATGTATTCCACATATCTATGTTGAAGAAGTATGTGCATGATCCATCACATATTATTGAGCATGGAGATCTAGTGATCCAGAAAGATCTCACATATGAGCAGAAGCCCATATGAATACTAGATCGAGAAGTACGAACCCTAAGGAATAAGGCTATTCCAATGCTAAAAGTACAATGGAATAAGAATTCAGAACATGAAGCTACATGGGAGACCGAGGAATCTATGAGGAAGAGATTTTCAGAGTTATTTTAGAAGGTATATACTCTACACTCTCCATATGTGAATATATATGCTATGGAATTTGGGGACCAAATTCTTTTTAAGTGGGGGAGGGTGTAGCAACCCTGATAAAATAAAAAGGAATAAATAAATCAAAATAGATTAGAAGATTTAATAAATAAATGAAAGAGCTTGGAATAAAAAGAATTAAACCCTGATAAAAATAACGCCTCAGTAAAAGACGCGACTTTACGAATAGGCGCCCTTGATCAAGGCGTGTTTTAAGAAGTGACGCCCACGTGTCACGGCCTCAAATCTCAGGCGACCAAAATAAGTAAGAGTAATAAAAATACAGTAAAAGGGGTAACGCCCTTGACATAGACGCGTTTTAACAAGAAACGACGTTTGACAAGGCGTCAATTTAATTTCGACGCCCTGACCTAGGTCGCTAATTCAGTTTGAGTTTCGTTTGACACAGGAGTCTATCCAGGGTTAGGTGATAACTATGAGAAAGAGTTCGAATGTAGTAATAACTCTAATATGAAAGTATTACTTCCAATCAAACACTAACTCTATTAGGATTCTAGAAATCCTATAAATAACCTACTGCTTGAACCGAGAATGCTATTTGGCGTTCGGAGTATTCTAAGGTATGTGAAGAACAGCAGGTTCTTCTTGTATCTCTGTTCGTCCAATTATCGATTTCATGAAAGAATACTAAATATTCTTATTCTTCTTCTCTTCTTACAGGTTAAGAAGATTAACGGGTAAGTTTTTCTTTCCTCCACCTTCAGTTAAGTATTATGAAGAAAAACTGATGTTTCTTCATCTTATTTCTCTGTAGAGAAGTCATCTTAAACTACTGAAGAACGTGGGTTCTTCATCGACGAACGTCTGCTTCTGATCGTGCCAAAAAGAGAACCTGTCGATACATCTACACCAAGACTTCTGCCCCTTTCATCCAACTCTGTTGATAGCAGAGTACCGTGTCTTCATCAGTTCTCCAGTTAATCATCATAAGGTAGGATTTTGTCAAGGAACGTAGCCCAAACTACCATATAACTATAGATAATTATCATCGGTAGTTCATGCATATAGTTTTCATGCGTTCTGGTTATTTTCTACGGAATGTTTGAAAGAAACGACCCTAACAAGGGCGTTAATTTAAAAGACACGACCATGCCCAGGTCGTCAATTCTAGATTTGACGCCCTGCACATGGACGTTAATTCCTGTTAATTAATAAATAGCATGTTTAAAAAGTAATTATCAATGCAAACATGATTCTAAATTAATGCATGGTCAATTTCTTGTAATCCTGCTATTTTTCTGGTCCTGACTATATACCATGTTCCTGAAATATTCATTACCTCAAAATTTGTAAAATTGTGAATTCACGACCTTGACCAGGTCGTCTCTTGTTTAACTAACGCCCCAGACTAGGGCGACTTTTTCCTGGTAACGCCCCTACCCAAGGCGCGTTTTCAACAAAATTACAGATTTTTAATATCCTGTAAAATAGCAATATTGGAAAGGATGACCTCTTTATATGTCGTCAAATTTAATATAAACGCCCCTTATTAAGGCGTTAATTTTACGAAAAATGACTTTACCAGAGTCGCTACTTTCTGCATTACTGATTTTTCCCGATTGCTGTTATCCGAGGGTTTCACTATATGTATATATATATATGTAGGCACTATTACTCCACTCCGTGAGTATAGTCCCACGTTTCATGATGTTTTATCGATCACCTTTAAACTCTCATTGACATACAAGCTCTCCATTGGACATTCCGTTCCTTTGGACTAGCGAGTTAGTCATAGAGACCTTCGTAAGACTCCTCGTACCTTAGATTCCCTCAAGGTCGACTGAGCTGGTTGTACCCTAAAAACCCATTACACTATTGAATGCCATGTCACTATAAAAGAAACATGGTATACCGGCCCTTATGATATGCAAAGAGTATATCATGAGAATTCTTAATGGGATGATGATATCATGCCATGTTCTTGTGGACCTCAATTCTATAATAAGAATGAGGGTATCTTGCCTTTGATATACTGTTCATGTGGACCTCAATTCTATATAAAGAATGTCCATACTTGTTTGTCATGGTACCCGAGTTAAGGGAACCTAATTCCACCTAGTTTCATCGTTCATCGTGATTGTACCGTTGTTATCGCCTATCTATGTCCAATGTCGTATTTTTGGACCCCATTCTCTCAAAGTTATCCTACGTGTCTACAAGCTTAAATTGTTGAAATTCCCTATTGGCTATATATATATATACAAGAGTGGATGTCAAATATACATGATAAATGCCTGCGCATATAGGGCCCGATCTGGTCTTGGGAGGAGCACCCGAAAGTACTTGTGCCCATGGGAGTTGAATGATAAGGTATCTGGCATTATACCGAGTGCATGACTAGCTTGATTGGACATTCCACACAAATCTTGTACTTGACTCGTACTTGACTTGACATGAATTGCGTGACCCGAGAAAGGGTAATTACTTGCTTGCTTGATACATGATAGCCAAAGTTCTTGACATGACTTGTTAAAAAAAGTACTTGCTTGAATATCTTGTCATCTTTTTCTTGAAAGCTCGTGACTAGTTCATCATGATGTCTTATTGATAAATTCTCTCTCTATCTTGTCGTTTTATGCGAGCATGCATAGCTATAGTGCATTCATGAAAGATGTAACTACTTAAACCCTTGCTAGTTCCTGAGATATAATTTCCTAATGAGCGTTCGCTCACTCCGTGTTTGTCCTTTACTTTTCAGGTAATTCCGACGACGAGGGAAGTCAATCGGATGGGAATGGTCAAGAGTGAAAGAGCTAGAGCTTTTCTAAGTGTCATCTAGTCTTTTTCCTATTTTCTTGAGTCAACTATGTACTTTTCCTTTTTAATTGAATAGAGTATTAGATTTGTAATAGTCTATCCATTATGAAATAAAGGATTGGGTCATCTTTCTATTTTGCACATCTCTGTTTTCGTGTCGAATACACTACTACTCTGATTGACATGATTGATATAAACTCGTCGCGCATATCCTAGTATCTTCCGGGCTCGGGGCGTGACATGCAGTGTGTTGATGTACACTCTTCTGAAACATTTCTCTATTGGTGATTCACTCTTCCACCAGCTTATACTCATCCTTCATATATCTCTTAGCTGGTGTGACTGATTTGTTTCTACTGTTGATTGTTGGTCAGCTAAATTTATTGTTCTGATATGAGGAACTTAAGCTGCATGTCATGCAATTCAGTCTGAGAATTTTGTAGAAATTCCTATCATATAGGTTTAAGAACTACCACTGAATCAGACTGATATAAGATTAATGTATTCTCAGATTTGTAATTAAATGAAATGAAAATATCTGAATGATAAGGTTTAATAAACTTTAACCACATGTGTCATGTAAACCTTAGACTCTCTCATCTGATATCTGAAAATTTGAAATCAAGGCTACTTTGGTAGAGATACATAGAGTGAGTGCTGTGGTTAAACATTAACTTGAAAAATGTTGACTAAATGAAAAATTGTGAATTCTGAGCAATGACTTGGTCATTGAGAAACTGGATTCTTTATCAATGAAATAAAGTAAATCATGTCATGAGGTGCCATAGTAATCTCTGATAAAAATTTATCAACAAAACATGACAGAGCAATGGCTTATTTGTGTTGAGTAACTGGGGAGTCTGGCCTCTGATCAAGGTGTCTTCTCATGTAAAAAAGACACTCATATTGCTAACTCTGTTCTCAAAGTTGAGAGGCAATGACAGTTATCCCACTGAGTAACTGGGTCACTTCACCTGAGACGTGTTGTGCCTCATGTAAAAAGGTGATGATCAACCTAAATTGCTCAGAAAATATTATAATGTGCTTCAAATGAAAATATATTAAAAAGTCTATCAACTCATATTCTTGGAAAAAGTGTTTATCATCAATACTAATCTTTGTAACTCTTAAAAGATTCATTGAGATCATGTGTGTAAGATAAAGATGATTGATTTTGAGTGATATCTGAATATTTGGTTCACCTTTATTAAAACTTGGATTCAGATATGAGTATTGAGTTTAATTTGACAAATTTGGTATACATCAAAATTAAATCAGATTGGTTAAGTTGTCACTTCATAACCCTTTATGATAGAAAAGTCTATTCTTCTTAAGACTTATTGTTGTGGTGCAAGCATTAAAATCCCTCATGATCAGATTCTTTCCAGATAGCCTGATCAACATAAATCTTGATATTGATTATTCATTGAGATGTCTCTTACCTTTCTATCTTCAATCACTTTACTCTCCACACTGTTGGAATCTTCCATCTTGTTTTGTAATCAGCTCTGGTTCTGTGGATTTTTCACTTGGTTCATTCTGTTCATGCAACCAGAATTCAGATTCTTTGTAATGGCAGATTTCAGATTGATTTATTGGATAACCAGAGTTCATTCCTACACTTCAGGGGGAGTTATAGGTCATCTGCTTTTAAGGGGATAGTAGTACATCTTGCATGTTGATAGGGGGAGAGCTGTTTCATTGTCATAAGGGAGAACCTCATTTTAATGAACCATGATTCATTCTCTGACTTTGTGTGCTGAATTTTATCTCTCAAACCATTTCCTCTCTTTTTGATTATGTCAAAGGGGGAGAGTAGTTTGACGTGTGACTCATTATGTTGCCATCATCAAAAAAGGGGGAGATTGTTGTGCCCCTTGTGCTTTGATGATTATGTGGTGTTTCAATGATAGCAACATAAATGAGTCACCATATTATTTTGCTAAGAACATCACATTGAATGATAGCAACATAAATGCATATGACTGATTTATTCTGTGGAGAATGCATGAGTGTGTTATATCTGATCTGTTCTGTGGAGAATGGCGTCAACCTGTTGAGTCCACGAGGTTGACGCAGCCTTGAAATGCCTCAGATGGCTTTGAAGATAAGGCTGGATGCGTTGACGCATGGGATCACTGCGTCGACCCACTGAACTGACCCTGATCTAATTTCACATTAGGGTGAACTGCTGCGTCGACGCTGTCACGCTGTAGCGTCTATATGCACTTTACAGGTTTACATACTGCACACACACTCAAAGTCTACACAATGCACGTAGAGTCTATATACTGCTTTGTGTTGTGTTTGTGCATCGTTTAGAACACAAGTATATACATCCATGCATCATGGGTCGACCCCCTTCTTAGATGCGTCGACGCCCCTAGATTTCCAAGTCTATACACTCGTCTTCATGCATAGTAGAGTCCATACATTGTAGCTCACTTAACTAGTAAGTCTATACATTGCATCGGTGCATTGCTTCCTTTGTGCATGTACTGCATCAGTGCATCACAAGTCTATACATCCATTGCTTTAGTTCAATACCTGCTATGTGCATGCATTGCATCAGTGCATTGCTTCCTCTGTGTATATACTGCATCACTGCATCCATCAGGCATACAGTCTATACACTAATGCATGTGAGGTACTGTCTGCACGATAAAGTCTATACATTGCTGCATTGCTTGAATTTGTAAAGTCTATACATTGGCTGTTGTCCTGTAGCGTCAACACAAGTCCAAACATTGCATCGTTGTGTTAAGTCTATACATTCACATTGTCTGCATGTCTACACGCTAAAGTCTGTACAGAGTCTGTGTCTGTCTGACCAGCAAGTCTGCACAATGTCCGTCTCATTTAGTGTCTAAGGTAATGTCTATACACTGGACTTGAAGTCTGTACATTGAGCGTCTCATTGAGCGTCTCATGCAAGTCTATACAACGCATCAGACTAAGTCTGTACATTGAGCGTCTCATTGAGCGTCTCATGTAAGTCTATACAATGCATCAGCAAGTATGTACATTGGACTGTGTTAGGCAAAGTCTGTACATCGGACTGTTTCAAGTGAAGTCTATACAGCGTCATGGATCATTCTTCAAAGTCCATACACTACACTGTTGCTTGCTCGAGGAGAAGTCTGTACATCCATCAGTGAACTTCAAAGTCTATACACTGGGATCTTTACCTACGTTCAGTTCTGCAAGTCTGTACATTGAGCTTTCACGAAAAGTCTATACATCCTTGAATTGTTCAAGTCTGTACATCGTCCAGTTATCTTTGGCAAATCTACACATTGTGAAAGTCTACACATTCAATTGCTTTGCTTTGCTCAAGTCTGTACAGCCCCTTCCCTTCGTAAGTCTATACATTGGCCTTGCTTGCATATCGTGAAGTCTATACATTCGTTGCCTTGCATTGCATCAAGTATGTACAGCCCTTGAATTGGCAAGTCCATACATTGGTCAGTTGGTTATCTAAGTCTATACATTATAAGACCAAGTCTGTACAACTGTCTGCATGCAGTACCCTTCAAGTCTATACACCATGCATGCATCATCTCTCAAGTCTGTACAGGGTCTGCCTAGATGCATTGTTCATCAAGTCTATACACTCTATGTGGTTCATGCATTTGTGCATCGTTCAACACACCAGTAAGTCTGGACATTGGTTGCACTCAGAGTCTGTCATTCACTCTGAGCATGCAGCGTTCACCCCTCGTGCCTCGATCGGTTGGGGCCGCGTCGCCTCTTCCTGCGACCCCCCAGCCTCGACCGACTCGACCCGGGCATCGTCACCCAGATCGTCGCCTGCCTCAATTGGCACTCCAGTCTCGGCCACGGTCCTGGAGTCGCCCACTTCAGCCCCGGCCCCCTCGGCTCCTGCAGAGGGGAGAGCCAGGCCATCACCGCCATCACCCACGGAGACGGCCCTGGCCTCTTCGGCTCCCTCTTGCTCGGCGGATGGGAGAGCCGTCCTAACTGGGTCGCCCCCGTCACGCTCGGCAGATAGGATAGCTGTGCCAGAGCCACCTCTGACTGCGAGGACACCCCCGGCCTTCTTTGCCCGCTTCTTAGCCTTCACGGCGTCCCGAATCATCCCTTGCATGGGATCCTTGCACATGGACCCCCGCGGCCTGGAAGACCCCTCCTGGGTCACCTCCTTGCCCTTATCTCGGGCTCGTGAGCGACCCTCAGGAGCGTGCGACTCATCGACAGCCGAGTCATCGCCTAGGTCGATCACTTCCCGTCCAGATGCAAGCTTCCCCTCCTCCGCAGCCGGCCGCCTGACGTCCACGCACAAGAAGACATGGTCTGTTGTGTCCCCTGTGGTTCTGGAGTTTTGATGATGACAGATATTATGTCTCATTATGTTTACATCCTTGATGATATAATCCTGTTGCATTATGAGAAACTGTCAGAACAGGGTTGAGGATGTCTCACAGGTCATGAAGTTAACCCAAGTCAAAGAGTCAAAGTTAAATCATGACAGGTAAGGTGAATGCTCAGATCAGGTAATGCTTTAATTAGTTCTCCTACATACATTCAGTTCATGTCTGCTATATGCATTCAGTTCATTGGTTCATGTTTATTGTGCATTGCCTCACATCAAGTCTAGACATCATGGTTGCATTCTAAGTCTACACAACCTGCTAGGTCGGTCTTCAAAGTATGTACATTGATCTTCAAGGCATCGAGTCTATACACTGGACTGTGCTTCATGCATTGGCCAAGTCTGTTTAGTTAGTATGGACAGTAGTGGGTCGACCCACCCCTACTGATGCGTTGACCCATCAGAACACTGACTGTCTGGGTTTCAAAGTCTATACATTGCTGCTTTGGCCAACTCTGTACACCCGTTTGCCTGACTCTTGTTTCAAAGTCTACTCATTCGTTGTTAAGGCAAGTCTATACATTAGGTCATGGTCTTCAAGTCGATACAGAGTCTTCATCTTCTAAAGTTTGTACAGCCAGTCACTTAACAAAGTCTGTACAGTGTCTCATATTGGCAAAGTCTGTACATCGTCTGGTCTGTGGATGCTTTGTCCTTTTAAAGTCTATACACTAGATTGTTAGCCCTTCAACTCTATACATTCGAGTGTTAACCTTTAAGTCCATACATTAGCCTTCAGACTAGCAAGTCTGTACATCGTGCATCTTTAAGTTGAAGTCTGTACAGAGTCAGCGTCCAGTTGACCGTCTCAGGCAATGTCTCTTTCTGCGTCTCTTGCAAGTCCATACAACGCTTCAGACTAAAGCCTGTACATCAGACAGTGTTCAGGCGAAGTCTATACATCAGTCCTCAAGTGTTACAAGTCTATACATTGGCCATCAAAGCCTTCAAAGTCTGTACATCCGTCGAGACTCTCAAAGTCTGTACAGCCTGCTTTGTCGATTCAGATTTCAAAGTCTATACAACATGGGCTTCAGTTCTTCAAGTCTACACATCATCAGTTGAACGTAAAGTGTATACGTTGCAGCGTCAACTCATTGGGCTGCAGCGTCAACTCAACAAGTATGCACATCGCCATTAGACTTTCAAGTCTACACACTGGAAGCTCTTCATTTGATTGAGTCTATACATTATCCTAGGCTAAGTGTGTACAGCGTCTCATTCATGCTTTGATTAGTGAAGTCTGCACATCAGTTTTCACTTTCTAAGTCTGTATAGCCGTTGGGTTTGGACTCAGAGTCTGTACACTCGATTTGCCTTTGAATTGGTTAAGTGTGTACATTGAGCGTCTCACTTAGCGTCTAAGGCAAAGTCTACACGTTGCTACAGTAACGAAAGTCTATACATCCGACTATGCAGTGTCTTAGCCATCGTCTCACATTCTTCAAGTCTACACATTGGGTTTTCACATGAAGTATGTACAGCCGTTCACTGTTGAAGTCCATACACTGGTCGGTGGAAAGTCTGCTCACTGGTCTTCAAATCCAAGTCTGCACATTGGTCTTCGATTTCAATGTCTATACATTGGGCTTTTACATGAAGTCTATACATTGCTGTTTGCATTGCAAGTCCATACATCCTCAGCTGAACCCCATGTCCATACAATGACACTGTAGCTTGAATAGCTCATGTCTGCTCATTGGTCTTCATCTCCTGTAGTCTAGACATTGGAAAGTATATACACTGAGCTCACAAGAAGACTTCCAAGTCTATACACTCTCTCAGTGTACATACTTGCCCATTTGCTGATCAGAATATATACACTCGGTGTTATAAGATTTAAATAACAACTTGTTCTATGTTATGATTATAAGATTTTTTGTGTGTATAGGGTTAACGCAGAATGACCATAGCGTCCACGCAGCAAGCAAACAAGCTAAAGTATTAGCTGCTGGAACACCACTGCGTCAACGCTATGGGCTAGTTGTCGATGCAGCACGCTTATATACTGAAGACATTGATCACTGGACACCAATGTGTCAACGTCTTGATCAAGTGGCGTGGACGCTGTAGTTCAAACAATCAAGAAAGAAGCTTACTCGATTACTGTGATGCGTCAACGCCACGGACTGATAGAGTCAACGCAGCAGTCTTGAGTTTTACTGAACGAATGTCCTTGAATTGTAGAGCACGTGATCCGAGGTGCCTGGCTCGTGAACCAGGAAGCTGCCACGTGGTCCGAATTTCTAGGGCTGGAAACATAGAAGCCACATGCGCCAGTGTGTTGCTACTGCTACTATGTATACTAGTCTTCTTCCACTAAAGAAGACTGATCGAAGCAGAAGCCTGAAGAGCAGAAAGCCCTTCGATCCATAAAAAGAGAAAAAGAGGAAAAGAGAGGAAGAAGAGATAGAAGAGAGAAGCCGTGAAGAGAGAGCAGTGAGTGAGAGATTTGGAGAGCAGAAAAGAAAGAAAGAGAGAAAGAGAGTGAGCGAGAGAGCTCGTGGAGAAGAAGGAAGAAGCTTCTTGAAGATCTGTCTTCACTGGACCGTGGATCAGATCCAGGCCAGTCAGCTCCGTTGAGAGCCACATTGTGCATTTCGTTTTACAGCTTTCTGATTGCTGTGTCATTTCCCTTTATTATTTTCCTTTGTTTTCTGATTATCCTTGTTCTTCCGATTGCCCTGTTGGGGATCGGGTTCCTCCTGGTGGTTCAGGAGAAGGGAGATCTGATCTCCGGGTTGCAAGTGACAGGTTGTCACTTGTGGGTTCCCTCTGGTTAGAGGAAGGGAGGCTAGTCCTCCGGTTCTGGGCTTGTGGTTGCAAGTCCAGTGGTCCCTCCTGGTCTGGAGGAAGAGAGGTCTTCGACCTCTAGTTTCCGAGTGGCTGGGAGTCATTTGGGTGTCCCTCCGGTTGGGAGGAAGAGGGGAGGCTGTTCCCCTGGTCAAGCTGTGTGGCAGCAATTGTTTGCAGACTGAGTCTGCTTGGTTCTAGCATTTGCTAGTGAAGCCTCACTCCGGTTGGGAGTGAGGGGTAGATGTAGGTCTGTGGACCGAACCACCTAAAAATTATCTTGTGCAGTGGTCTGATTGTTTGCTTAGCTTCCGCTAGATGCTTGAATAGGTGCGCACCAAGTGCTTGTATTTGAGTTGAATTGAATTGGTTCTACTCTGTGGTTTATCTCTTGCATCCTTATTTTTATTTGGCCATTATTCATAGAGGGATACATTCACCCCCCTCTGTATCCGGGCCTAGCACCCTAACATGGTCAGGGAAGGAAAAAATATGGTTTCGTCAACTGACAAGAAAGTTGATTCATAGTGCCCATACCTGTCGGCCATAGCCGACGGAGAAGACACCGCTCGATGTTCTCTGGGGTCACCAGTTCCTCCGTGGACTGGCGACGCTTCAGTATGATGGCCACATACTCCTCCACATTCGGGGAGAACTTATCCTGCCTCGGAGGGATATTCGAGTGAAAATTGGGGATTATGGCGCACCTCCAAGTCTCCTCCACCGAAGAAATCTCCACCCAGAAGAATTAAGTCTTCTATCCCTTGTGGGAAGAGTCCTTCACGGCCAGGGATATGCAGCTCCTATTCCACCTCGCTTGGATAAAATAGAAGCCCTTCAATGCGCCTTCAACTCAAAAAAATAGTGGAAGAGGTCGAAGGAAGGAGGAACCCTACACAGACGACAGAGGATGCGAAAGGTAGAAAGAAGAAGATAAGAATTGGCTACCAACTGTATGGGAGCCAACTTAGAAAAATCAAGAAGCTTAAGAACAAAGGGCTCGAAGGTTAGGGGAATCCTCCGTTCCACGATAGAAGGAAGGAGCAAAAATGACCCGTACGAGAATCCAAGCTTGTCTCATTTGGGGCAGCCGCGGCAAAGTAATACTGATACAGTAGGTGAAACTGGTGCTCCAGCCACTTGACCTCTACCTCCCCCAGTTCGCTACAATTCGGAATTGGCGATATTACCATCGCCCTCGTCTCAGGCTCGCCCTCAAACTCTTTGATCTCTGAATGACCGTCTGCCATGAAATCTGAAGAGAAACTTGCAAAGGAAGGCGCCCGAGACTCTAAAGACTCTGGAGGAAGGGGAAGTTGTCGGACTGCCTCCGCAGTTATCTCCGCCAACTCTGCAAATGCCGCTGCAAGTCTTTGTGCTTCCGCCGTAGCCTCACAGCGCATTAGAAACTCCAAAGGCAAGAATGAAGGAAGGCAAAACCCTAAAGCGGAGGGAGTATGGAACGGCAGTGAGCGTGCGATGCTTATATACCATAGCGGAAGGTGGCGCTTCGTTTCGATCTCCGAGAAAAAGGGGCTCCTTCATTTCAAATCTGTCAGGATTATCATCATTACGGGCCTAGGTGACTACAACACGTGGCTTCTTAACACCGCCAGATCTCCACCCATTCGAGCCACGCCGGTCCAAAACCCTAACGGCTACTCTTCCAATCCTACCAAGGCTCGGGAGTAGGAGGGGGATATGTGGAGAGGGGGATTTCTATAGCCCATTTAAGAGCAGCCAAACTAGGTCTAGTGAGACCCAACAAGACCCAGCTCATTTAAAGTGATATCCCCGCAGGGCCCACTTAGCATAAAAAGCCCAATAAGTTCGCTCGGGATCAAGTCCTTCCTAGGCGGCCATTAGGCTCGGAAGGACGAGCCTCGGTCCGGTCGGAGAAAGACCTAAGCCTGACCTATCCCCTTCTCCGGGATAAAGGCTAGCGCCTAGCGCCCACTTCGACTGAGCATCACCCGAGCTATGCCTATCACCCAGACAGGGTTGACATTCTCTGTGCCGGGGTCGGTCGACGATTCCTTATCCATGCTCCCGTTGAGATCCCCTTCTATGCAAGAGATTACAAGTATAAGGGGACCCACGACTCCTCAAGGCTATCAAGAGCCCACGATGAGGACGTATAGATCCCACGTCAGGGACGTAACCCCCGCCTGAAACTCCTCAGCTTACGGGACTCATGGGGCCAGCGCACTATTTAAACCTGGGACTCCCTCCAACGAAAGGTAAGGCCAACACATGCCTAGAATTCTCTGAGCAAGAACAACTTCACCATCTTGGTGTAGAGGGATCTCGTGCATCTCTTTCTTCCTCCCATCATAGCTTCCACCATTGCTCTACTTACTTAGGCATCAGAGGTTTTTTCCCAGGGAACCATACCTGGGCCCCATGATCCGTTTCCTCTCTTTATAGTTCACTATTCAGTGATCATCTCCTCCAGCTCAAGACTAGCGCGAGATCGCCCCTCTTCAGAATACATTAAGCTTAAACCAACACAGTCTTTTAGACATTCATAATCATGTATAATGGAAGAACCATTATTATTAAAATTTTCAGATTTATGATCATGATATGTAGATTGAAATCTTCTCAAATTATGTAGATCAAGAGAATGTTTTTCAAAAACAGCTAGAATTATCAAGGAAGTCAGCAGCAAGAACAATCACCAGGAGTAAGTGAAGTTTTTCATAAGTGTACCAGAGATGGAAGTTTATTCAGATAGCAACTAGATCTCAAATTAGAGCACTCTTCCCTTCAGCAAATATAGGAGCAGCAGGGAACATTAGAAATGTAAACAAGCATGTGTAGAGTATGATGAGTTCAAAACTCCTGCTTGCTATGCACAGTTATTCAAGTGAGTTGACTTATATTTCATGAAGAGTAGGACATCTGAAGATGAGTCAGATCAGAACTTCAGAAGCCAATAGAAAAGTCTGGAATTGAATTCAATCTGACCAAATGAAGCTCTCATTTAGCAAAGTAAGATGTATCAGACATAGTTTCAAAAATCAGAATTTAGATGAGAATCAGTCATCCAACAAGAATTATTTGATGATGTGAGTCACTGACATGTAGATATGGCAAGATGAATCAAGTGAATAGTTAGTGAGAATTCAACCAGTGACAGAACTGAAGAATTTCAATGCTCCCCCTGTCTATATGCATAAAATCACTTCTTTTTGGAGTTTTCAAAATGAATCAAATGAAATCAACACATGTATGCAAATACACTGACACCTTTTAACAGAATGCCATATATGACATTCTGAATGTAGCATATGCAATTGACAGATATGTAGAGAGGTTGATGATTTATGCTCATGGACACTTGGACTGATCTATGTACAGCATGACCCATGGTACCAGGTAGAGGACTTGGTCTTAAGGACCACTTCACACATAGTAAGAACCTCCAGACAGATTTCATCTTCCCTTTAGTTGCTTACCATTTGATATACCATAATGATCATACATGAGAATGAACTATATGCACTAGTTTTTCAATGAACTATGCAACAAATGTTTGTGTAAGATATATAATGTAATACAGACAAATTTCAAGCAGTATTCATATGCATTTGATGTGTTAAAGTCAATTTCAGATATGAGAATGTATGCATGAAATTCAAAATACAGATCAAACATGATATGCATCTAACAGGACAACTCAAGTAATCAACCTGACGAGTACAAGGATGTTACCTGAATTTTGCAGACACGGAGTTTTACCTAGTTCGGTGCCTTGGTTTATTACACCTTTTATTTCTCCGCTCCAACGCACACCTGTAAGTTAGCACACTATTTGGCATGGGCAAGTACCCAACAGTCTTGGGTCCTGCATGGTTAATAGCACCTTCGATGGGTGCTTTCCACAGTCCTTGGGCTTTTGAGCCATCAAACATCATTAAATGACAGTCATTCATGGAGTGCCCAAATTGCCCGCAATAATAACATGAAACAGTAGCTTTTGGATTACTTTTCTACATATTACCATTATCATGGAAAATTGCCTTTTTATTTCTACCATGCACATTCTCCCTAGCAGGGTATCTAGCATAGTTGAAATTCTCATTTTTACCCTGGACATGCCAACAGTCCTTGACTGTATGGCCATGCTTTCCACATTGAGAGCAGCTAATTGGATTTCTTCTGAAAGAGCCTGACCAGCATTCGGTGGCCTTGTGACCAGATTTGTTACCGTTATAGCAAGTGATGTGCTGGCTTATAGGAACAGATTTGTTCGTATTAAAACCATGTTGGTTTGCAGAGAATTTTGTATGATATGAACATGAGCTTTTCTTACCATTTGCAAACCAACATTGTGCACCTACATGTCCTACCTTACCACAATTAAAGTAAGTGATATTCTTTTTATTAGTGGCAGGAAAATTCTTGACAGAGGAACCCCTAGCATGTATTTTTCTAGGGTTCAGATCATCTTTATCTTTCAATTTACACTCATGCATTAAGTGACCAATTGTATGACAACAATGGCATGACATTTTCTTTCTGTGTGCATGTGTATGTGTGTGCGTGGATGATTTTTGAACATCATGCAGTGAAGTGGCAAGAACCTTTTTGTTCTTAAGTGGATCAGTTGGTTGTATAGATTTCTGAGTCGAAAACTGAAACATAGGTGGGTTCTTAGAAATGTGAGAAGTAGAGCTAGAAACAAAAGATGTTTGAATTTTATTTTCAAAATTATTTTTATTTATAGGGTTCTAGCCCAACCCTTCCTTCTGAAAGTTGACCTTTGTTCCCAATAGTTTGTTCAGATTATCTTGCCCACTAACAAATTTAGACAGGGAAGCTTTCAAATCCTGAATCTCAATTTTTAGTGATGTAGTGTTTATTTCATAGCTAGCAATCTCTTGTTCACTGCAATTAACAGCTTCATTCAGTACTTTGTTAGCAGTTTTGTATTTCTCAATTTCTTGTTCCAGATTGCTCAGTTTTTCAGAATCTTCAATACAGACAATTGTTCCTCTTTCTAAGGCTAGAACCCTTTCAGACATGGCAGAGTTTAGTTGTTTTAACTTATCATTTTCCTTAACCAGAGTATCATTTTGAATTAACTCATCAAGAAGAATATGATCCTCTGGATTAACTTCATGTTTTCATCCAGCTTCAAACTCCTGCAAATCTTTTTGCTATTTTTCATCATTTTTCTACAGCTCTATATTTACAAATTTGATGGCTTCAAATTTTTCAGCAAACAAGTTTTTCTCCTGTTTAAGTTTCTCAAATTTTTCTTCATTTTCTTTAACAGTTTTCCTGAGAGATTCATTTTTAGATTTCAGTTTGTTTAGATCTGAATTAACACGTTCAAGATATTCCAGCAATTTCCCATACTGCACATGATTGCTAACGAGAATCTGATCATCATTAGTTGAGCTGAGTTTTTCTTCAAGTTCAGAAATCTCATTCATTAGTTCTTTATTTTCAGTTTTTAGCAATCCAATTTATTTTTTAAGCTTTTGATTATCAGACAAACAAGCATCATGAGATTGTTTCGATTCCATACATTTTTCACAAGAAGACGAATTTGAGCTATTCAATCCAGTACCCGTTTTCAATTTTTTATATTATTTTCTCAACTTGTCATGAGACTCTAATAAGTCAACATATGCATTCTCCCAATCATCTATAGTATAGTTCTCAAAAGGGTTTACCTCATCATCGTCCTCTTCTTCATCTTGGCTGCCATTTTGATTACTACCATTAGCCATCATGCAGCTGTCCTCATTTCTCCTGTCAACTAGCTTCAGCTTATCCAGAATGTCCTTAGCCAACTTGCAGTCATGAAAGTAAGAATGTAGGGCCTTGTCAGTAGCTGCTTTCATTAGATTAAAAACTTTCTGATTTTCTTCAAG
Organism: Amorphophallus konjac; assembly: GCA_022559845.1. NCBI lineage: Eukaryota > Viridiplantae > Streptophyta > Magnoliopsida > Alismatales > Araceae > Amorphophallus > Amorphophallus konjac. The sequence continues at coordinate 129,692,586 of CM040124.1, read as the reverse complement.
CTTTGATCTGTGACTGTTAGTCCATTTGGACTCTTCCTTTGGTAATCTGTGAGGACCGTGTGAAATTAATTTCCACAGATCAGTGTCAACAGATATAACAAAGCTACATAGACTACTAAGCCACGAATTAAAATATGACCCATTGAAAATCGGTGGATGAGCCATTAACACAAGTCAGCGAACAATTCAGTGTACCGAAATAGATATGTTCAGAAATGCACCAAAGAGGCTGCAGGATCTACTGTGGATCGTTGGATCCGATAAGACAACAACCCACTCTGATACCAATTGTTTAGGTGCAAGGCACGGATTCAGAGGGGGGGTGAATGAATCTCTGATTAAAAACTTTTGTGGAATAAAACTTTTCCCTCGAATCAGGACTCTAGCGGGGATAAGATCAGATAGATCAATCTAGCTAGACATGCACATGAACATAGAGAAGCAGCAATCACCATAATAGACTCAAGAGGAACTCAGTGAGTCAATATAAGAAATTCTATTAGTCAAAAAAGAGATCATCGCAAGATACAAATCACAGAAATTTGCTCAGAGAACTCTTCCCATGAGAAGCAGTAAGAAGCAAAAGATTCTAGTAAGCACTATGACAAACACTTAACCTCATCAACAACTCCAAGCTGAAAACACACAAGGAGGCTTCAAGTTATGAACACAGAAGAGACCTGAGAATGGGGGTTAAAAAAAAGGAGCACACCACAATCAAACCACTGCACCATAGATTTTTAGGTGGTTCAGTCCTTATGACCTACATCCACCCCACACTAAAACCTGAGTGTGGATTCCGCTGCAAAATAGCTTGAAACCGCTGGGCCTCACATCTTGCCTACAAACGCTACCTTACAGCTTGAACAGAGGAGCACTCCCCTCTCTTCCTCCACCCCGGAGGGTAACCACTAGTGACATACAGTCACTAGCAAACCGGAGAACAAATCTCCCTTCCTCTGAAACCCAGAGGGAACCACTAGTGACACACAGTCACTAGCGAACCGGAGAACTAATCTCCCTTCTATTGAGACCACATGAGGAACCCCGATCCCAAACAAGGGAAACAGAAAAAACACTGAGAATATGAAAAGAACAAACGAAAAACAAAACAAGAGAAACAAAAACATATATAGCTCCGAGGAGCACAATGACTGTGGATTTGATCCACGAGTCAATTCATGATCAAATGTTCAGGATGCACTGGCTGCACACTCTTTCTCCTTCTCACGATTTTCTTCTCTCACTCTGGATCTCAGCTTCTTCTTCACTCACTAACTATCTTTCTTCTTCTTCTTATCAAACTTCGGCTCACTCTTCTTTTTCTCAGCTACTCAGATTCTGTCGCCTTTTTCCTCTTCTTTCTCTTTCTCACAAACTCACTTCTCTTAGCTCTGCTCTCTCTTTCTTTCTTTCTCTCAGAATTCTTCTGATGCCTTCGTCTATTTTTTCTTGTTATTATTTTTGTTGATCGCAGGAGGGGCCTTCTTATAGAGCTTTAGACTTGGGTCCCACAAGCTCTCGCTTCAGGCGTGTGGAGAGCTTGTTCCCGCCATTCCTAGATAAGCCAAGCGTCACGTGTAGATGGAGTGATGATCCACGTCGCAGCTTCTTCCAATAATGATCTGCCTTGGATCACATGTCAATTATTTTCTCTACTATCCTCACAAACTCTTGTTCTTCTGCTCCTCGTGAGTTAAGTGCTCAGGTGCACATAAGGTGCTCGAACCTTGGCTGTCCTTGCTTGATCGTTCCGTGCATTAGTTCCTACAATGAAGAACACTTAGTTAATGTTATATGGTCAGGGACAGTTAATATGCTCAGAAAGTTGTATGCAGATAGCCAAGTCATTGCTGATCAAAGATCGTTGAATGCACAGGTCTTATTTGACCTGGTTGAATACATGCAAGGGCTTGGACTATGTGTAATGCATGTCATGCACCGACTCTGAGCATCCACCAACAGTTGTTGCACCGACTAGAAACGAGTGCAATGTGGAGCTCAGGAATGCACAGAACGGAAGATGCACCGACCTTGTGTAGTCAAGCTACGGGGAGGTGCACTGACCATATGCAAGCATAGTCGCAAAGAGGTGCATAAGTGTTACTAGCATTTTCACGATGTGCACCGACTCATTTGAGTATACATCAATTTATGTACCGACTTAGTGAACACATATGCAAACATTGCACAGACTCTATATGTGTGCATGTAAAACATGCACCGACTATGTGTATGCGTGATGAAACAATGCACGGAACATGTGAATGCATGAAATGTAGGTAGAGACTGAAAAATGCACCGACCTTAAGTGTGTGCGGGCAAAGAATGCACCGACTTGGTGCGTGCAGAATATAATCCGCACCAACCTTATGTACCCGGGCAACGTATGCACCGACATGGGATATAGATGCTTCAGTGAAGTGCATCGACCTTTACAAGTTAGGTGCAAAGATTGCACCTACCGGGATTGTGCATAAGATGAAAAACTGCACCGACCGTGTTTTATGCATGAGCGATAGCGGTACCGACCTCAAACGTGCATGCTCAAACCTTAGAAGCAACATGCACCGAGCTAAGTAAGTAGAGCAGTCAATATGCACCGACCTTCTACGAGCGAACAGAATGCGCAGGATGCAAGGAATGCACCTAGCCAATATCCCTTAAGCCTAGCATGCACATTCTAAGTCCAAGCAAGTGTGCACAGACTTTGGCTCTAGACAACTAATGCATGTAACAATGCATGCACTGACCTATATGCAATGAGTAAAGTCATGACCAAATACACAAGAAGAATGCAGTAAAACACATATTGAATCATGCAACAAACGGAAAACGCATATTGACTCATGGTGTTTGCTATCATCAAAACACAGAGACACAAAATTAAACATTGGAATTCTATATTGGCTATAGCTAGTGTGAATATCAAAAGTAGTACATGAAATGGTGTGCATATAGGGCCCGATCTAGTCCTAGGAGGAGCGCTCAAAAGTACTTGTGGTAATGAGAGTTGAATGATCACGGTGTTTAAGCATTGCACCGAAGTACTTGCTTGACTTGAGACATTCCACTCACTCTCTTGTGACACTACTTGCTTGCTTGACTTGACTTGCGTGACCAAAAAAAGGGTGATTACTTGACTTGCATGGCCCGAAAAAGGTGAAAGTACTTGTTTGATTGAAATAGCCAATTCAAGTTACACGTACTTGATATTACACGTACCAGATATTACTTGCTTGAACATGATATTACTTGCTTGAACATGATTCTTACTTGCTTGAACTTGTTCCTTGCCTTCCTAGCAAATCGTGCAAATATTTGATAGTACTTGAAATCATGCAATACTCTTTCTATGAAGTTCTTGATATCTCGCTTGTCAACACTTGATAGTACTTGAAACCATGTGATATTCTTCTATGCAGTTCATGATTTTTCTCGCTTGTCTAGCATGCATAGCTATACCTGCATTACACGCAATATGTAATCTACTTAAAGACTGCTCGAACTTGAGATATAATTCCTTCTGAGCGATTCGCTCATCCAATTCATTCTAACATTTTTTAGGTAACTCGGATAGCGACAACCAAATAAATGGGAATGAGACCGAGTGAAGAGTGCTAGAGTCACCGATCATCTATTGTCGGCTAGTCATGTCTTTAGTCTTTGCCTTTGTATTTCTGATATGTCAGTTGAAACTTATTAAGGCTTGTGGCCTAGTAGTTGGATTGAAATAATGAATGCCATGGACTAGAATTATCGTCAGTTTGTTAATTGGATAAATGTCATCTTGGACTATTGGTATCATTTTGGAAGATAGATCTTAGTTATTATTTGGTATTTTGCGCACTCTATCTTTTGTAAACAAAAAATTTATTGCTCTGATTGGCATGATCTACATAAACTCGCTGCGCCACCAGGTATCTTCCGCTCTCGGGGCGTGATAGTCTTCTATAGTATCATAGCCTAGGATTTCAATTCTTACGAAAAACCCAAGTCCAAGGATAGATTTACACTTTGTACCCAGTGAGATGGGTAGAGCCATGGGTTAAGTCCTGTGTTAATATTCAACACTACAATTCAAAAATGAAAATAATTAGACCTGAATTATCTTGTAGGATCATGGCCACTGAAAGAGCACAATGGTGCGAGATGCAGTGCACAGTGCAAGGTCTTATGCAGGCACTACAGCAACTGGCGCTGGGCGGAGCCAACCGTGGAGATGGTGACCTTCACAGGGGTTTTCGCAACATGAACCCACCCAGATTCACGGGTTCGTCTGACCCTAAGTATGCTTAAAGCTGGTTGAAGGCAATTGAAAGAATTTTCCATGTAATGCAATACTCGGATGAAGAAAAGGTTTTGTTGGCTACATTCCAACTGGAGCGAGATGCTCGGTGTTGGTGAGAATATGTAGAAGTAACATTTCCAGGTGACTATGTCACATGGGATGAATTTGTTGAACATTTCAAAAACAAATACTTTTTCGACCACATTCAGGAAATGAAGGCCACGGAATTTGCCACACTAAAATAATGGACCTTGACAATGGCCGAGTATGAGGCCCAATTTTCAAGACTGTCTAGGTATGCACCCCACTTGGTGTGTACTGAAAAGATGAAGGCTAGAAGGTTCGTCAACGAGCTTCGGCCCCAATACATTACCCAACTGGCACCGATGGACATCCGAGTCTATTCAGAAATTGTCCGACGTGCATAGTTGCTAGAGGACGCCACTGAACTGTCCAACAAGATTCAAGCAAGGGACAAGAAGGAACCTGTCACAAGCCCAAGAAATTTCAAACCATCATTTAACAAGAAGAGGTTCTACAACGGAGGGGAGTCCTCCAAAGAAAAGAAATTTCAGAAGAATGGCAAGCCATCCTCAGTTGCCATACCTTCTAAGGATGTTTGTAAACACTGTGACAAGGCTGGTCATAAAGCCGAGGAATGCTGGAGGAGACTGGGAGCCTGTCTCCGATGTGGGAGTCGAGAACATCGAATCCCTGATTGTCCAATGATGAATGAGCAAACCACTAAAGATGAGAAGGGTCCGGCAAAGAAACAAGGCCGTCTACAAGCTCTCCATGAGACGGAACCAACGGAAGGTGGAATCATGGAAGGTACACTAACTGTTTGGTCTAATACTGCTAAAGTTTTATTTGATGCCGAAGCAACTCATTCATTCGTTTCCAAGAAATTTGCTGCTTCATTTTCTAAGGAACCTGAACTATTAGATTTGGTCATATCTACACCTCTTGGGAATGAGTCCGATATCACACATCACAACTCAAACTGTAAGGTTATGGTTAAAGAAAACAATCTACCTGTCAGCCTAATATGCCTAGATATGAAGGGGTATGATGTCATACTAGGTGTTGACTGGTTATCCACACACCAAGCAACTGTAGATTGCTGGAATGGCAAGGTAACTTTTGTGGATTACCCAGAGCTGGTTTACAGTAGCCCTCAGAATAGATTACCTCTTATCTCAGCTCTCCGAGCTTGTAAACTCATAAGTAAAGGACGTGTGGCTTTCATAGCATTTGTGACTGCCACAGAAGTCGAGGAGTCTAAACATGAGGACATCCATGTAGTTCAGGATTTTCCAGATGTCTTTCCAGAAGAATTGCCCGGCTTACCCCCGGAAAGGGAAGTGTCATTCACAATCGACCTTGTCCCTGGTGCAGGTCCTATTTCCAAGGCACCTTACAGAATGTCCCCAGCTGAGTTGAAGGAGCTAATGGAGCAGCTAATAGAGTTATTGAAAAAGGGTTTCATCAGGCCGAGTACTACCCCATGAGGAGCACCCGAACTATTTGTCAAGAAGAAGGACAGATCAATGAGACTCTACATCGACTATCGACAGCTAAACCACCTTACAATGAAGAACACGTACCCGCTGCCGAGGATTGATGAGATGTTTGATCAAATATCTGGGGCTAAATACATCTCCAAGATTGATCTCCAGTCTGGTTACCACCAACTGAGGATCAAAGAAGAAATTCATAAAACTGTGTTCCGAAGCAGGTATGGGCATTACGACTTTAATTTTATGCCTTTCGGACTAACAAATGCCCCTACAGCTTTTCTGCAATCAATGAACATCACCTTTAGGCCACATCTGGATCAATTCATTGTGGTCTTTATTGACGATATTTTAATTTATTCAAAGTCTAAGGAAGACCATGAAGAACATCTGAAGAAGGCGTTGTAGATATTGAGGGAAAATAAATTATATGCCAAATTTAGCAAGTACAAGTTCTGGCTTGAGGAAGTATCCTTCTTGGGCCATGTAATCTCGAAGAATTGAATTTCCATAGACCCATCAAAGGTCGAAGCCGTGACGAATTGGGAACGACCAACAAATGCAACAGAGATTTGAAGTTTCTTGGGTCTACCTGGTTACTACCGGCGTTTCATCAAGGACTTCTCAAAGATTGTTATTCCTCTCACCAGGTTAACTCGCAAGGAAGTGCCTTATGAGTGGAATGAAGACTGTGAGAAGAGTTTCCAACCTTTGAAGGATCTCTTGACCACTGCTCCATTCTTATCATTATCAACTAAAGGAGAGAAGTACGAGGTGTATACTGATGCTTCTGGTATCGGCCTCGGGTGTTTATTGATGCAAAATGGAAGAGTCATTGCATACACTTCCCGACAATTAAAGAAGCATGAAGAGAACTACCCGATGCATGATTTAGAGCTAGCCGCGTGGTATTTGCCTTAAAGATCTGGAGACACTATCTCTACGGAGAACAATTCACAGTATACTCCGATCACAAAAGCCACAAATATTTTTTCTCCCAAAAGGAGCTAAACATGTGGCAAAGGTGTTGGCTCGAATATCTTAAGGATTTTGACTTCACTATACAATACCATCCTAGCAAAGGTAACTCTGTAGTAGATGCCCTCAGTCGGAAGCCAAGAGCAATCTTGGCCAGATGTATGATTCATGAATGGTAGTTGCTGGAGAAATTCTCTGAACTCAATATAAGTACAAATGAGAAGAACGGGTGTATTACTCTATCCTACACGAGTCTACATCTAGATTTGCTACCTGAAATTAAGAAGCTACAAGAAGAAGATCCAGCACTAGTAGAGATAAAGGACAAGCTGGACGAGAGACTCGATTTCAAGCTGGCATCCTGATGTGACACGACCCCTCGGACCTAGAATAGCAAGCAGCACAACAAGTTGGTAACGTCACACTGGCGGATTCACTCGCGTAAGCGCACTCGGATCCGTAGAAGGACCGGTGATGGCGGTGAGGGTCCGAGGTTGGACCTCGGGGATCCAAGGGTTTGGCCAGATAGGATTAGATCCCAATGAGCCAAGGATGCCCAAAATCAAGGGCGACCAGCATGCCGAGGGCAAGGGTTGAAATGTCACGCTCACAACTCACCCGCGGTAATCACGCAACTAGAAGATAAATCGGATTCGGGCACTCTCTTACGCCGACGGTACTGAGGATGCAATACTAATTAAGCAAGAGAAAGCCGGCAAAGGGTAGTGTGAGTGGCTCACCTGATCGGCGTGAAGACACCGATCCCGGTCGGAGACGAGGGCGAGCGGGGAAGTGTGGGTTCCCCGCACACTGCGCCGATGAAGCTTCAATCCTATTTAAAAGTACAATCACTACACCTCGCGCAGGAGGGTGATCTCGGGGGTGGGAAATGTTCAAGTACAATCAACACTACCTCCACGCAGGGAGGGGCGGTCAGCCGGCCAGGCCGGGAAGGGGGATTCGCCGGAAGGTGCGCGGGTGAAGCCGAAACGGAAGCTCCCTGTTCGCTATGTTGGCTGACTGCCAGTCGCTGTAGAGACCGTAAATCACGCTCCGGAATTTCTCTGGAGGCGACACCAGCGTAGAATTCCTTGTATCTGGCACGCAGATGATTCTGAATTTCCTCGATTTCTTCTGCTACAGATGCCGGTCGGGGTCGGACTTTGGACAGAGTGGCAGGTTCTGGCCACCGTCACTATCTAGCACAAACAGTGACTTGCAGAAGCCACACTGGTCGCTCCTGAGTGCCGAATCTCGAACCGTTGGAGTTTTTGGAACCGTGGATAAAGCCTTTGCGCTGAAAAACTGACGGGGAAGTCGTCCGATGTCGGGGTGGACTGGGGGACGCCGATGAGTGGGAACTGGTCGCTGCAGACTGGGGGAGGCAGACCCGCGCGACTGTAGGGGAAAAATCAGAACTTTGGCTCTCGGATGCCGAATGTGGTTCTGCTTCTTGCTCCTGAACGGGGACAGGTGGAGGAAGATATTCGTAGAAGAACTTGTGGCTTGAATCTTCCAGTGGCTGGTCCGGGTAGAGCTTCGAGCAAGGTGGCAGCTTCTGGCCGCAACAGCTACCTGGCATGAACAGTAACTTGCAGAAGTTGTCCCGGCCGCTCCCGGACACCAAATCTCGAACCGTCGAATTTTTTGGAACCGTGGATGAACCCTCTTTGCGGGAAAACTTGTGGGGAAGCTGTCTGATGTCGGGGCGGACTGGGGAATGCCAATGAGTGGAGGCAGGTCACTGCCACCTGTGGAAGACAGACCCGACCAGTCGAAGAAGAAGAACGAGAACTCTGGCCTCCGGATGCCGAATGCACTTCCGCTTCTTGATCCAGAAATAGGACTGGTGGAGAAAGATATTTGTAGAAGAACTCATGGCTTGAATCTCTCACCGTCGGCCGTGGTGTAGCTTTGAACAGGGTCCAGGAACTCTGCTGATGGAGCTCTGCGCAGTCGGGGGAGATTGGCTCTCCCGGACAGCCCCGAACTCGGAATGGTACGATTCTTCCTCACCTGCGTAGGGGACGGGACGACCTTTCCAGCAATGTATGATTCACCTTTAGACGTTACCGTATGAACTCGTGGTGGCTTCTGCTAGTCGGACCTTCTTCTGCCACCTGTAAACTTGGGCCAAGTGAAAGAAGTGGTGGTGGACTAGGCTAATGGAAGGGGTGGTTTAGCAATAGTGGGAGTGGGGGTGGGATGGCTGATGGGGGAAGGATGTTTGGGAATGGTGATAGGGGTGGAGCAGGGATTGTGGATGTCCAAGAGGGTGGAGGGGGAAGAGGGCCGCAGCTGGGAGGTGGGGGTGGTGGAGAGAGGGGTGCGGCCAAGGGTGGGGGTGGGGGCGCAAATGGTCTAGGGGAGTGGGGTGTTGCCTTTGGATTTGGAGTGGAGGGTTAATGGAGGTGTTAATGGAAGCCTAGGGAAGGGGAGGAGTTGCCTTGGGGAGGGGAAGAGTTGCTTGGGAAGTGGGGAAGATGTGTGGGGAATGGGAAGGGTTGCCTAGGGTGGAGGGGTTATTGAATGGAGTTATGGGTCTAGGGAATATGAAAGGGTGGAGGGGTGAGGTGGCAGCTGAGGTGGCAGGGGAAGGGGGAAGTGAAAGGGCAGGTTCGCCCAAGGGAGAGAGAGAGAAGGGGGAAGAGAGAGAGAGGGGTTCGCCCCCTAGAGAGAGAGAGAGAGAGGATGAGAGAGCTAGAGAGAGAGAGAGGGGTGCACTTATGCTCAAATATTCAATACTTGATTCCCTCAAAAGAGGGGGGGTTGGGGTCCTATATATAGGAAATCCCCATTTTACAAAATGTCCCTGTGAAAAAGGACTAATGACAGAAGACCAAGGGGTGGGGAGAGGGGCGCCCATGGGCCAAGCTAATGATATGGCCCAATAAGATATGATAACCCATTAACCCTCTTGGCCACTTAATGAAACCTTAGACTTAGGTAGATGACTTACTAACTTAGGTACTTGACTCAATAAAAGGAAAATTACATGTTTTAAGACTCAAGAAAAAATGTAAAAATTACATAGCTAGACTCAGAAGCTTGAGATGAAAATAGTGGCAAGCATCGGGACCCACGTGGAAATGGGAAGTGGTAAGTAATGTCCCCATCACATCCGATGGTAGATTGCTATTTCATGAAAGGACATGTGTACCATACTGTCCTGAGTTGAAGAAGAAGGTTCTTGAAGAAGCTCATTGATCAAGATACACAATTGATGTGGGACGGACCAGCGAACCTGAGACTCTAGCTCGCAACTCGTCCCTAAGCGAGGGAAAAGTGAGATCGTGCGTGGTGGAGGAACCGGTAATGAGTCAAGGGTACTCGGCTCTTCCTCGTGTACTCAGATTGAGTCACGGGACGGGTCACACTCACTCTTTCGCAGCGGTAATAACAATATATCGGGCTAATAATCCAATTACTCACAGCGGCATATACAATTAAATACGAGTAAATTAAATGCCGAGATGGGGAGCGGACACAATACCTCCACGTGCCAGGCGTGGGGAAGACGACCCCGGCCAAGTACGGTAACTCCCAGTAAAAATATTACAATAATTATAGTAAATGAATTTATTGCCCACTCTAGAAGGGAGGTAAAGGGCTATACTGTGGGCCCGGGAGGATCGATCTTGGGTTGATGGACAGCGTGTTGGATAGCTCCGTCGGTGCCGTCCGGATGACGCGTGCTGCGGGTTGTGGGGCCCACGTGCTGGCTGGTGGGCCGAGTGGGCCGGGGATGGTACTGCTGTGACGGTGGCTCCTGGAGGGACGTTCCATGGGAAGGCGACGTGCTGGTTCACCTTGTGGAAGGCGAGGCGACCGGTCCGGGGGTGATTATTGCATGCTGTCCACAAGCTGTTTCTTCTGTTCTACAGTGCGCGATCGGGAAGTAAGGAAGACGACAATATTTTTTGTGGATTTTCTAAAGGCGGTTTGACAGGGGAAATGGAATTTTTGGTGGTCAGGGGTCGGATCTGGACTGCACAGGACAGAACATATTTTGGCCTGAGTTTTAATTTTTCAGAAGGGACAAATAACTCCTAAAATCGTGGAAAAATTTGTGGAGGTGGGTTTTGGTGGGTAGAACAACCAGTCCAAATTTGGACGCAATCAGAAATGGGGAAGGGGGTCGAACAATGGAGGAACTAGGCTGCTATAATTGGATCTTCACAGAAGGCAAATTGCTAGGGGTGAAAAGATGGAATTGGGAAAAATAGCTAAAGTTGGATATATGACCTGTATTTTTTTTGTAGAGGATGGGGGGGACGTGGGGGACTCACCCTCCAAATTTGGGCATGACTTGTGCTCCTGATGGAGAGCTAAAATTCATGCTTTACTGTTCTATCTAGGATTGGATAGAATACCGAAGAAGCGACGTTGGTGGTGCGATGGCAGCTCGATGGCGGCGGCGGCGGCAGTGCTGAGCTTCTCACTCAAGAAGGGGGTAGAAGGGAGGCTTCACACCTCAGAAGAAGGAGGCTTCACACATCTACAAGGGGGAGAGGGGAGAGAGGGCACCCAGTGGCTTGCTCTTTGCAAAAATGCACTATTTTTTCATTAATTCTTCATTAAATCTACAAATGACACTATACATCTATATAGCGCATGGCAAGGGGTGGGGGGGTGGGAACTTCGTGGGAGAGAGGGGAGGGGCCAAGGGGGGGGACAAAGAAGCTTCCGTCCTTTGAATTTTCAAAGGAAGGAAGTCCAAGTTTGGTAGGCTGCCTACCTTGGACCAAGAAAGGGGAGAGAATATGAACTTTTTCCTCCCTTTGTCCCCTTGAATGGTCAAGCTTTCTACAAGCCCACCTTGGACATTTGACCTGCCCCACATGTGCCCTAGAGCCTAGGTGGACCAATGGGGAAGAAGGTCGGGGCCCCTTGCTGGACCTACTGGACTTTTACAAATAAACCTAAACATACTTAAGGACTAACAAATTGGCTTATAAAGTTATACAATTGCAAACATATTTTTCTACAGATATAAATGCAAATAAAAGGACACAAATACAAACTAAAAAGTTAGTGCCTCGTGTTGATTCCCATCAATTCTCCCCCGGTGGGAAGAACTCAACCCCGTCGAGTAAGGGGTGCGGCTGCTCAAGTGGCTCCTGCGGATCAGTCACCGAACCTAGTAGCGTGGAGTATGCTCTACTCCAAGTATTCGACACCTGCTCATCCCGTATAGATTCGATATGCTCACGCTGCTAGGGAATGAGGCTAGAGGTGGACACTCCAGGGTGGGGTCACTCTCAAAGGGAAGGAGGCTGCTCGAAGACTCACTAGGAATCACTGATGGGCCCCTTTATGTGACTAGATCCAATATGTTGAGGTAGAGCCGATCCCAAATTCTGGCAAGTCTACAACATACGCAATAGATCCGACTTGTCTCGCACTCGAAAGGGATCGTGAGCTGACATGAGATTGACTATGCGACTCTTAATATGATGGACACATGCATGGACAGACACACAAGAAAGACCCTAGACATACCCATTGTTAGTCTGACCCATACATATGCCATGGTGGACCAGGACATCCGAATGTGTGCCATGCATACACTTGACGCAACCGGAGGTTGATGGAATGTGGAAGTCCTATACATCCTACAGTGATCCACTCATGCACGGACAGCCCTTTGGGTTTTGGAGGTTTGGGTGGGCCAGGAGGGTTGGATGCATCTTCTACATCATCCCTATATGTGGGTATCTCGTGCCAATGAACGGGCTCCTGACTTAGTGTAGGTGGATCGACCCGTGGAGAAAGGGTGTGGTAGGGAACTTCCCTAAAGAGGTGGAATGGAGGTTGTGGGCCAAGAGGCCCACTAATTAAGGGGTCGAAGGGATCAAAGAATGTGTGACCCCTCGATATGGATTCCCTTATCTCAAGGTCCCATGTGTGGAATTCTAGAAGGTGTTGATGGTCACCTTCTTCCGTTGTGGATAAGGGGACAATGGCCTCGTATAGCAGATAAGGGTCCTCCCTTCGGACAAATGGAATGAAGGTAGGCTCGACCGGCAAGGGAAGGAATAGGAGAATCTCCGTGGTGACATGGCCCACGGTGTACACGGAGGTAATGGACCCTAAGGCGGGGTGGGTGAAACTACGACTTGTGGGTTGGTCGAAGCCTCGGGCCAACATATACGTCAACTTCATTTGTGAGTCTAATCCCATAATAAGGTAATCCGATGTATCAACTTGGTGACTAGACCGGAATGTTGTGTGGTAGGAGTTGACGTGTACTATTGGTAGTGTAGGATCCATAGGTGGATAGCAAGGTGGGGTAGGGACCAAGCTTGTCCTAAGCCAGCTAAGAAGTGGCTCGTCTGTGTATAACTTCCCCGTTAGTGGTACGGGTAGCTATGGCTGAGGTACGTGAGGCCATGGGGAAAGAGCGTCCTGCCTCGTGGGTAGCATCTGCTCATGGGTAGATGCTCACCGTAGGGCAGCAGAATCAGCTCGCCATAGGGCAGCATCAAACCGTGTCTCAAATGGCTCGACCTCTAGAGCGACATGATAGGAGTGCCCCAAAGTTTTCACGTGGCGGTAAAGTAATTCAAATTGGAAGTGAAGCCGCAAACCTCTCCAGAACTGAGTTCCGACTTCCATGCTCTCCTTCCCGACTCCATATCTTGACTGGTACACTTCAAATTCCCTAATGTACTCGGACACGAATTGATTGCTTTGGTCGGGTCTGATGTATGGGTTTGCCATAATTGCAAATATGGGGTTGGATCCCCTAGGAATGGCCATTCAATGGCATATTTTTTATTTTTGTTGTTATATGCAAAAAGCCTATGCAAACTAAAACACCTAGACTTAACCAATAGATGGTACTTGGTGGAGTTACGGGATCCAAAGATCCTCTCTCGCAAGTGTGTGACCTTCCCGATAGGCGTAACCTAACGTTCGGGCAACACCTGTTGATATACCGAATAATGGTATGCAATGCAACCATGGACTGACTTAGACTCGACTTAGACTTAAATGACTCTTTTTTTGTTTATTTTTAAACAAGACTACCCTAGACTCGACTCGCTCTGATACCAATTTGATGCGGGACGAACCAACGAACCAGGGACTCTAGCACGCAACTCGTCCCTAAGCGAGGGAAACACGGGATCGTGCGCGGTTAAGGAACCGACAATGAGTCAAGGGTACTCGGCTCTTCCGCGTGTACTCGGATTGAGTCACGGGACAAGTCACACTCACTCTCTCACAGCGGTGATAACAATATATCGGGCTAATAATCCTATCACTCGCAGCGGCATATACAAATAAATACGAGTAAAGCAAATGTCGAGATGGGGATAGGACACGATACCTCCACGCGCCAGGCGGGGGGAAGATGACCTCGACCAAGTACGGTAACTCCCGGTAAAAATATTACAATAATTACAGTAAATGAATTTACTACCCACTCCACGCAGGAAGGTAAAAGGCTATACTGTGGGCCCGGGATGACCGTTCTTGGGTTGATGGGCAGCGTGTTGGATAGCTCCGTCAGTGCCGTCCGGATGACGCGTGCTGCGGGTTATGGGGCCCACGTGCTGACTGGTGGGCCGAGTGGGCAGGGGATGGTACTGCTGTGACGGTGGCTCCTGGAGGGAAGTTCCCTGGGAAGGCGACGTGCTGGTTTGCTTTGTGGAAGGCGAGGCGACCAACCCGATGGTGATTATTGCATGCTGTCCACGAGCTGTTTCTTCTGTTCTACAGTGCGCGACCCGACAAGAACGGCTGCTGCGATCAGCCCCGACCTCTGATTCACGCAAGATTGGCGCCGTTGGAAAGCTCTTTCAGAGAGCTACGACCTATAGCTAGCAAAGGAATCTTGTCTATCTCTGTAATGGCCTTGGTTGAATTTATAACACGTTGGTTCATAGAACCTGATCTTGCAGGACATATTTGGATCTGCTAGAGAACAAGGGTTGACCGAAGGGAAAACTTCAGATCTGGGAGTTGGGTTCTTTATGAAAGTTAGAGAGGGGGAAGTAAGGAAGACGACAATATGTTTTGTGGATTTTCTAAAGGTGGTTTGATAGAGGAAATTAAATTTTTGGTGGTCAGGGGTCAGATCTGGACTGCATAGGACAGAACAGATTTTGGCCTGTGTTTTAATTTTTCAAAAGGGAAAAATAACTCTTAAAATCGTGGAAAATTTTGTGGAGGTGGGTTTTGGTGGGCAGAACGCCCAGCCCAAATTTGGACTCAATCACAAATGGGGATGGGGGTCTAACAATGGAAGAACTGGGCTACTGTAATAGGATCTACTCAGAAGGTAGATTGCTAGGGGTGGAAAGATGGAATTGGGAAAAATAGCTAAAGTGGGATAAATGACCTGTATTTTTTTATGGAGGATAAGGGGGACGTGGGGGACTCACCCTCCAAGTTTGGGTACGACTTGAGCTCCTGATGGAGAGCTAAAATTCGTGCTTTACTGTTCTGTTCAGGGGTGGATAGAATACCGAAGAAGCGACGTTGGCGGTGCGATGGCGGCTCGATGGCGGCGGCGGCAGCAGTGTTGAGCTTCTCACTCAAGAAGGGGGTAGAAGGGAGGCTTCACACCTCAGAATAAGAAGGCTTCACACCTCTGCAAGGGGGAGAGAGGAGAGAGGGAACCCAAGGGCTTGCTCTTGGAAAAAATGCACTAATTTTTCATTAATTCTTCATTAAATCTACAAATGACACTATACATCTTCTTATATAGATCATGGCAAGGGGTGGGGGGTGGGGGGTGGGAACTTCGTGGGAGAGAAGGGAGGGACCAAGGGGGGGACAAGGAAGCTTCCGTCCTTTGAATTTTCAAAGGAAGGAAGTCCAAGTTTGGTATGTTGCCTACCTTGGACCAAGAAAGGGGAGAGAATATGGACTTTTTCCTCCCTTTGTCCCCTTGAATGGTCAAGCTTTCTAGAAGCCCACCTTGGACATTTGACCAGTCCCACATGGGCCCTAGAGCCTAGGTGGGCCAATGGGGAAGAAGGTGGGGGCCCCTTACTAGACCTACTTGACTTTTACAAATAAACCCAAACATCCTTAAGGACTAACAAATTGGCTTATAAAGCCATACAATTGCAAACATATTTTCCCAAGGATATAAATACAAACAAAAGGACATAAATGTAAACTAAAAAGTTAGTTACCAGTGTTGATTTCCATCAACAATTCACCCCGGAGCCACTAAGATGTACCCCGACTTGAAACGGACTTTCTGGTGGCCTAATATGAAAAGAGAGGTATCGGACTTCGTGTCTCGCTGTCTGACGTGCCAAAAAGTAAAGGCGGAACATCAGAAACCCGCTGGAAAACTACATCCATTTGATATTCCCAAGTGGAAGTGGAAAGACATCGGCATGGACTTCTATCAATGAGATTGCTAGATTTCATGGAGTTCTTGTGTCTATTGTATCTGACCAAGACCAGTGCTTCACTTCCTATTTCTGGAAGAGTTTACAACACTCTCTGGGGATGAAACTCATTTTTAGTACTGCTTTCCATCCCCAGACAGATGGTTAGACCGAGAGGACAAACCAAGTTGTTGAAGATATATTAAGAGCATGTATTATAGACTTCGGCGGTAGCTGGCATGACCACTTACCCCAGGCCGAATTTGCTTATAACAATAGCTATCAAGCAAGTATCCAAATGGCACCTTTCGAGGCACTTTATGGCAAGAGCTGTCGATCTCCAATATGCTGGATTGAAGTCGGAGAAAAAGAAATTTCAGGCCCAAATATGGTAAGAGATTCAAATAAGAAGATACACCTTATTCGAGAGAGACTCAAGATATCACAATCTAGGCAGAAGTCTTATGATGACAACAGAAGAAGATATCTGTAATTCATAGTTAGAAACCATGTTTTCTTCAATGTTTCTCACGGCCGAGGATTAGAAGATTCAGTGTTAAGGGCAAGCTGACACCAAGGTTTATTTGTCCATTTGAAGTGTTAGAAAGAGTGGGTGAGGTGGCTTATCGCATTGCTTTGCCTCCTCAACTATTAGAAGTGCACAATTTATTCCATATTTTTATGCTGAAGAAGTATGTGCACGATCCTTTCCATCTCATTAACCACGCTGATTTGGTGATACAAAAGGACCTTACCTACGAGCAAAAGTTGATGAAGATCCTCGACCGATAAGTTCGAGTTCTGAGGAACAAGACGATCCCTATGGTGAAAATCCAATAGAATCGATGCTTAGAACAAGAAGCCACATGGGAAATTGAGGAGTCAGTGCGGAGGAGATTTTTGAGCTATTATAGTCTGTAAGTACTCCACACCCTCCATATCTCCGTATATGCAGTTGAATTTGGGGACCAAATTCTTTTAAGTGGGGGAGGGTGTAGCACCCCGGATAAAAATCATAGAGAAATTTCACATTTTTCTAAACAAATAACTCTAAATACCATAGCTCTGAACTCTATAAGGGCCACTAGATGTATACAAATGTGTTTAAGAGGCCCAAACATCACTTAGACTAACAAACAACTCATATATATAACATGTATATGAGCCTTTCCTATTTTTTTCACACAGAAGGAATGGGCGCCCCTATCTTAAGAGCCATTTCTTTTTGACTGGGTCAACCCAAGGAATGGGCGCCCCCTCCCACATGCACCATTTACCATTTGACTGGTCAAACAAGTCAATGGGCGCCCTCAACCAAGGGCGCCAATTCCTGTAGTACACGCCCCTATACAAGGGCGTCATTTAATTGGCGCCCCTGTCCAGGACACCATTTCTTCAGGCCCCCCATTCCATTATTTCGTTGACCTACAGACACATTAATGGCACTCCGTTGGCCTACAAACACATTAATGGCACCGAAAGTGCCGATGGGGAGACAATGGCCTGAATCTACGGATCTGGATCTGAGTTTTTGGGTGCATAGTGACTGTGCACTCACAAATGGGTTATATCAAGGGGATTAGAGAAGGAAAAACCCCTCGGAGGAGTTATTTTTCTCGATTCACGCATTCTTCTTCATGTTGCTACGTGAGGAGGCTGCTTCCTCTTCTTCTTTCTTCTTCCTTCTACTTCCTGTACCTCGTGATTCACGCCAAAAGGTAGGTTTTCTCAAGATCTGGCCTAACCCGTAGTTAATATAGGGTAATATAACATGCATGCATAGAACTAGTAGAATTCATCTTCCACATGATATATAGCATGTTACACTGGTTTTACGGAGATCAAATATATCCTGTTACATTGGTTTTTATAGTGGAATATATATATGTTTTACGGAATCAGAAATTACTGCCTTCAGGTAATGGGCGCCCATCACTGGATCGCCCATTCCTAAATAGGTGAGCCAGTGATGGGCGCCCATTAATTGGAGACCCTTCAACCAGTCGCCAATTCTTTTTCCTGTAATTAATAATCACCATGCTAGAAATTTTATATCTATGAAACTAAACCATAAAGTTTTTGCATGAGTATGATTCTGTGATCCTGATATTTTTCTCAAGCTATCCATGTCCTTATTTCTTGATTCCGAGAACTTTAGAAATCATGAATAGTAATTAGTGTCTCAAAACGTACCTGCCCGGTGCATAGATGACCAAGAAGAATGTGCGCCATTGACTAGGGTGCAATTTACTTGATTAATGACCCTCTGCAGGGTCGTCATTTAAATGATGACACTATAGAGGGGTGCCAATTCTTTAGAACAAAAGAAAATGAAAAAATTAGAATTCTAGCAATGGGCGCCCCTATGAGCAGTCACCAATTCTTGAATTGATGGCAGCCCCCTGGGCGCCATTTTATGAAATAATGGCAGCCCTCCGGGCCCCATTTATTGAAATAAGGGCAGCCCTATGGGCGCCATTTAAATGATGGCACCCCTCTGGGCGCCATTTCCCAGAATCCTGATTTCTTGATTTTCTCGAGCCTATCTTGTCACAGAATGGGTGCCCCTCTATAAGGGCGCCAATTTTGTAAATAGTGGCCGCCAGAAGGGCGCCATTTCATAAATAATGGCAGCCATCAGGGTGCCATTTCTTGATATAATGGCAGCCAGAAGGGCGCCATTTCAAAAAACTGCTAATTTTCAATGATCTGAGCCTGTCTGGTTCACAGAATGGGCGCCCCTCACAGAGGGCGCCAATTATGGAAATGGTGGCTGTCCGAAGGGCACCAACTCAGTGTTCTGTGGCAGCCCGAGAGTTGCCAACAATTCCTGGTATTTTTTGCGAGGTTTACTCTTAGTTCGTCCTTACATGATAAATCTGCCCTTGAACTCCATTCATGAAATCCACCGTATATTCGTACAATAGTTAAACATTGGAATTCTATATTGGCTATAGCTAGAGTCAATGTCAAAAGTAATACATAGAATGTTGTGCATATAGGGCCCTGTTGACACCCGTTTTTTTGCCGATAAGTTGAGTCATTTCTCTTACTCCCATTTATTGATGCCTCGAGTTATCCGTTACTCGTTGGGTTATTTTCCAGGCAACCTCTCTGGGCTGACTTTATGGGTAGCCTCCCTCCTAGGCTAGGTTCGCCTCAATTCAGGGCTTAATGGGCCTTGATTTTGTGAAAAATCAAATATCCAGAAACATGTATGGTTCACCTCTGATCGCACAACCATTTGTGCGGTCGCTTATGGGCCGTCCATATATTATGGGATATTTTGGTTGATTTTTTGAATTTCCAACGACACGCTTTCATACGGTCTCAATCTTAGCCGTTCAAATTTGATGGACGGGCTAATATTAGCCGTTCTACTTCCAGGGTCCTATGCTTAGTTGTTTCCTAGATAATTAACTAATTCTCCATTCATCACCGACAAGGATAAAACGGTTGACGCTTGGCCGCTCTTACTATTGGACGGTCTTTAATCAGTCGTTCATCTGTGAGAGTCCAACGGTGAGATTCTCGGTTTGTTTAATGGATAAATTGATTGATAGTTCTTTTATATTTGAATTTCCACCGACAATGATAAACGGTTTATATATAGCCGCTCAACCTTATGAGTGGTCTATCGTAGGACCGTTTAACTGCTCGCATCCTGATGATTTAAGGGATTTTCTCTCTCCATGCGTGGATTTATCACCAGTTTCCTCCAACCATTTATCCGTAAATATTGAGTCTATTTTGGTGCCGTTTCTTGTAGTTGAAAGATAATTCAGTTATCTTCAACTGTTCTTTCATTATCTCGACCTAAAAATGCATAGAAACCCTAATTTCGAGCTAAGACTCCAGGTGCTCTATAAATAGACCCTGGAGGCCAGGCTTTGGAGGGGGGGTTTTTGGTCGTTGGAGAAGCCCTGCCGAATCTTTGAGCGACCTAGCACCAGGGAGGGAGGCCTTCTACGTTCATACGGGCCTCTGGTTCAGGGAGTAGTTGTCCTTTGAGTCATTAGTACATTTAGTTTCGTCATTCTCCCTTGTTTGCATGCATCACTTTCTCTACGTTTCCTCCACATTTTTTTCCTCATTCTCATGCATCATTCACACACCCTCCTATGTTTTTTGACGCCCCCAGGGGTTTAAAAATCCCCAGGTATCCCCCATTTCATTTAGTCATGTTCATTTCCGTCCGTTTGAGCATTTACTACACTTTCTAGTTCTAACTTGGGTTTTTCTTTGTGTTCTACACGTGGTTTTGAAGGTCAGCAACACACTAACGCGAGGCCCATCCTTTCCGGCCTGCCAGAAAGGGTGGAGGTTGGACCTTTGCAACTCACGGCGTGACAGTCTTAGGCAGCTCGCAACTGTCCGTTCACGAAGACGGGCGGTGGCTTCTGGACCGTTCTTCTTCGTCCTGTGGTTGTGTTGGAGCCGTTCATCTACCAGTCGTTCACCATCCCGCATTCCTCTTCAGCCCCTGCAGACGGTCTGTCGTATGACCGCTCATCTCTACAGGCGGTTCCTCCTGAGCCGCCCATCTTCGCAGGGCTGGTCCTAAGGCGAGTACCTCCCCCCTCTTTCCAAGGTATGGCGTGTTCATCACGTTCGGCATCTTGGTGGTGATCACACAAGTTTACACACTTTTATTCGCTTTTGCTTTTAAATCTTGTAGCCTCCTCGTTGATTTAGTAGAAGGGATTAGAAGAAGATATTTCTTCAATCCATTGAAAGAAGAAAAACATGTCAACACCCCTCCTTTTTTGGTGATCACGGTGGGACGCCTAATGCCCATCGTGTTAGTGTTTGCTGACCCCCTGTTTGGTGTTTGTTAGTCTCCTTTGTGTTGAGTTGTCACAGGTTGTTTGCTAGATCTGAGTTTTAGTGTTTCTGGTGGTTGTGCGGTTCTGTGGGAGCCGTCTGGGACATAGTGCGGCCGAGGATCGTCCGCGTTTCGTTGCTTCCAGCCCTGTTCATTCTGTGAGCCTGCTGCCTTCTACGGTCAACTACCGCCCGCGCTTCTCTCTTGCGGTCAAATATTGGCCGCCCATCTTCCTGGCACAGGTAAGCCTACCTATCTGCACCGTCGGTTTGACTGATAGCCTATGATTTGTGCAAGACCGTTCCATAGTTCATGCGGTCTGTTACAGGTCATCCATCCAGGTATGTTTTCAGCCATTTCGATTTTTTTAGTTTATTTTAGCGTCGCTGAAGGTCTGTTCTTTTGTCGTTACCCTTGTTGTTGAACGGTTCACCCAGAACCGTCTACCTCCCTGAACGGTTTCCTATAGATCGTCTGTCTTTGCCATAGGGCATCCGAGCCTTACTTTATTATGTTATATCATTTTCATATCGTTCGGCGCCATCAGTGATCTCCTCTTTGTTGTTCATATGAGTGCATGATTGATATTTGTTTCATCCATATTTGCTTGATCATTGCTTGCTAGATCTAGGCTACAATCTTGCATGCACTCCAGTGCACATAGGATCATACACACTCTCATTAGTAGTTGCATTCCTACCGAGGTAGGATTTCCTCTCATCTCCATACTCCTTCGAGCCGACTAAGGGACCTTGCCGAGGACCTCCGTAAGCCCCCGTGAGCCGTGGATTCCCACACGGACGTCAGGCATGTTGTACCGTACCACCCCCCAGTCTAGGGTTTGCATCAGAGAGAGAGAGAGAGTCATCTAGTGTCAGCCAGTTGCCCATTGCCTACCTTGGCTAGATACCTTCTGGTGGAGTGAACTTAAATCTTAATTAATTCACTAAAATCTAAGAAGGGAGAATTTATAAAATCCTGTGCGCATCATTTTGAAACTTGGTTGCATTAGTTGGTTGATTCTCATCTCAGCTCTCCCCTCTATTGTTGCATTTGATTTGAGTTATTTGTCTTAGATCCCTACTTAGGGCTATTTGCTTACTCCTGCCCCATTGTCATCAGTGTATGTGGAGCTGTCTCACACCCTCAGGATTGTCTCCTAAAGGTGGTTCGCCTTCTCGTTCTTATCTCAATCCCTTGTTCGATTCATCGCCAATTATGTCGTCTTACAACTTCTCCCATCCCCCTGAGGATTCTCTCCCTCAGGGACTTCTGGAGGACCCACCTAGGGTCGCTCATGTGCAAGGGAGAGAGGGGACTGCCCTCCCTCTCCCGACCATTGTTGCCGAGGGTGCTCAACCCTCCCTCTCAGATCAATCCACTCGCGGCTCGGCCAGTCAGGTTCCCCAAATGATGGCCCAATTGGATCTTACTCAACTCCACCTGCTGAAACAGGCCTTGCAAGGGGCAGATGCCCCGCCCTCAGTTCTTTCTTCTGGCACGACTGCTGCCGTCACTTCCACACCCCCGATTGTTGGGTTAGGGGCCACCTCTGCAGCCCCCATCGATCTTACTCCCATCCGGCCTCAGGCTCTTCGATTCTCTACTATGGAAGTGGGCCAGGCTTCTACCTCGGCCCATCAACCGCTTGATAAGGGGAAGACTCAAATCCTTTCCCGTTCTTATGTTGATCCATACACCACCTTCTCTTCAACACCGCAGGCCCTCGTGGCCCCGGCTGACTTTGTCCGTTTGCAACCAGGGGCCGCCCAGTTGGCTCACTCGGATATGGGCCCTTCCTTGGCCCATTATCCATCTTATGGGCTCCTCTCTCAGTCAGTCCATCCTTCGGCTCCATATTCCGGTTCCGTCTTTCCTGTCGTATCTCCTCCTTCCCGAGAATGGGAACTTCTGGACAAATGGGCTGCCATGCAGCAGCAGATTGACCTCCTCCATAAGCGGGTCGGCCTGCAGTCTTTGGCTGATGTCCCCATTCCTAACTTCAGGGACATTCGTTTCCCACCCTAGTCTGAGCTCCCCGTGTACTAAAAATATGACGGGAATGGCAACCCGTTCATCCATGTCAGGGAGTTTCCCTATGAATTGGCACAGTTCCAGCATGATGATCGCTTGATGGCATATCTATTCTGCCGGTCCTTCGACGGGGTCTCCCTGTAGTGGTTCTACACATTGCCTCTGGAGGAGGCCGAAAGTTTCAAGACCGTCAAGGAGAAGTTCATTCAGAGATTCCAGGATCGGGTCGGTCCTGAATATTCTTTCACCGACCTGGTAGAAGAAAAAATGAATCCAGATGAAGACTTTGCTGTATATGCAGATAGATGGAGGCAGATGGCCTCGCGTGTGCCCGGGCAGATCTCGGAGGAAGAAAAAGTAAAATTGTTGATTTCTAATGCTACTCCGACATTCCGGAATATCTTGGAAATGAACGATATATCCAACATGCAGCAGTTGTACAGTCGGGCCCGGTTTATCCAGACCCAATTTAAAGACTCCCCCATCCATTCATTGTTCGAAGCCCAAAATTCCAAAACAACCCGAAAATCCCAGGGCCCAGTTGCCGAGGGAGTACAAGTCAACGAGCAGGTCCAGGCTGTTCAATTCCCCAATCAGCCTACTCCATCCCGTTTCCACCAACCCCCACGCAACCCCTAGTTCGCCGCTCCACAAGCTCCTCGACCCACTTTCCAAGTTCCTCAGCACCCTCAACAACCGCCACCACCACCACAACAGCCGCAACAGCCACCCCAGTACCACAATGTTCCCCCACCCGTTGGTTATGGGCCTGCTCGGCCGGGGCCCAAGAGGGTCAACTATCCGCCACTGCCAGAAACTCTCCCCGACATTTTTTCAGCTCTAATGTACACTTGTGACATCCAATTGCCCTCGGAACGTCAGAATTGGAATCCGGCAGTCGATCAGTCAAGGTATTGCATCTACCATTGGCAGCCCGGGCACACGATAGAGAGATGCTTTCAGTTTAGAGACTTGGTGTATGATTTGCATGAAGGTCAGAGAATTGATTGGGCCCAAATGCACAAGATAATTAAGGATATTAAAGAGAGAAGAAGACAAGCCATGCCGTAGTAGGCGACACCCCAGCAGTAGCAGTTCCAGCAACCCCTCCAACAACAACAACCACCACAACAGCAGCAACAGTAGCAAGACCTCGGGATTCATGAGAATCCCATGCCAGAACATCCGCCCGCCCCTCAACAGCAACAACACCAACAACCGTCGGCACCGGCTCAAGTTAACGCAGCCCACCGCCCAGCCCCTAACGCTGGGTGGTCCTTTGATGATGAGACCCCCGTCCATCTCTTGGCCTTCCACCTAACCAATTCCCCCGCTCCTCCTGTTCCATCCATCCTCCGACCCACCACTTTTACCATCGCTCCGCCCACTATCCCTTCCCGACCACCTTTCTCACCCGCCACATTCTCTACCATTCCGCTCGTCCTTCCACCATACCCTCCATCATCACCCCTCCACTTAACCCTTCACTCATTACCCCTCCACCAGGGCCCGTCAAGCCAACCTTCGTCATCCTTACTCCCAATTCTACCCCTTCCACCTACCCCACTTGGCCAAGTAGGGGCCCATCCATAGCCGTGCCGAAACGACACTGCGCCCTTCGGAGCGGGTGTCCCTTCCATAGAGTTTATCCTTCCTCTGCTACGTCTGCACCCAACCCCCAAGTTCCCTTCTCTACAGCCGAAGCAGAAGAAGTAGACCTCGTGCCAGGAACGAAGTATGATCTTCTATAGCACATGGACTGGATGTCGGCCAAGATATCAGTTTTGGAGTTGATCAAAAGATCCACGCTACACCAGGATGCCCTCCGGGCTTTTCTACAGAAGGTTATGGTTAGCAAGGATGTGGCAGTAGAGAGCTTGCCCTCAGTGTTGGCGACTATTACCAGGGGGCCTTCCATTTCATTCTCCGTGTCAGAATTAGCGCCCCCAGAGGCACGACAGATGCCACTGTATATTACGATTTCTTTGAACAAGGTGGCCATTGAATCTGCCCTAGTGGACACAGGAGCATCGATAAATGTGTGTCCATTGAGTACACTACGTGCCTGCAATATATCCGAAGATATGCTTAGGCCAACACCGACCACAATCGCAGCATATGGCAACTCCAGATGAGCGTGCCACGGGGTCGTGACAGTCCAGGCCGAGCTAGGGCCTTTGGTGATGGATGTGGAATTCTACGTGTTGGACATCGACCCAATGTTCAAAGCCATTCTGGGTCATCCATGGATAGACAGTCTAAATGTTGTACCTTCAACTACCCACAAATGCCTGAAGTTTCCATTCCAAGGCCGGGTGGTTAAGGTGAAAAGTATCTCCATAGTCTAGT
This sequence comes from Amorphophallus konjac, assembly GCA_022559845.1. NCBI lineage: Eukaryota > Viridiplantae > Streptophyta > Magnoliopsida > Alismatales > Araceae > Amorphophallus > Amorphophallus konjac. The sequence continues at coordinate 129,667,239 of CM040124.1, read as the reverse complement.
CAATTGATGCGATTACATACAAGATTATCCCCACTATGTGGCTGAGTAACAGGCCGGTTCTTTCAGTGATGGACTTAAATTATTCATGGGCATAACCGTCACGCAAGCCTGCCACTGCGCCAGTGAACGTGAAGATTAAGTCCAAGGTTAGAGATTTGAAAGGGTGGCATATGATTCTGAAGTTGGGCTATCAGCCGAGCCTTGGCCTCGGCGCGTAATTGCAGGGGCAGACTAAGCCCGTCCCTAAAGGTAGGAAGATGTGCCGCAGAGGCCTTGGCTATCGAGACTCAGCATTGTCCATTCTGGGAGACTCCGGGCCACTGACGTGGGATTACCGTCAACATTTTGTGAAAGGCCCATTGCAGCCTTGTACCTTGAAGAAGCCGCTGCCCTGTGCTAATGTGAAGATCGATGCTGCATGTGATGTTGCTGACCCACCGCAGCCACTAAAGTGGCTAGTGGGTGACATGGAAGACTTTTGTATCTGTTTTGAGAAGCTATTCAGTGAAGAAGAAGACCGTCCAAAGAAGAAGGAGATGCAGCTGGTGAAGCATTCTCCAACTCAGCTAGTCCGCCGGAGGCCACGGGGAGTGGGGAGCTCTATCACTACCTTCTCTTTGTCCCCATCCCATTTTGCCTCCTTGTTTCAACAATTGGGGTTTGTTCCCCGCTCCCCTCCGATTATGGTCGACCTGTACTTCACAGAAAGACCACCTGAAATTCTATTTATGCCATGTGTATGTGGGCACTGCCCACCCATTGATCTATCGACTCTGTTTACTCCTCCCTCCCCCAATGCCCAACTCCACGAAATGTGGTTTTCATCCTCTGATCCATTCTTTGATTGCATCTTCCCCGATCTGTTTCCCATGCAACTCTTGTTGGATGGCTGGTTTTGATAATGACAATTTCTGTGTCATGTGTGATTGAATTATGGTCAGTGCATCTGATTAAAATATCTGATCAATTCATGTGGACTGTTTGCATGGTGGATTGCTTATGTCTGGAAACCCTAGTCTTGATAGTGACTTTCTGATGAATCATGCTTAGCTATTGGTGTTTTAATTCTCCAATTTTATCTGTTGTGTATGGTCCATGTGATCCATGCGATTTCATAGACTAAGTCATAGTCAGTGCAAGTCCTGCATCTCTCACATGAAGTGCTTGATTCGGTGCAAGTACCTGTTCATGCACAGGTTCTGCTGTCAAACTTTGTCTCTGTGCATTTCTCTAGGTCATGTCCACTAAGGTACGTGCATATCATGTCTCTGCATCCCAACTCTTGGGTCGGTGCAAATTCCTGACCAGAATGCATTGGTTATGCTGGTCGTTCCTTTCGTCTCAATGCAAATCCATCTTGGTGCAAGCCTTGTCTTGTATTTTCCTTTGTCATCTCGGTGCAGCTCCTATTTGGATTGCATTATCATTCTCGGTGCAAGGTTTGATCTGCACCTAGTCGGTGCAAGTCTTGGTTAGTAAAAGGGTTTGGAACTCAGCTCGGTGCAACTCTCGCTTAGTTCTGCTCTTCACGCATAAGTGCTTGCCTAAGTGCAAGTTTCTGTTCATGCCCACATACTGACGATTAGCTTCTTTCTCGGTGCATCCAAATGCATCATGCACATCAAGGTCCGTGCATACCTTGCCCTTGCATCTCACCTCCAAGGGTCGGTGCAATTTGTGGGTCAGTGCAATTCTTGACCAGCACGCACTGTATTAGTCTCCTCATTTAGTACCAGTGCATTTCTCTCTGCCATCTTTGTGCAAGGTCTTACGTGGATAGGAAATCTTGACTCGGTGCAAGCTTTGTCTTGCATCTCTCTCTATTATGTTCATCTCTGTCTGGCATCTCGGTGCAGATCTTGCTTGGACAGCCTAACCCGAGTCGGTGCAATCCTTTCTTTGTTGTCTTTTCATTAGTTCAGTGCATTTCTCATTTTTGCTCACCTCATCTCGGTGCATTCTCTTTCTTTTTGAAATACTCGAAGTCGGTGCATCCTTCAGTCAGACGTAGGGAGAGGAACATAACTCAGTGCATATCTTGCTCCAGATAAAAACATGTTTCGTTGCATAGTCTGGTCTATACAATTCACTATAGATGTCGGTGCAAGTTTTTGCTCCATGCACAACAAGCCTATTCAAATCCCTTTAGCAACGAGGTCGGTGCAGTTCCTGTTTCATGTCTTCTAGACTCGGTGCAAGTCCTGTAGACATCTAAAGTGGATTGGTGCACGGTTTGCTCCTTGCACACCAAGCCCATACAAATCCCTGTAGCAACAAGGCCGGTGCAGTCGCTGTTTCCAACATGGTGCAAATCCTTCAGGCAAGAATAAAGTCAGTGCAATGGTTGTGTTAGAAATTCCTACTCTGTGGTGTTTATGCTTACCTGCTCGCTACAAGTATGACAATGTGTATTTTTTCTTCTGACCGTTTCTCTATGCATTCACCAGGTGCTTGGCACATGATCTGAGGATGATAGAGCTCCAGATTGTTCCATCACGTGCTCCAGCCTTTAAGGCGGGAAACATGGTATCCACTCTCCCAGGCCTCTGGAGTATATAAATATATATATACTAAGGAAATGGTGTAGGTATGAAAAATTCATAGACTAGGAGAAGAGAAGAAGAAAGAGTGGAAGAAGAAAAAGGAGTGGGAGAAGAGTGTTGTGAACCAAGAGAGAAAACCCGAGTCGAACATTTGTGCTGAGAGAAGATTTTAAGAAGAGAAAGTGAAGAGAGAGTGATAGAGTTTAAAGCAGGCAGTGTCCAGCTAACTGTCGGTTCTCCGGATCAGATCCAGATTAATCTGCTCATGCGAGAGCTATACTTCTTCTCAATTTTTATTTGTTTGGTTTACTTTCCTTTGCTACTTTTCTTCTTAACTGTGTTTTTTGATTCTCTGTTTTGAGGTCGGGTTTCCTCCTGTGGATTCAGGGGAAGAGAGACTTGGGTCTTTGGTTGCTGGTGACTGGGTGTCACTAGCGGTTCCTTCCGGGTTGGAAGAAGAGAGCAGTGTGTTCCTCTTGCTCAAGCTGTTAAGCAGCGTTTGTAGGCAAGCTGTGGTGCCCAGCGGTTTCAAGCTGTGAGGCAACAGTAAGCCATACCCTGGTTGGAGTGTGGGGTGGATGTAGGTCTGATGACTGAACCACCTAAAACCCCTTGTGCATTGTGATCTGATTTATTCTCTGAGGTTATTAAGTGCATGTTTAGGATCGCGACCCACTTGCCTTTCAGCCACGGTGAATGAATGCTTAAGATCAATTCAATCACCTAGAATCACCGAGTTTGCTGGGCATGCAGGTCAAGTGTTCTATCTTGTGTCTCGTTAGAACGTCTGTTTTAGATCAAGCTAGTTTACTACATTACTGAATCAAAGTTTTATTTTTGGAAGACTTTGTAAGTTCAGTGTTAATCAGGATCTAAGTTTCAAATTGGGCAAATTTTCTTTTGGGATTCATTCACCCCCCTCTGAATCTAGGCCCTTCACTCAACAACTCCCTCCTCCCTCATCTCCTTCTTCCTGTTGCGTGATCTCCTCCGACTTCCAAAAAAAATGCCAATTTTAAAACAGAGGTTTCTATGGAAGATGACGCTATTTTTAGTCCATCCTCTTCCTAGGGGCACGAGACCCCTGCTTCTTTCCCAGTAGATTTCTTATCTCCTAGGTTAGTTGAGTCAGTTGGGGTAGAGTATAGTTCGAGTCTAGTCGGCCCATCCATGTCTGCGGCGCGCCCTGTGATGCGCCATCCTAAATCCATTCCAGATAGGTTTATGCAAGACTTGGCCCAGAGATGTCATGCCCTTTTTAAGTGCCTGGAGTTTGTAGAGACCGTAATTGTTTTAGAAGATGACGAGGAGTTAGAAGGGGTGTGGAGCAATGACGGATTAGGACTATATGAAATCATTGATGAGAAGGACCCTATCGATGATGAAGAAAGTGATGTGGATGACACGGCCGATTTGTACGTGCAAGGTTTGAAGAGGTTTGATGAACCGTCCTCGGCAGTGGATGAACCCACTAAAAAAATTAATCTTGGAACAGAAAGGGATCCCAGGGCCATACTCATTTCTGCTAATCTCCCCCCTCAACTTGAAGAGGAGCTAATCAAGGTGTTGAGGGAGTACAGTGATTCTTTTGCCTGGTCCTATGAGGACATGCCGGGTCTTGACCCCACGTTGGTTGAACATCGACTGATTCTTAAGCCAGGGGCAACACCCGTTAAACAAAAGGAAAGAAGATTCCACCCACAAATGGCTTTAAGGATAAAGGAAGAAGTTGGTAAATTGCACAAGGCCAGATTTATTAGAGTTGTTTTATATCCGCAATGGGTGGCAAACATAGTCCCGGTAATGAAAAAAGATGGGAAAATTTGGATTTGTATCGATTTCAGGGACTTAAACAAGGCATGTCCGAAAGATGATTTTTCACTTCCTCACATTGATGTAATGGTGGACAACACGACTCGGTATGAGGCCCTCTCATTCATGGATGGATATTTTGGTTATAATCAAATCCGTCTTGCTCCTGAGGATCAAGAAAAGACCTCTTTCACCATGCCCTGGGGCACATACTGCTATGTCGTTATGCCATTCGGATTAAAGAATGCAGGTGCCACGTATCAATGGGCAATGATGGCCATCCTCTACGATATGATGCATGTGTACTTAGAAGCTTACGTGGATGATATCCTAGTAAAGTCGAGGTCCAAAGAAGAACACCCCGCTATTTTAGCCAAGGTGTTGGAAAGGGCTAGGGAATCTAAATTAAAAATGAATCCAAAGAAATGCGTGTTCGGAGTTACATCAGGGAAATTGCTGGGGTTTATAGTTAGCAAATGGGGGATCCAGATTGATCCAAATAAAGCTAAGGCCGTTATGGAAATGCCGCCTCCTAAGAACATCACCGAGCTTAGAGGTTTGATTGGGCGATTACAATTCATTAGGAGATTTATATCTCAACATTCGCAAAGGTGCCGTCCATTCTATGAATTGTTAAAGGCGGGAGCTAAATTCGAGTGGAACGAACAATGCCAGAAGGCCTATGAGGATCTTAAGGTCTATCTTTATAATCCCCCGATTCTGCAACCACCCATCCCTGGTAAACCCTTGATCCTATATATTTCTGTGATTGAGGACTCCCTAGGAGCTGTCCTGGCTCAGGTGGATGATGAAGGAAGGGAAAGGGCAGCATACTACCTTTCGAGGTTGTTTAATCCCGTTGAATCCAGATATACTGCCATGGAGAAGACCTGTGCAGCGCCAGTATGGGTAGCTCAGAAGCTCAAGCACAATTTTCTTTCCCATGAGGTTAAGCTGATCTCTAGAATGGACCACATACGTTACCTGTTAGAAAAACCTGTCCTTTCTAGCCTATTAGCTCACTGGCAGAGCTTTCTTTCCCAGGTCGATATCACCTTCATTGTCTAGAAAGTGATCAAGGGATACGCCATTGCTGAGCAACTTGCTCATTCTCCTATCCCTCGCACTGATTCGATTCAGGACGAGTTTCCTGATGAACACTTGGCTGTAATCACTCATCTTCCCTTTTGGTCTCTTCACTTCGACGGTGCTCTCAACTCTCAGGGCCGTGGAATCGACGCCGTTCTCCTCACTCCGGAAGGTGTGACCATCCTTATTGCCTATCAACTCTCTTTTCCTGCCACAAATAATATAGCCGAGTACGATGCTCTCCTTGCCGTTCTGAAGCACGCCTACCTCATGGGCGCGCGATACCTTAACATCATAGGAGACTCTCAATTGGTGCTGCATCAAGTTCTGTCAACTTACCGCACCCGTGACCCCAAGCTTAAACCCTATCAAGATCTGGTCACACTCTTGGCTAGGCAATTCTGGAAGCTTATCTATATTCACACTCCTCGTTCTCAGAACATTCTGGCTAATGCTCTTGCATCGCTCGCTTCTTCTCTTTCGTTCCCCCTCAGTCGCGCCATTGAGACAATTGTGGTCCAGCGGCTAGATGCTCCTTCCCTTTAGGATCCCTGGTTCGACAACCTTAGGAAGTCTGTAGAAAGGAAGGCGGAGAGGGAAGATGTGAAAGAAGTTTCATTGATTGAGCTCGAGAAGATCATCGAAGAAGAAGAATTGCCGTGGTATTATGAGATGGAGCAGTATTGCAGGGTTGGTTCCTTTCCCGAGATGGCGAACGCCAAGCAGCGCAAGGCCATTAGAAGAGTCACCGTCTGTTACACGATTATTGCTGGAGAGTTGTATAGGCGGGCTCTTAATGGAGTTCTAATGAGGTGTTTGGATGACGATGAGGCTTGGAAGGTAGTAGAAGCTGCTCACTCCAGTGAGTGTGAAGGGCACGTAAATGGGCAGGCGTTGGCGAAGAAGATTCTTAGGCAGGGCTATTACTGGCCAACCCTAGAAGAAGACTATTCCACCTATGTCCGTAGGTGTCTTCAATGTCAGCTTCATGCTGATAAAATCCACGCTCCGGCTCCCTCTCTCCATCCTCTTTCTGCTCCTTGGCCATTCTCGATGTGGGCCTTTGATATCGCTGGACCCCTTGGTGACCCTAATGCTGAGGTAAAATAGAAGTCCTTCATTCTGACGGCTACAGAATACTTCACCAAGTGGGCAGAAGCTGAAGCTTATGCAGAAATCAAAGCCACCACGGTATGCCACTTCATCTTGAAGAATATCATCTCACGGTTCGGGGTGCCAAGTGATATCGTCACCGACAATGGGCCTCAATTTGTTTCTCAGGAACTCAGCGACCTCTGTAAGAAATTTAATATTTCATTGCATCATTCGTCACCATACTACCCCCAAGGTAATGGCCAAGCTGAGGCCACGAACAAAACCCTTCTAAAAATCTTCAAGAAAACATGCGAGTCACATAAATTCGCTGATTGGGTCGATAAACTGGTAGAAGCGCTATGGGCTTATCGCACCTCCGTCCGTACTCCCACGGGGCAAACTCCTTTTGCTCTCACCTATGGGATGGAGGCGGTACTCCCGTGCGAGATCTTGGTCCCTTCCCTAAGAGTGCAGCTAGACAAGGAACTTAATCTCGACGAGCATCGAGAGGCGTTGCTGGTCCAACTGGAACTCTTAGACGAGAAGAGGCTTAACGCGACCAATCATGTCACGGTTTACCAAAACCGTGTCTCGCGATATTTTCAAAAGAAGGTTATCGAAGGAAAATTCTAAGTGGGTAATATGGTTTTGAAACACAAATTTATCAGATCAGCAGGTCTCAGGTCTAAGCTGCAAATGAACTGGGAAGGGCCGTTTGTAGTTAAGGAAGTCTATCCTGGTAACGCGTATCATTTAGTGAATGCGGAGGGTGAAGAATTGCCGAATCCGTGGAATGGGCTGTATTTAAAACGCTTTTATCCATAGAGTCAAACCAGCGACGGCTCGGCGGCGGGGTTTGCCTGTACTTGATCGTGAAGGGAGATCCCCAGTTCAACATTCACACACTACACAACCTCCCGTGGTTCGGCCTTCCTCTTTTGCGCAACATCGTTTATCCCTTGGCCATGCTTAAGGGAAAGTGAAAATCCTTATTTTCCTTCTCCCTCGACTGAAAATAGGGGCAAGTGGTGAATAAGGGGGCAAGAACTGATCTAGACTCCCCCGATAAAAGAGGTCTCAAATAGGGGTAGTCCGCTATGACCTTATTCCGTAGGTTAAAAGAGCAAGAAAAAGAAAAGAAATAGAAAAAGAGTGGCAAAAATCAAAAATCAAAGCTAAAAGCTCGCAAGCTCGAAGCTCTCAAAAGTTTGAAAGACCCCAAAAATAATGAAACTAGGCATGGCAAGAGTGACAGTACAGTTTCCCCGCGGGACGTTATGAGCCCGGTCGAATGCGTGCCTAGAGCGGATGTCGGTTCGATGACAGACACAAAGCCCCGACGCAACAGACAAAATTCTTTGAAAAGGTGTGTCGTGAGAAGAACTCCAGCCCTAAAAACCCCTATACCTATCGCCAGCTTTTCCACTAAATCCTGTTTTATTTTTCAAGGAATGGATCCCACCTCGGGTATGGCCTCGGTAGAGGGTTAAGCGAAATTGGCCCCGGCCACGGGCGGTCCCTTTTAGCACACGTTACACCTGGGAGACCCCTTGTGAGATGGGAGGTTCCCCGTCGTTAGGTTTAAGCTAGTTTCAAAATCCAAAAAAAAATCAGATATTTCAAAATCCAAAAAAATTAAATATTTCAAAACTCAAAAAAATCAAATATTTCAAAACTCAAAAAAAAAATCAAATATTTCAAAACTCAAACAAAAAATAAAAAAAAACAAATATTTCAAAATCCAAAAAATTTAATATTTCAAAATCCAAAAAAATCAAATATTTCAAAATAAAAAAAATTGAATATTTCCAAATCCAAAGAAAAATCAAATATTTCAAAATAATAAAAAATCAAGTATTCCAACATCCAAAACTCAAAAAAATAAGACATTCCCAAAATCAAAAAAAAATTAAATATTTTCAAAATTACAAAAAGGTTTTCATGATTTGCATTCATAGCATCCATTGCATTCTCTGTCATTTTGTTTGCCTATTTAATAAGGCTTACCCCCTTGACCAAAAATCAAGAGCTGGTCATTCCCTAACTTGCTATAGGCAAGGGGTTAAGCCTAAAACAGATTTAATCTATCTTCTTTATTTTTTATGTGTGCAGGGGTAGGTTGAAGCTCAAGGTTCAGCACTTCAGTCTTCAAACGGCTATTTGTCAACCGTCCTATTCCTTTCAACGGCCATAGTTTGGCCGTTCAACCATTCACACGGTTTTATTTAGACCGTTCCAGTCTTAAGTTCCTCCAAATATACATGGTCTCCTTTAGGCCGTTCCACTTTATGAACGGTGGATTCGTGACTGCTCAATCAGGCTCACGGGCTATCCCTGGGCCGCTCAACCCCCTTCTATCAACTCGGATGTAAATCTTATGCACGGCTCCAAGAAAGCCGTCCTAATCTCTGAGCGGTCTATGTGTGACCGCGTAAATGCTGAAGTCATATCCCCACTCACTCAATCACACAAAGAAAATCCCAAGCTCAATCTAATCAAATCATCAGCTTTATTCATTCATCTATCAAACATCTCTAACCATAAGTCTCTACATAAATATCATCATGAAAAGAAAGAAAGGAAAAATCACTCAGTCCTCCGCTGGGCATCCCTGAGAGGATGTATCTCTCTTAGCTCTCTAACAAAGGCCTGGCGTGTTGCCGGAATCTCTACAACCTCCGCTGGAAGGGTAAGCACCCTGCTCACCTCCCACATGATCAGGGCACTCCTGACCGCTTGCTCGTCCTCCTCTGTACCAATCCTCCTCGCCTGTAGTGCGGGAAGGTGGGGTAGCGCTGGTAGTACGGTCCTAGGTAGTCCAACCTGTAGGTAGCACCGGTGCGGGCTGTACATCGCCAGTACAGTGTCACTCACTAGCCTCAAATCCAAGCCTGGCCTCCTGGGAACTCTGACAGTGGTGTCGCGGTGGAAGTCCGGTCGCATCACGAACCAATCCAGGGGTAGCCTGTTGATGTGCAGTCGCCACTCGTCCCAGGTCTTCTTCTCTGCTATCCTACACTCTACCTGTGGAGAGAACCCAAATGCGTCGCCTATGAAGAATAGGGGGTGGCTCCCAAAGATCCTACTAGCTGAAGTGACATCCTCCTTATTGATGAATTTCATCCTAACGCCCATCCAGCACTCTAAAAGTATCATGGAACCAAAGAGAGGACCTCCTAGAGCTGTTGAGGTAAGACCCTCATACAAGTAGGCAAGGATGGCCTGGGAGATAGAAAGACCCTACCATAGGCCACTGATGGTACTAAGAAGGGGAGTCTCTAGCACATGGTCAACTGAGGGGAACAAGATAGCCCTGCACAAGCAAATGGACGCGGCATTGGCTATGGCCTCATCCCACCCACACCTATTCCTACAATGTTCAACTACCCACTGACTAAGAGGAATGAGATGGATCTGGCGTGGGCCTATGAAGGTGTGGACGTCCTTGATGTCTGATATGAACCCTCCCAAGATGAACTTAGGGTCTATAGGGGCCACTATATGACACACTGAGTCCTCCTCTCCCACCTGGGACCTAGGTAAAGAGAAGTAGGTCTCTACCTCCTCTAGTAGGATAGTGGCCTCAAACAATGGAAATATGAACGTATGGGTCTGAGGGTGCCAGATTTCTACTAAAGACGAGATGCTGTCCCAGTCAAGAGAAAGTTTTGGATAGTTCTGACCTAGTACTAGGAGAGGTTGTAGGTGCCAAGATCTCAGGATGGATGTCACTCCTAGGGGCAACGCACGGACCATGGGAGCCATCCACTTCAAAGTGGAATAGCGCCCAGGGCCAGGAAGAAGCTGAGATGGAGAAAGAAGTTAAGAACACGTAAGTAAATGAAAGATTTGAACTGAAGGAATTCATGATAACTTACCTCCCTCAGAGGGCTCGAGCTGAGATGTCGTGGGATTGCGGTCAGCCGTTGGAGCGCTTCCTGCTCTTTTCTAGCCGGTCTTGGCCCTTCAAGCACCGCTCCCTCCATGGAACTCCCCTCCAAGGCCCTTTTCATAATAATTTGGTGATGAATAATAAAGGTTTCAAGGCTCAGAAGAGGGAGGATGTGTGAATCACGAATTTAGACTCCCATCCTACTTATAGGGCTTGGTTAGAGGCCTACATTCCTTAGGAGTGAGGTTGGATAAGTTTTGGATGGGATAAGATAGCTTTGGATTGGGTTAAAGTGGTTTACCCTCGATTTAGGATTCTCCAGGAGAGTCCCATTCAAATTCACAGGCCATCCATTTGGACGGTCTCGCGATAGACCACCTATCGCAGCGAGCGGTCCTATGAGGACCATTTAACACCTTCTAGAGACCTCGAATGCTGGAGTTTGAGCGTACTAAAGTTGACCGCTTTACAATCATGCTGTCGTTTATAGACCGTTCTACCATTTGAACGGTAAAATGGGGACCGGTTTTCTTCTAGTTTGTGCGGTCCATATTAGACTGTGCGTTCCTTGGGGCGGTTTATGTGGAGACCGTGTAGGCATCTGACGCTTTGCTTTTAACCCATTTTGTACTTGCGCCACTCAACATGTGGTCTCTCACCCTTTTTTTTAACTCAAGTAAATACTTGCAAGGAGGTAGAAGGGGGAGGGGGTTCATCCCTTCATTTCGGAAGAAGGTGAACACACTACCCCGGCCGCCAGGCAAGCGTTTTCATTAAGGAAAGCAGTAAAAGAAAAGGGTACAGGGGGAGGGGAGGGGAACGTCGCCCGAAGGGGGGCAGGATGAGTACAAGGCCGAAAGGCCCACAAAAGAAAGAGGCAGGAAAAGGCCAAGACGTGGGCAAGTCGCAGAACCCAGGGACCTACAGCACAAGTAAAGTTCACAGTCCCAACAAGATAGGATCTTCATCGAAAGCCCCTTCAGAGTCGGATTAGAATGAAGAATAGATTCCGCGCCGACGGTCCGGAGATCCTGGCCAATCAAGAGGGTTAAGGTCTGAACCATCGTGATCGGGGTCCTCGGAGACGGAAGAGTGGACCAACGGGGGTGGCGCCGCCAAGGCCGACTGGAGCCGAAGTGAGCGACGGGTAGGAGGAGGAGCCTCGTCAAAGATGCACTGCCGATCGCGTGAAGAGGAAGTGGAGTTGGAGCGCCGGTAGGAACGCCGGGACGGACCGGCCACTGTCCTCGACCCCACCCGTGAACGGTCCATGACAAGGTTGCCCACGAAAGCCACATGAGCCGCCGCAAAGTCACTGAACCCCGACGTCGGCTCAAGCCCGGGGAAGGTGAGAACCTGTACGAGCTGAGGGAGCTTGATACAAGAACCAAGAACCGAGGGTGGCATGGCATTCGCGGGACGCATCGAACTGGGGGCGGAGCAGAGTCAACAATCAAATCGAGCAGCTCCCGGTTGATTTTCTTCTTCAGTGCATGGGCAAAGGAGAGATGGGGGGATGGCGTTGGAGAAGAGGAAGGTGGCACTGACGCGGTGACTCCACCCGCCATGGTGGAGGGCTACGGCCCTCGGGACCAAGCCACCGCAGCGGCATTAAGACCAGCAGGAGGCAGAGAGGGCCCATCGAGGGGCAGAGCATCAGGCACCTGGAGGCCGGGAACCATCGAAGCAGCGGCGGGACGACAAGCCACCCGGGCACGAGGAGACGAGGCAGTCGGTAGGGGGACAGCCTCGGGCGAGGCTGGGCACGGAGGAGGAGCACCCTCCCCAACGACAGAAGCAGTAGGGTCTGAGGCTGTCCGAGGTGCAACGACCGCAACAGGGGCAAGGGGAGGTCGGTCCGGGAAAGGCTGGGTAGGACGTCAGTCACAGAGAGACCGGCCCAAGCAGCAGGGAGAGGAGGAGACGATGTACTGGCTCCCACAAGTGCATGGCCACCAGCTAGCTCAGAGACAGAGCACACGGGAGCAGAGGTCAAAGAAGCGGGCTTGGGCTCCCCACTGCGGGGAGAGGCATGAGGCGCCACCACCGAGCGGGGTGTGGTGTGGGCACACTCAAGCCCGAAGACCGACGGCTGGCCACAACCAGCTCCCAAGAGGGAAGAGGACGGATTGCCAGGCAAGGGGGCAGCAGCTCGAGCAGCCGAGGTAGCACCGGTAGAGTAGACTAGAGCACCCACAGGAGCTGGATGTCGTGCGTCTTGATGAGACGGAGGAGGGCAAGGCGTAGGGGTGCCATCCAACTGAGGTGCACCAGTGCAAGAGGTGGCCCCCGAGGGATGAGCGCCGAGGCAAGCTGTGGCCCCTAAAGGAGGTGCATCGACGCATGAGGTGGCACTCAAAGGTAGTGCGTCGGTGCAGCTAGGAGCACCTTGCAGATTACCCGGCAAGTGATGAAGCAATGAGGAAGCTGTTGTAGGGTCCACGAAGGCAGGCTGAGGGGCATCCACAGCCTTTAGAGGAGCGCTCAGAGGGCCGACAGGAGTGGCAGCAGAGGTCGAGCAATAAGCAGAGGACTGGCAAAGGGCGGCAGGCAGCCCACTGCTTGAGGACGTAACTGCGGGCTCCCTAGGGAGGACAGAAATCTTTGCAGACGGTGGCACTGCAGACTTCACCATGGGCAGGGACGAAGCCCGTGGAGCACCAAGCAAGGCAGGTTGCCCAAGAAGTCACGGAGCAGGCTTGGGCAGCACCAAGACAGGAGAGCGAGCAGGAGGCTTGTTGCACTTTAGAATATCATGGCCAAGAAGCCTGTAGGAGCAGTAGAAGGTCGGGGGCTTTGGGTACACTAACGGTTTCCAGAACCCACTATCGCCATAGCCAACCTAAGCCCGTGGAGGGAGCTTCTTGGAGAGATCCGCGAGAACGCAAATTCTGGCTGCATGATAATGGGTGCGGCACAGAGTGTTACGATCCACTTTAAGTGGAGAACCAATACCCCCTATAATGGAGTTGTGCATAGCTTCTTGGAAAAAGTTAGCAGGGAGCCCGGGCATCTCCACCCAAACGGGAACGAGGGGTGAATCTTTATCAATGGAGAAGTTGAGAGACCACTTGAAGAAGGTGAAGGGCCTGCCCATAACAAGAAGGGAGTCCTTTAGGAGGACTTGAAGGTAGTCTTCCCTGTGGTTGAAGCAGAGAAGGAGATGTTGGCGATCCATAGAACTGATGAGGAAGTCGTCCTTGAACTGTAAGCGCCGTGCGAGGTGCGATCTGATCTCTTAGAATGGAGGGTGACCTTGCGGCGTTCTAGCAATGAGGGCGAGCTCAAGAGGCCGGCAGGACACATGGATCTCTTCCATGTTAAAGAAGGCAGCTGGTTCTCCACTATCGGTGAAGGCTGGGGCATGTGTGGAGAGAGGGAGAGCTGGAGGGGCCAGCGACTGGAGAAGCACATTCGCGAAGGAGGGAGCAGGCACGACAGTAGGGGAGCAGCCCGAACGCTCCACTAAAGGTGGCGCAGAAGACACCCCTCCAGGCACGCCTAGACATGCATGGCCAGACCAAGGGGAGGTGGCCGGCAGAGTACATGCACGAGGTCCACTGGAAGAGGGAATGGCAGAAACGAAGGAGGCATGCGGCTTACGAACGGTAGCCCCAGCGTCATGCGCAGCAACAGGGGGAGCACCCATGGACGGGGTTGCGTGGGTGGAGCTCCGGAAGGCGTCAGATGATGGCGCTTGGGAGAGGTTTGCTGAAGGAGGAGGGACCGCAGCCGAAGAGGGGGCCTCAGGCGGACAGCCGGCCAGTGATGGGGCAGCTACAACTGGCGGAGGGAGGGGCGGGGAGGAAAACATGGGATCGTTTTCCTTCGCCGTCCCATCAAGGGGGTCAACGGTAAGCGAGGGTTGGTGGGGATCGACGGATAGGCGAATAGGAGAGGGAGACGGTGAGGTTGGATGAGAGGGGATGGACGGTGAGGATTGGGGAGCGGCAGGAGACGTGGTCGAAGGAGAAAGCACGTGGCCTTCCGATGCACTTAGCGTGGGGAGAGGGTCACCGAGCAACGGTTGAGATGAGGGAGGAACCTGCGTGGAGAGTAGAGAGGGAATGGACGGTGGAGATTGGGTTGTGGCAGGGAGCGAGCTCGAAGGAGAAAGGATGTGGCCTGGCAAGAGGGTTTGTGATGGGGTAGGTTGGGCGATCAACGGTTGAGATGAGTCCTCAATAGGTGGCGTGTGGAGGAGGCCAAAAACGTGGCAGCCAGGAGGAGAACAACTGGCTGGCTGAGAACCACAAGGCTCACCGGAGGGAAGCGAAAGAGCAGGACCACCGGAGACGCAGGCCTCCAGAGACAGAGCCGTAGGTGGATCAACGCCATGGGATGCAGGAACGCCTAGGGACGAAGGACCAACTACAGAGGCATCACCGTGAGCACCTTCAAGGGATGAAGAACCAACGCCACCTGCATCCAAGCCCTCCACAGCAAGACGGGAGCGACCAAGGACGGGCGCGACCGAGGCAGGGCCACCGACGGCGAGGGGCACCGATGGGATGGAGGGGGGAGGCACAAGGCCCCCCCCCCCCCCACCGCCGGCCATCACCGGGGGGCAGCAACCATAGCAAGATCAAAACGCGGGAGGGAGAGGAAGCTCGCGGGAGTGGAACGGGAGGGGGGAAACCGAGAGGAGAGAGAATGGCATGAGAAGAATGCTCGCACACCGTGGTCTCTCACCCTTCTCACTCATTTGGCATCGCTCTTCTCACTCATTTGGCGTCACCCTTCTCACTCATTTGGCGTTGCTCTTCTCACTCATTCGGTGTCACTCTTTCTCACTCATTTGGCGTCGCTCTTCTCACTCATTTGGCGTCACTCTTCTCACTCATTTAGCGTCCCTCTCCCTTGCTCTAAGTCGGCGTCTCTCTCTCTCTCACTCCAAGTCGGTGTCTCTCACTCGTAGTCATCTCACTCGTGGTCACGCCGTCGCACCCGTAGTCGCATCTCACCCGCAGTCGTCTCTCACTCGCACGTGTCGTCTCGGTCGTGTCGAGTCAGTAGTCGTGGTTAGTATTTATTCATTTATTCATACATTCATGCATAAAAATGATTGAAAAAAATTGCATATCGCTATCATATCATATCTTGTGTACAAAAGTAGAGTCATAGTACAAAGTCAAGCCGGGCCCTCTCCCTCCGGCCTGTCGCTGTCACCTTCGCCCTTAGGCCTCTTCGATGGCGGGGCCATCGGGGAAGTCACCTCCTCTCGATGGTGCCGCCGCTGCTCCTCTTCCTCGTTCCTCCGGTGATCGAAGGAACCCGTATGGTAGGTCCTATAGGAGCCATGCATCCCACTCAGAACCCCGCTCCTCCCTGGTCACTGACTCACCTCTCGGAGGATCTCTACCATGCCCGCTAATCTGGAAATCTGGCGCTGAGCCTACTCTGCCTCGGTCCTGTAGCGCTCCACCTCGGTAGTGCTGGCTCGAAGCCGCTCGAGCTCCGCTCGCAGAAGGGCCATCTCGAGGGTGTCGGCTGATCGGCCCCATGCGAGCTCCTCTCGCAGCCGTGCGGTCTCCTCCCTCAAGTGCGCCGCATCCTCCCGAGCCACTGCCCGGCTCTGCTCCAGCTCTGCTCTCAGCAGGGTCAGCTCCGTCGTCTGCATACACAATCTGATGCGGGATGGACACGGGGACCGACTCTACGTGGTATGAACCTCGGACTCTAGATGCAGACACGACCAGCAACACATGATGGGAGAGACACTAGGCCGGACACGGAGAGCTCCTATGGGCTATACGTCGCTAACAGAAACGCAAGCTCACTCATCGTCCCAAGCGAGGGAAACGCGGATCGTATGCGGTTGAAGAACCGGTAGAGTTCACGGGTAGTCGACTTACTTCCGGACTCGGATCGAGTCACGGGACGGGTCACTCTCACACTCACAACGGTGACATGGACTCACGGGCTAGTACCTATCGCTCTCGGTAGTGGCAAAAGACCATATACTAAACTAGCAAGCGAATGCCGAGAAGTTGAGACCTTTACCTCCACGCACCCGGCGTGGCGAAGACAACCCCGGCCAATTCACGGACTCTCGGTTAACAATATTACAACAGTACAATAATTTGACCCACTCCACGCAGGGAGGTAAAAGGTCACATGTGGGGCCCAGGAATCACGTAAATCAGGTTGACGGGTAGCATCTTGATGTCGCCCGGCGGTGCCGAACTCTCTCTGATACCAAACTGATGCGGGACGGACACGGGGACCGACTCTACATGGTATGAACCTCAGACACTAGATGCAGACACGACCAGCAACATATGATGGGAGAGACACTAGGCCCGACACGATGGGCTATACGTCGCTAACAGAAATGCAAGCTCACTCGTCGTCCCAAGCGAGGGAAACGCGGATCGTGCGCGGTTGAAGAACCGGCAGAGTTCACGGGTAGTCGACTCACTTCCGGACTCGGATCGAGTCACGGGACGGGTCACTCTCACACTCACAGCGGTGACATGGACTCACAGGCTAGTAGCTATCGCTCTCGGCAGCGGCAAAAGACCATATACTAAACTAGCAAGTGAATGCCGAGAAGTTGAGACCTTTACCTCCACGCACCCGACGTGCCGAAGACAACCCTGGCCAATTCACGGACTCCCAGTTATTATCGGGATGAAATACAATTTTAAAACACCTTTTTTTTTAAAAAAAATAATGATGATCCTAGACTCGACTTAGACCATGATGCATGCAAGACTTATGCAAGACTACCCTAGACTCAACTCTCTGTGATACCAAACTGATGCGGGATGGACACGGGGACCGACTCTACGTGGTATGAACCTCAGACTCTAGATGCGGACACGACCAGCAACACATGATGGGAGAGACACTAGGCCCGACACGGAGAGCTCCTATGGGCTATACGTCGCTAACAGAAACGCAAGCTCACTCGTCGTCCCAAGCGAGGGAAACGCGGATCATGCGCGGTTGAAGAACCGGCTGTTGACACCTGGAAAATGAACAAGGGTGAAAACATAATTGAAAAGAGGGTCGGACCAACAGTGAAAGACCAATGATGAAGCTCATCAACTGGCTGCTCGGCTGAAGCCCTTGTCGGCAAAGCTGATGCCCGGTGCCAATGTTACTCAGACGGCAGCACTGATAAAGTAGCAGTCACTCGACTGATGAGACCTTCCAGCCTTTTAATGAGAGTTGTACTACTGTTTCGCCCAAGAATCCACGGATGATATGTCAGGGCAAGTCAGATGTCGGCTTACTGACAGATGTAATATGAGATGAAGATGAAGCCGGTACCGGCAGATGAAGATGGCAAAGGCTTTGCAAAGTCAGAACAGAAGAAGAATGGTCTCTACAGATTGTACTCCCGGCAGAAGTCTTTCCAGACTAAAGCTGATGCCCGAGCTCGTCACCATTCAAGTGACGATATCGATAAGATAACACCCGGTCTTGTCACCGTTCAGATGGCAATTCTGATGAAACCCCTGTCTACGGACTGATGAAACCCTTGTCTACGGACTGATGAAATCCCGATCTACGGACTGATGAAAACCATAATGATGATCTCGATACAAGATATGTCGTCAATGAAAGGCCCTTTCGGGTGATGATGTCCTTGAAAGACCCAAATGGGTATGTGAAAGTGGCTAAAAAGCTTTAATTGGGCCTGCAAAGGATGGCGCCGAGAGCCACTTGCCGAAGCCCAAAGAGGGCGCCGAGAGCCCGGTCAAATGCACGCCGGGAAGCTCCATTTGGGGGCGCCGTGATGCTGCTGCCGAGAAGAGGAGAGGTGGCTATAAACGCCCCCTCCCTTCGAACAGATAAGAGGAGGGACGGGAGACAGAAAAAGAGAAGAATAGACGAAAGAGATAGAAGGAGAATAGAAAGAAGAAGAAGAGAAAAAGAAGCCAAAAAAGAAAGAATAGAGAGGGAGTCCTGCCAAGAGAGAGTCCCCCTCGGCTGAGAGAAGAGAGGAAGTAGAAGAGAAGAAGCAGAAGAAAAGAAGAAGAAGAGGGGCTCCAGGTGGGCTGCTAGGGGGAGGGAGAGGATTCAATGCTCCGCCCTCCCCATCCTGTCTTTTCTTTTCTACTGATGTAATTCACTGGGCTTTTGTCTTGATTTATCGAAGGTAGCCGGCCAGTTCTGGTCTCAATCTCTACCTTTCTGCTTTGCACTTCTATTTCACATCGATGTAAGGCTTTGATGCGATGCAATGAAATGTCAACGATTGCCCATTTGGGGATCTATTGATTCAGATGTTTGTTCTCCTTTGATCGAAATGCCTGCTCTCCGCTTATCTTTATATGTTCATCGTTTATGCAAAAATATTTAATAGTTCATATGAATCTTTGCTTTAGAGGCATGGAAACCAGGCCCCTCCTTGTGCGGTTCAGGGACCAGAGACATCAATCTCTTGGTCCCCTGAACCACTGGCTATACGAGGGTATATCGATTCCTTGGATCGCTGCTATTCTGTGGATGCCAGTTAATGACTATCTCGATCTCTCGACCCTCCATCCTAATCCCTTGGATGATTAGGGTCTGGAGTTCGATGCCAAAGGTTCCTCAGCCATCGGGTTTCAGATGCCATTGGGTTCGTCCAGGGGATCAGAGACAGTCATCTCTTGATCCCCAGACAGCCGGCGGCAGAAATAAAACCAAGTCTTCAGAAATCCAGGCGATGGTCTTATTCCCTATCAATCTTGCCCTCCAGATCCCCCCTTGGCCCTTTCTTAGGGAAATATCCATGAAATCCCCCTTCCTATACTTCAAATTCAACTTCAATCGCAGCCAGAAAACCCAGAAATCCCAGAAGCAGAGCATCGTATGAACTCTGTAAACCCTGAAACCCCGCAGCGATTTCACCTTCTCGGCGTGCACATTTCCCCGCCGAGAACTATCCAGCCGAGAGGTCTCCCTCTTCAGCTAAATGACAAACAAGCCATTCCAACCCTTTTTACGTGAGTCCCTGTGCAAGACTCCCGGCGCGGCCAGGAGCGCGTCGGGAAGCCCTACGCCGAGACCCCTTCCCCTATAGGCCATGGCAAACCCCTCATGCAAGCTTGACTCGGCGCCACCTTCTCGGCGTGGTCATGAGCGCGCCGGGAAGCCGCCGCCGAGAAGCCCCCTTCTTGGCCAATAAAGCCACGCCGAGACCCTCCTTTTGGCCAATTAAAACCATGCCGAGAAGCCCCCTTCTTGGCCAATAAAGCCATGCCGAGAAGCCTCCTTTTGGCCAACCAAAACCGTGCCGAGAGCCCCTCCTTCTTCGGCCGATGAAACCCAGTCAGAGGCCCTCTTCTACACTGACATCCTTCAATCTTCGGTCTCCATACACACATGCCCCGGGGATGTTCATAGATCGTCATGAATGCCTTGAGAAGACATAGTAATGGGGAAGGCCTCTCCTACAGTCTTCATTCCCGATCCAGATTTCACCATCATGAACCCAAAGGGCCATGTCATTACATGAGTTCCGAGGGATTTCAAGGGGATATTAAACAATGGAATAAAGGTAAGCGATGTCCCGAGGCCCGATGCCCATCCTCGTTCGGTTGTCATCCCGGCACTCCGTGGATGATGACCTATCCTCTCTTGGCATAATCCAAGTTGAGGGGACATGCTGCCAAAATTTACACATACCTTGCCAGGTAGCTGTGATGTCCTCTCTCTCAACCCCGTTGGCCCACGGAGCTATGTCCCTACATACTCTCCGACGGTCCCTTGAAGGGGGATATAGATGCAACATCGCGTATGCACGGGGCGCGTCATGTTACGCCAGTGCTTACTCGGATTCCGGGTCAATTATGCCCGATCTTTTACGGATCCCACCCTGCCACTGCATGGGTGGTTTCCTATTCCCCACTTGGCGTGGTCCAAGATGGTGGGAATATGCCGTCGGTTTTATCCCGAAAATAACCAACCCCTGCTCCGTCTAATCCATTTGACATCTTGCCAGTGAACGACTTCCGTCTCTTTTGAGCATGTGGCGTTACCGCTGTCATCCTCCTACTTTTAGCGTTTAATCAAGTGTTGTCCTCCTTAGGGAGGACGTAATTAACGTCATAGCGTTTATGGTATGACGGACTTCGGGTCCTGACTCGGACTTCACAATCGACTGACCATGTCAGATCGAGCGCACAATAAAATTGTCACCCCGGTGACTGGCACGCCAGTAAATAAATAAATCAATAAATAAATAAAATAAACCAAAATAAAATAAATGTGTCGAACAAGTCTCCCACGCCCGGTGGGACAAAGTCTCCCTTCATCTTTACGCTAAAGTAGTAGGCCCGGCGGGCCCCCCTGAAACTTCTGATTCTGTGTACTTTCCTTATTTCCAGGAATCTACAATGACAGTCGGAATCATGTCCGTTTGCTTCGACCAACAGCCGATTGACATGCATGTGCGAGAAGGCTACCTGGCGGTACCCCTCGCATTCGGATCACTGCCGCCTGCTGTTGGGCTGCCCAACTGCTTGGGCGTCGTCTTCACTGACCTTCTACAGGTCGATGACAATGAGCAAGGCACTGCTGCAAGTGCCCCGGTGAAGATCACTGACCAGAAGAATATCGTACCAGAAAAGACGGCCCCCACGGCCGTTGCCTGCTATGTCTATCACGTCCAAAAAAGGGACGTGGTCCCCGCTGCTGCTCAGAAGGGGAGAAGAACCAACCGGAGGAGCCGGTATGTTGCTGTTGACCGCCGTCTTTCCAACTCCGGAAAGACAATGATTATCGGTGGTGTCCGGGCAAACATGAACGGTTGCCCGAGGGTGGTCAAGCCGGACGTGATCATCTCGATGGTGCCCACTGCCAACAGATTCCAAACTCTGACCACCAGGCAGGCCAATTGGGAGGCTAATGAAAAGAAGCCGCTGGCACCCAAGCCAGCAAAATACAAACAGGTCTGGCGGCCGAAGAAGATCCAAAGCTGGGCCCCAGCTCAGGACAGGGAGAACCTTACTAATGTCACTATTGCCCGCCTCAGAGCAGGGGGCAGAAGGGAAGTGAAGAAAGATGAAAGAAATGCTACTACTGTCTACCCCAGGACCCGGGGGAGGAGAGATGAGGTTGAGGGTCAGGAAAGAAATATGACTGCTGTTCGCCCCATGATGAGGGGCAGAAGATACCAGACAAGAGAAAACTTCACTACTACCCATCCCATGGCCAAGGGCAAGAGATGGGAAGAGAAGATCTACAATGCTGCTGCCGACCGTTGCCAAGTTGGCAATATGAGAAGAAGTGAACCAGTCACTGTGGTTACCGCAAGAAAATCAAGAGCTTGTGCCAGACAGGCTGATATCTGTAGATACTCCAAAGCCGAGCATTTGAATGCTCAGGTGGCAAGACTGGCTTATCAGCAAAAGAGCCAGGACAGATTGATACTCCAACCTGAGCCATAGAGGCACAATTCTGAAGAGATGAAGCAGATAGTCCAAGACTACTTCCACTACCTGGGGAGCTCTGCCCTCGGTCAACAAAGACTATCCCGTGCCTTGGGCACCAGAGGTGAAGAAAAAGAAGAAACACTTCAGGAAACGATAATCGGAGCCTCTTCCTCCGATTCAAACCACTATGAAGAAGGCCTCAAGCCCGGATATGATAAAGAAGACCTGTACCGGGAAGAAGCCAAAGAAAGAATATCGGTCTTTGACTGGCTCAGATATCCTGACCAGGTGAAAAGAAAGGTCTACAGGCGGAAGGGAAAAATGCAAATCTTCGCCTGCAACATGGCTAGACTCGCCAGGGGGCAAGATATACTACCAACTCAGCCAAATGAACTGCTCAGGTTGGCTACTAGACCTGGTCCTGTCACAAGAAGAAGCCAGGCCGCAAAAGATAAAATGAAGAAATATGATGAAGCCCGCAAGATCACCACTATGACAGTCAATGTGGTGACGGCACAGGATGAAGACAATCCCTTTGTTGATGATGCCGAAGGGACTTCTGAAGATATGCAAATCCCATCAACCTTGGATCCCATGATCCAGATGATGTTCAGGAGATATCAGCACGAGATCAGTGCTCTCCTAAGACAGCTCAATGAGAGACATGAAGCTACATCAGTCTCAAAGCAAGCTGAACCTGCGGGGCAAACATCCAACTCAGCAGAGACGGCTATCCCAGCTAACCCTCTCCTAGCTGATAAGGGCAAGACACCGAGCCTACCTATTCCACAGCAAACATCAGCTCAGCCCTCTGTGCCTCAGACACAGCCTACCGCGCCTATCTTGCGCGCCACTGTGATGACAACTCCTCACAGCCAGCAACAAGCTCACTTCTTTCCAGAAGAGATAGATCCAGCTGTAGCCCACAAGCAGATGATTGAAAGAATTGTGGAAATGAAGCTGTCAGAAAAGACTGGTGGTGATGCGGGTACTTATGATGTGTACAAGGTACCCTATCCTCCCAGTATGCTGCCAAGAAACTACCCCCAGGTGTCAGTAAGTCGCCGAAGTTTGAGAAATTTAATGGCCAAGGCTCCCCTAGGCAGCATATAGCCTACTACACTACAATCATGGGCGACCTAGCAGTCGATGAAGCTTATCTGCTCAAGTTCTTTGGCTCATCCCTCACTGGGTTGGCCTTTGAATGGTACTCAAGCTTGCCAGCTGGGTTAGTGGTTGATTGGCTTGATATGCAGAGAAAATTCCGCGATAGATTTCATGTCACGGAAAGGGAAATCACGATAGCAGAGCTATATGCAACCAAGCAAAAACAAGATGAAACTGCACTGGACTACATCAAAAGATGGAGGAACTTAGCCATGAGATGCCGAAGGCCTCCTCATCAAGAAGATGCGGTGCAGATATGCAAGCAGAGCCTCAGGAGGGAGGTGCTAGAAAAGATGATCGGTGCAGATGTCAGAACATTTGACCGGTTGAATAATATAGTGGCGGAAGTCGAGACGTTCTTGTCCAAACGTCCTACCGCCAATGTTCTCACTATGCCGAAGGGAAAATCCAATGAACGACGGCCATCACACTCTGAGGCCAACACCGTCGATTTCAGAACCTTCGAGCAACAGAAGGGGAAGAAAGGGGCAGATGAAGCTCCCCCGTTGGCAGATACAGCAGAAAGAAAAGATAAAGTCTCTCTGAGAGACAAGATGAGATAAGCATATTCCTTCCCAAAAGATAAGACGGCCGCACTGTTCAACTGGGCATACAAGTTCAATAAGGTAACATTGCCTGAACCCAAAAGACCAGCAGATGCAGCAAAGAAAGATGATCCGCTGTTCTGTCCATTTCACCGTGCGCTGGGGCACGCAATTGAAGATTGTTATGTCTTCAAAGATATCATGGAAGGAATGGTCAAGAAAGGTGAGCTGCAGCTAGGAGATTACCAGGTAACGCCGCCCCATCCACATGAGCCTCCACCCTGGAGAGTGGCTGCCAATATGATCTCAGTCTACCAACAGTTGCCCAAGGAAGCCGTTGAAGAATGCACCAAGCATACCTATGAAGCTTGCTTCCTCACCCCACAGAAGGATCAGGAAGGATGGCAGATGATACCCATAAAAAGTAGAAAGAAGACTCCTGCAGCCAGTACCTGCGGAGCAGCTATCCGGGGTGTTCCCCCAAGGCCCGAGCCGCCTCCAATAAAGCAAATATGGCATACAGCTGAGACCGGACCAGTCATCCGGATCCCTACTCACAACCGGAGGAGACAAACTCCCCTCCCTATGCATAAAGAGGTAAGCCCTGCAGCCAGGCGTCTGCAGCAATATATTGATGAGCTTGATGAGTACGAACAGAAGAAGCCCGAGCATCTGCTGATGAAAGACTGTATACTCTGAGAACAGTTCGAAGAATTGAAAATCAAAGAACAGCCAGAGGCAGAACAAGAAAAAGCTGAGAATGAACCCTTCTGGGGGCAGGAGCCAGCAAAGCCAAATTCCCAAAAGAAGAAGAAACGGCCCAAATCCAAGAAAGGAAAGAAGGTCACGACAATACAATGTAATACTCTGTCAGTACTCTTTTCCTTGCCCGGGGAGGATGATGAGCCGGAAGCATCCAACGCTCCGCTAGAAGCTAACCATGCCGAAGCCTCTACCTCGGCCCATGCAACACGTTCTGGGAGAAGATGGGGGCGCCCACCACCAGCCAACCATAATATCATGTTTAGAGGGGAGCAACCCTATCAAATCCCGGAACCAGAGATACGAGGTGTCCAGGTTCCTCCCCCTGCCAGTCTGTACCAAGACAAAAAGAAGGCAGATGAAGCCCCTTCATTCCTGGAGTTCCTGTCCAGCTTAGAAAATGAGCAACCGGCTCATACTGCTCCAGCTAAAAGCAATAAATGCCAGCAGACAGCAGCTGGAAAGCAGAAACAGCATGAAGAAAATGAAGAAAGTAACCCTCTAGCAAAACTAGGGGCAGTCGCTACAGAAGAAGTCTTCCGGGAGACCGACGAAGAAGATAAAATTGGGACTGGGTAGCAAAGGCCACAGGCACCACATGAACCTCCAAGACCCTGATGGGCAGAGGAGATGAGACTGTCTAATGTCCGGGTGGGCAGTCGAGTCATGAAAATGCTGAAGAAGCTCCCTACCAGATTCTCCATCTGGGAAATTCTCTCTCTGAGTGAAGAAGCTCGCCAAGCAATTGTGGATGCACTACAGTCCCCGGCAAAATGTGAAGCACTCTTGGCAGAAGTGAATGCTGGGCCATCAGTCACCTTCACGGAAGATGATATGCTAATCCCAAATTCCGGCCATAATAGACCGCTGTATATGAGGGGCTCCCTGAACTGTCAGTCGCTAAGCAGGATAATGATAGATCCCGGGGCTGCTGTAAATATTCTCCCGTATCGCATCTATCAGAAATACTACTTTGACCTGTAGCTTACCAAGGTCAGAGATATGAAGATTGCGGGGTTCAATCAGAAATGTGAAACACCTCTGGGGGTGGCTGATTTCAACCTCACACTGGGCGACCTCACTACCGTGGTACGATTCTATGTGATCGACTCCAACACCACATATAAGGCCCTGCTGGGAAGACCGTGGCTGCACGAATATCAGATAGTGCCATCCACGCTACACCAATGCATAAAATACTGCCATGAAGGAAAAGAAGAAAGGGTGTTTGCAGACCTACATCCCTTCGAAGTGTTCGAGTGCCATATGCTCGATGCATCCTACTACACCGAGGTGTCACAAAGGGATAAAGAAAAAGAAGCTGTGGTCAGCCAGGAAAAGCCGGCGACAAAGACAAGAAATTGGTCTCCACCGCCGCCAAAGGGCTACATCAAAAAGCATGGGGTATCTCACATCTCTTATGCTGGTGATTTTGCTCGGATCACTCCTCTTGGCATACACCCAGATGATACTGAAGAAAAGCTGAAAGAAAAATACACACAGGTGGAAGTTCCTCAGGGTCTAGTCAAGCCCATAGCCAGCATAGAATACCAAACGGTGCTGCCACTGAAGACTAGAAAAATCCCTCGCTTCTGTGAACCTCCTATCATATTCTACACCGGGGGGGCAGTCGAAGAAGACGATCAAGATTGCATGGTCCCTGAAGAAGCCGCAAACCGGATGGTGCGAATTACAGGCCTGGAGTACACTACCCAACGGGTCTCGCAAATGTTCTCCAAGATGCAAATGCCTTCAATACAATCTGCAGCCCAGAAGAAAGCATTCAAGGAGCTATGGGATCCACCTCGAGATAATAAAGAACTGAGGAAGATCACACAGCACCCGGGACTGGGCTATACCCTGCAAGAATACTATGAAGCTGAGGTAGATGTCATCTCTGCCTTCTACCAGCATGAAGATTCCCCTGGGATGGACTATGACCAATACCCTTCGGAAGATGAAGAAATCATTTATCAGTCCGTAGTGGATAATGAAATCCCAGACAACCTGCCAGGGGTGGGGATACCTGACGAGACAAAGAGAGATTGGTACTGGGAAGATCTATCTTGCAAGGAGGATCTGTTCCAGGATGAAGCGAAATT
This sequence comes from Amorphophallus konjac, assembly GCA_022559845.1. Lineage (NCBI taxonomy): Eukaryota > Viridiplantae > Streptophyta > Magnoliopsida > Alismatales > Araceae > Amorphophallus > Amorphophallus konjac. Next base: position 129,640,860 of record CM040124.1, on the reverse strand, counting down.
TGACACGGGAACCCCGGATGAAGATCAAGTAGCCAGAGAGCTGCAAGAGTGCCTGGAGTTTGGGCACATTCTAGAAGAATTCCGAGCTCTACATAATGATGACCTCTCAGGGGAGCCCACATCAGAAGAGCCTCTAAGCACGGAAGATTCCACTTCGAAGTTTTCCGCTGAGCCAGTCACGTCCTCGGGGCAGACTGAACAGAATCCGGCCGTATTGGCCTTATACGATGCACCAGCATCTGCAGATGACCAATCTGATGAAATAGAAAATCATGAGAACGAAGAAGATTACATCCCGGGAGGCCTCATTGATTTGCAAGAAGCCCCACCCGAAGTTGAAGACGGAGGCCAAGCCACCGTCGATGAGCTGATAGAAGTGAATCTAGGGTCAGCAGAGGAGCCAAGGCCTACATTCCTCAGTGCACTGCTGGAGCCAGCTGTCAAAGAACAGTATATTCAGTTTTTGAAAGAATTCCGAGACTGCTTCGCATGGACATATGATGAAATGCCAGGACTGAGTTCCGATGTGGCACAGCACCGATTGGCGATAAACCCAGAGGCAAGCCCTGTGAAGCAGCCTTCCAGGAGAATGCGCCCCGAACTGATAAATCAGATCAACAAAGAGGTCGACAAGCTGATCGATGTGGGCTTTGTTGAAGAGAACCAGTATACTACGTGGCTGGCCAATATAGTGCCCGTGAAGAAGAAAAATGGGCAGATCAGAATATGTGTGGATTTCAGGGACCTGAATAAGGCTTGCCCGAAAGATGATTTCCCAGTGCCGATCACTGAAGTAATGATCGATGCAACCACTGGCCATGAAGCCCTGTCATTCATGGATGGGTCATCCGGATACAACCAGATCTGGATTGCTGAAGAAGACAGAGTGCACACTGCATTCCGCACCCTGGAGGGGATATTTCACTACAAAAGGATGTCGTTCGGCCTCAAGAATGCCGGCGCTACTTATCAAAGAGCTATGACAAAGATCTTTGATGATTTGCTCTTCAAGAAAGTGGAGTGCTACATCGATGACCTGGTGGTGAAAACCAGCAGAAGAGAAGATCATCTGCAAGACCTGAGGATAGTGTTCCAGAGGCTGCGCAAATATGAACTCAAGATGAATCCTATGAAATGTGCCTTCGGCGTGTCCAGTGAAAAATTCCTTGGGTTCATTGTCTGTCATAGGGGCATTGAGATCGACCCATCCAAGATTAAAGCTATCCAGGAGCTCCCCCCACCAAGGAATCTCCACGAGCTGAGATCTCTACAAGGGCGCTTGGCTTACATCCGACGATTCATATCAAATCTGTCAGGGAGATGCCACCCTTTTCACAAGCTCATGATGAAAGATGTACCGTTCCTCTGGGACGATGGCTGTCAGGAAGCCTTTGAGAAGCTGAAAGAATATCTCAAGACCCCTCCAGTGCTGGGGGCACCTATTAAGGGCAGACCCCTGATACTGTACATTGCAGCCACACACTGCTCCCTGGGGGCAATGCTAGCACAGATAAATGAAGAAGGCAAAGAGCAGGCTCTATACTACCTGAGTCGGACGCTGATTAGAACTGAAGAAAGCTACACCTATATAGAAAAGACATGCTTGGCACTAGTCTTTGCCGTTAAAAAGCTCCGGCACTATATGCTGTCACATGAAATCAGATTGATATCTGCAGCAGATCCGCTCAAATACATATTGACCCAGCCAGTACTGAAAGGCCGGTTGGGCAAATGGGCAATAATTCTAATGGAATTCGATATCACATATATACCCCAGAGGGCAATAAAAGGATAGGCCGTGGTCGATTTCTTCGCAGAGCACCCTGTGCCAGAGAATGATATGTTGGGGACTGAGTTACCCGATGATGAAACATTAGAAGCCTGCCAGGCTCAGTCAACTATGTGGCGGCTATTCTTTGATGGAGCATCTAGAACAGAGACGGACTCCGATGGAAAGACCAGAATACAGGCCGGAGCCGGTATCGTGCTAAGATCACCAGAGGGGGAGGTTGTGCATACTTCCTGTTCTATAAACAAGCCCTGCACTAATAATGAAGCCGAGTATGAAGCTCTGATAATCAGGTTGCACATCAGCCTCAACATGGGCATCCAGATGCTTCAGGTATTCGGGGATTCAATGTTGATAATAAAGCAAATCCAAGGGGATTTCGAAGTGTGAAAGCCGGAGTTGAACCCCTACCACCAAAAAGCTGTGCGCCTCATGGCGAAATTCTATCATATTGAGCTCAAGCATGTGGGCCGTGCACATAATGCCCAGGCTGATGCGTTGGCAAAGCTAGCCAGCTCAATAGCAGTCCCACCAGATGAGACACTGAACATTGTTGTTATAAACCGGAGGCAAGTCCCCAGCACGCTAGAAGGCTGCCCCGAAGAAAATGAAGTCACCACGATCAGTACAGAATAAGCATCTGATTGGAGACAACACCTGCTACAATGGTTTTCACACCAACAGCTGCCGCAGAAAAGAGAAGAAAAGATGAAACTTCTAAGGATCAAAGATTCTTATGAATTCAGAAATGGAACTCTGTTCCGAATAATGGCAGATGCACGCAAGAAGATTTTGCTCCGCTGTCTGTCTACTGAGGAAGCTTGGCAAGCAATGAAAGAAATACATGCTGGGACGGCAGGTGCTCATCAAGTTGGCCCTAAGATGAAGATAGAAATCAAGAAGCTGGGCTACTATTGGCCCACTATGTTTGAAGACTGTTGCAAGTTTGCAAAGTCATGCCAGAAATGTCAGGAGCATGCTGTTGTGCCTAGAAGGCCCCCTGCCATTCTGCACCCTACAGTCCCTAGCTGGCCGTTTGCACAATGGGGAACTGATGTAGTCAGCCCACTACCGACCTCCTCGGCCAGACATAAGTACATACTGGCAATAACAGATTACTTCTCCCGATGGGCGGAAGCTATAGCATTACGAGAAGTGACTGGTGAGCTGGTTGCCAGATTCATCAAGCAGAACATTATCTTCCGGTTTGGGATCCCCAGCCGGATAATATGTGATAATGGAAGTCATTTCAGAAATCAAAAGATCTATCGGCTTGTCGAGAAGTATAAGATCGAATGGAGGACTTCCACTCCTTACAATCCACAGGCAAATGGATTGGCAGAAGCCTTCAACAAAACTTTATGCATCTTGTTGGCTAAAGTCGTCAGTTCTAATAAGAAGGACTGGGAAGAAAAGATGTATGAAGCTCTGTGGGCATACCGCATTATCTTCAAGACACCTACAGGGTGCTCGCCATACTCACTGGTATACGGCTCAGAGGCAGTAGTTCCATTAGAGCTGGAAGTCCCGTCACTCAGAGTGGCAGTCCAATATGACCTGGCCCATGGCGAACAAACCAATGCAGAAAGAAGATTACAAGAATTGGCTGAATTGGAAGGGAAGCGTCTCCAAGCTCAGAAGAATATCCAGATGTATCAGGCCCGCATGGCCACTGCATTCAACAAATTCGTAAAAGGACGAGAATTTAAAAAAGGTGACCTTGTCATGGTCAAGAAAAGAGAAGTCATGGCGTCCAACCCAAAAGGAAAGCTAAATCCTAATTGGGAAGGTCCTTATGTGATATATAGGGTCTACGAAGGAGGGGCCTACATGGTTGTTAACCATCGAGGGGAAATCCAATTCTCACCATTCAATGGTAGACACCTAAAGCTGTATCATGCTGCCCAACCAATATTCCCCGAGTAATCATCGGGCTAAAAGCTACCTCTTCCTTGGTCTAGCGGCACTCCGCCCTAACCAAGCTACCCTGGTCCTTGGTCTAGCGGCACTCCACCCTAACCAAGCTATCTTGTTCCTTGGTCTAGCGACACTCCGTCCTAACCGAGCTACCCTCTTCCTTGGTCTAGCGGCACTCCGCCCTAACCGAGCTACCCTTCTCCCTTGGTCTAGCGACAGTCTGTCCTAACCAAGCTACCCTCTTCCTTGGTCTAGCGGCACTCCGCCCTAACCAAGCTACCCTTTTCCTTGGTCTAGCGGCACTCTGCCCTAACCAAGCTACCCTTTTCCTTGGTCTAGCGACACCCTGTCCTAACCAAGCTACCCTTTTCCTTGGTCTAGCGACGCTCCGCCCTAACCGAGCTACCCTTCTCCCTTGGTCTAGTGGCACTCCGCCCTAACCGAGCTACCCTCTTCCTTGGTCTAGCGGCACTCCACCCTAACTGAGCTACCCCTCTTCCTTGGTCTAGCGGCACTCCGCCCTAACCGAGCTACCCTTTTCCTTGGTCTAGCAGCACTCCGCCCTAACCAAGCTACCATTTTCCTTGGTTTAGCGGCACTCCGCCCTAACCAAGCTACCGAGCTATCCTCTTCCTTGGTCTAGCGGCACTCCGCCCTAACCGAGCTACCCTTCTCCCTTGGTCTAGCGACACTCTGTCCTAACCGAGCTACCCTTCTCCCTTGGTCTAGCGACACTCTATCCTAACCGAGCTACCCTTCTCCCTTGGTCTAGCGACGCTCTGTCCTAACCAAGCTACCCTTTTCCTTGGTCTAGCGGCACTCCACCCTAACCAAGCTACCCTTTTCCTTGGTTTAGCAGCACTCCGCCCTAACCAAGCTACCCTGGTCCTTGGTCTAGCGGCACTCCGCCCTAACCAAGCTACCCTGGTCCTTGGTCTAGCGGCGCTCCGCCCTAACCAAGCTATCCTGTTCCTTGGTCTAGCGATGCTCCGCCCTAACCAAGCTACCCTTCTTCCTAGGTCTAGCGGCACTCCGCCCTAACCGAGCTACCCTTCTCCCTTGGTCTAGTGGCACTCCGCCCTAACCGAGCTACCCTTTTCCTTGGTCTAGCGGCACTCCGCCCTAACCAAGCTACCCTTTTCCTTGGTCTAGCGGCACTCCGCCCTAACCAAGCTACCCTTTTCCTTGGTTTAGCGGCACTCCGCCCTAACCAAGCTACCCTGGTACTTGGTCTAGCGGCACTCCGCCCTAACCAAGCTACCCTGGTCCTTGGTCTAGCGGCACTCCGCCCTAACCAAGCTATCTTGTTCCTTGGTCTAGCGACACTCCCTCCTAACCGAGCTACCCTCTTCCTTGGTCTAGCGGCACTCCGCCCTAACCGAGCTACCCTTCTCCCTTGGTCTAGCGACAGTCTGTCCTAACCCAGCTACCCTCTTCCTTGGTCTAGTGGCACTCCGCCCTAACCAAGCTACCATTTTCCTTGGTCTAGCGGCACTCTGCCCTAACCAAGCTACCCTTTTCCTTGGTCTAGCGACACCCTGTCCTAACCAAGCTACCCTTTTCCTTGGTCTAGCGACGCTCCGCCCTAACCGAGCTACCCTTCTCCCTTGGTCTAGTGGCACTCCGCCCTAACCGAGCTACCCTTCTCACTTGGTCTAGTGGCACTCCGTCCTAACCAAGCTACCCTCTTCCTTGGTCTAGCGGCACTTCGCCCTAACCAAGCTATCCTGTTCCTTGGTCTAGCGACACTCCGTCCTAACTGAGCTACCCTCTTCCTTGGTCTAGCGGCACTCCGCCCTAACCAAGCTACCCTTCTTCCTTGGTCTAGCGACACTCTATCCTAACCAAGCTACCATTTTCCTTGGTCTAGCGACACTCTGTCCTAACCAAACTACCCTTTTCCTTGGTCTAGCGGCGCTCCGCCCTAACCAAGCTACCCTTCTTCCTTGGTCTAGCGGCACTCTGCCCTAACCGAGCTACCCTTCTCCCTTGGTCTAGTGGCACTCCGCCCTAACCGAGCTACCCTTTTCCTTGGTCTAGCGGCACTCCGCCCTAACCAAGCTACCCTTTTCCTTGGTTTAGCGGCACTCCGCCCTAACCAAGCTACCCTTTTCCTTGGTTTAGCGGCACTCCGCCCTAACCAAGCTACCCTGGTCCTTGGTCTAGCGGCGCTCCGCCCTAACCAAGCTATCCTATTCCTTGGTCTAGCGACACTCAGTCCTAACCGAGCTACCATCTTCCTTGGTCTAGCGGCACTCCGCCCTAACCGTGCTACCCTTCTCCCTTGGTCTAGCGACACTCTATCCTAACCAAGCTACCCTCTTCCTTGGTATAGCGGCACTCCGCCCTAACCAAGCTACCCTTTTCCTTGGTCTAGCGGCACTCTGCCCTAACCAAGCTACCCTTTTCCTTGGTCTAGCGACACCCTGTCCTAACCAAGCTACCCTTTTCCTTGGTCTAGCGGCGCTCCGCCCTAACCGAGCTACCCTTCTCCCTTGGTCTAGTGGCACTCCGCCCTAACCGAGCTACCCTTCTCCCTTGGTCTAGTGGCACTCCGTCCTAACCAAGCTACCCTCTTCCTTGGTCTAGTGACACTCTGTCCTAACAAAGCTACCCTTTCCTTGGTCTAGCGGCGCTCCGCCCTACCCGAGCTACCCTTCTCCCATGGTCTAGTGGCACTCCGCCCTAACCGAGCTACCCTTCTCCCTTGGTCTAGTGGCACTCCGCCCTAACCGAGCTACCCTTTTCCTTAGTCTAGCAGCACTCCGCCCTAACCAAGCTACCCTTTTCCTTGGTCTAGCGGCGCTTCGCCCTAACCAAGCTACCCTTCTTCCTTGGTCTAGCGGCACTCTGCCCTAACCGAGCTACCCTTCTCCCCTAGTCTAGTGGCACTCCGCCCTAGCCAAGCCATCCCTCATCATGATCTAATGACAGTCCGACTTGTTACCCTCCCAAAAAGAGGGGAAGAGAGAATAAAAGAATGAAAATAAATAAGTAAAAAATGGGGTTAAAAAAAATAGAGATACCCCGCTAGTCTTGTTCAGGTTTTCTGAGCAAGAGCAAAAATGGCTAAAGCCCAACTGTGGTGAAAACCCGAAAGGGCACTGCAGGCAAAATCGGGTACCCCGCCACATGAAAACCCGGAAGGGCGCGTAGGCAAAAGCAAGAGGGGTCTGGCTCCGGTGAAAACCCGAAAGGGCGCTTGGGCCAGTAATATGGTGATCCTAAAGGAAACCTCGCCTCCCGTCATAAACTTCTCGCTGATCGATTGGCACCTCACCCGATCAATGATGAAACCCTACCCAGTTTAGACCTTTCGTCTATTCTGATGACAGTTATAAAATCTTTGCATTGGTATAAACCCAATACCGATGATGAAACCAGCACTTGACCGATTAGGCACACTGCCCGGTCAATGATGAAACCTATCCGGCTTAGACCTTACGTCTATCCCGATGAAACCTATGAAATCTTTGCATTGGTATAAACCCAATACCGAGGATGAAACCAGCTGTTGACTGATTAGGCGCACTGTCCGGTCAATGATGAAACCTATCCGGCTTAGACCTTACGTCTATCCTGATGAAACCTATGAAATCTTTGCATTGGTATAAACCCAATACCGATGATGAAACCAGCTGTTGACCGATTAGGCGCACTGCTCGGTCAATGATGAAACCTATCCGGCTTAGACCTTACGTCTATCCCGATGAAACCTATGAAATCTTTGCATTGGTATAGACCCAATACCGATGATGAAACCAGCTGTTGACCGATTAGGCGCACTGCCCGGTCAATGATGAAACCTATCCGGCTTAGACCTTACGTCCCACCGACGATGAAACCCATGAAACCTTTGCATTGGTATAAACCCAATACCCATGATGAAACCAGCTGTTGACGGATTAGGCGCACTGCCCGGTCAATGATGAAACCTATCCGGCTTAGACCTTACGTCCATCCCGATGAAACCCATGAAACCTTTGCATTGGTATAAACCCAATACCGATGATGAAACATGCTGTTGATCGATTGGCACCCTGCCCGATCAACAATAAAACCAGCCAGTGTAGACCTTACGTCTATTCTGATGAGGTTCATAAGAGCCTCGCATTGGTATAGACCCAGTACCGATGATGAAACCCACCTTCGATCAATGGGCATCCTGCCCGATCGACAAAGAAACCCGTCCTATCAAATCCACATACCCCTTTACGTCCTGCCGTGATGAAACCCACCATTGGTCGATCGGCACCTTGCCCGATCAATGATAAAACCAGCCCAGTGTAGACCTTACGTCTACCCTGATGAAACCTATAAAATCCTTGCGTCGGTATATACCCAATACCGATGATAAGAACATGCACTAATGAAGCAGCACATCGCCTGATCCGTGCTGAAATCCCAATTCCGGAAACATATGTATATATATAAAAAAAATGGGGTTAAAAATAGAGATACCCCGCCAGACTTGTTCGGACATCCCGGATAAGGGCAAAAATGGCCAAAAACCCAGCTGTGGTGAAAACCCGAAAGGGCACTGCAGGCAAATTCGGGTACCCCGTAACGTGAAAATCCGAAAAGGCGCGTGGGCAAAAGCAAGAGGGGGCTAGCTACGGTGAAAACCCGAAAGGGCACTTGGGTCAGTAATGTGGTAATTTAAAAAAGTTCCATGCCAACCGGCACGCTATCTTTACCTCCCTTCTATTGATGAAGCGTTCCGTCGGTTAACTGGTTCGAAGCCCCACCGATGATAAAACCTTTCCAGGATAGACCTTACGTCTGTCCTGGTGAAATCTAAATACCCTCTTTCAAACGTCCCACCGACGATGGAACCCATCACCATTTTGCTAAAGCCTATCCAATTCAGACCTCACGTCTGTCCTGATAAAATCTACGCATTTCCTGGCAAAGTCCCACCTGCGATAAAACCTATTAGAATAGACCTTACGTCTGTCCTGATGAGACCTACACCTTTACACACTTCCCACCGTTGATCGATTGGCACCCTGCCCGATCAACGATGAAACCCTATCCAGTTTGGACCTTTCGTCTATTCTGATGAAACTTATAAAACCCTTTGCATCGATATCAACCCAATATCGATGATGAAATCAACCGTTGATCGATTGGCACCCTGCCCGATCAATGATGAAACCCTACCCAGTTTAGACCTTTCGTCTATTCTGATGAAACTTATAAATCCTTTTGCATCGATACAAACCCAATATCGATGATGAAATCAACCGTTGATCGATTGGCACCTCGCCCGATCAATGATGAAACCCCGTCCAGTTTGGACCTTTCGTCTATTCTGATGAAACTTATAAATCCCTTTGCTTGCATCGATATCAACCCAGTATCGATGATGAGACCAACTATTGATCGATTGGCATTTCGCCCGATCAATAATGAAACCCTATCCAGTTCAGACCCTACGTCTGTCTTGATGAAAACCACATATCCTTTAATTGTCCCACCTACTATAACCCCTACCCAGTCTAGACCTCGCGTCTATTCTGATGGAACCTCTCCTTTCACACTCCCGCAAATTGTCTCCTTTACGGCGCACATGGCCAGAAGGATTTTTGCTGCCACTCACAAAACCCGGTTTAAGCACCTCTTCCGATGCCGTCACGCGGTGGAGCGAGTCTCCCATCCTTTCTCTGAAGGGGTGGATGCTCTCCTGCCAAGTACGAGCCGTTCGCATGAGGGATTGTCAAAACCGCTACCCCACTTCCCAAAGTGATAAAACCATATGCAAAGTAAGATGGAGATGCTTGAAGCCAAGAGATTCCTCTCCAATAAAAAGGGAATACATGAAGGGCCCCAAGGGGACATTACATTACAGAAGAGAACGAAAAAAGGAGGGATAAACAATTCACAGCCGCCAGAATATATCTTCGAAGGCTAGAAGACCCACATAAGGGGCGGCTCCTAGCTCATGAAGGCGCGCTTCCTCCTCCTGAAGCCCAATGGACATGTCCTGAAGAGACATCACCCGTCCCTCCAGCGAGGCTACCTCCTCTTCAGACTGCGGCCGGATAAAGGAGAGTTGCTGCAGTTCGGCTTGAAGTCCAGAGAGTTCCATCTCCAACAGGGCTATCCGGTCCCGCACAGCTTCTTCCCGCTGAATAGCACCTTCTAGCTCAGCCCGACGTCCATCAAGCATAAGCGTCAGCTTCCCCAACTCGGATTTGCATTTCGACCTCTGCAATTTCAGCGCCGTTAGCTTATCAACCATGGTCCGTGCTAAGAAATCCCTCCGATGCACGAATTTAAGCAAAAGCAAGACCCGCTGAGCCCATGTGTCCAGAGGGCAACCCATAGCCTGCAGACCGGTAGTGAAGCGATCAGCAATTTCCTTCAGCTGCAAATATGTCAAGCCAGGCTGAGATTCTACCAGCTGGCGCAGCATATCTAGGTTCTGCCAGACAAAGCTCTCAGACGATGCAAAGCCAAAAGAAGCAGAGGGGATCACTTCGAAGGTCACTTCGCTATCGATGTCTGCCCACAGTGCGACATCCGACTGAGAGGATGAGGACGGTAAATCTACTGGAAGAACTGGCCGGTCCCTCTCCGTGCCCTCTGGCTGAACTGAAGATTCCCCCTCCGTCTCGGGCGCTATGGCTTGAACATCAGCGGAGGGAGGACCGATGAATGATGGAGCTATCTCTTCATGAACCTTCTGAATAAGGGCTTCATCTTCAGCTACTCTTCCTGATAATGGGGGCCAAGGGTCTCTAGTCTGTAAAGGCAGAAATCCAGTTTCTATAGCCATTGTGGTAGGGACTGCTGACTCAGGCGCAGTTCACATTATGGCAGCCGGTATGAAAGCAGAGCTTCTAGATGGGTCTACTTCGGCTCTGAACTCTGAGGCCCTGACAAGGATGGAAATCTCTCCTGGTGATCCTAAGTCCAACGATGCTAAATCTGTCGAGGACTGTATCCGCGCCGGCACAGGGCGAATGATCTCGGGAATTCCCGTGCAAGTTAAAGGCTGAAAAGGGACAATAGCCCAGTTTATGGAGGAAATGTCCGTGATAGCCGCAGTTGTGTCTGAGCTAGCAATGGCAATGCCCTGAGACCAAAACAAAGCAACTTCAGTGCTAGATATAAAAGAAGAAGGGGTAGATGAAGCAACAAACATGAAAAGGAACCCACCCTTGAAGCAGGGTCCACATCCTCGAAGTGGGGCGAAAGAGAAGGAAGCTCCGTAGTCGGAATGACAAATGGTGAAGTTATGTCAATCTCGGTATCGAGCCCGGCAAACTCCTCTTGCAACTCCTCCTCAGGAGATAGCACCACCAGCTTAGCAGGCTGAAAAGACGGAACACCCTTTACAAATACAAGTGGGGCCTCTGATTCAGGAGCATCTCGCTCACTGTCGCTGAAGGTTGCTTCCTCCTCATCAGAGGCGGTCTTAGAACTGCCTGAGGATATTTCCACACTAGCTATACGCTGTGGGGCCACCTCTAAAACATGCCGAGATGTAGACCGGGTAATTATGCGCCTGGCCGGAACGGCACGCTGCTTCGACTGAGCCTTGTGACCTTCCTGTGGTTGAAGCAACTCTTCTGTCACCACAGCCTCAGTCTGCTCCTCGCCTGCCGCTGATGCAAAAAGAGACCTCTAAGAAATGTAGCAAAGAAAACAAATATAGGTATGAGACAGATGAGAAGATACACTTACCCCTCGCCTCACTAGCTGGCGTAGGAGAAGGCAATCTGGTCTCCGCCACAGAAGGTGCTATGACTGTCTCTTCGGCTGTGCAAAAAGAATGGGTCAGATTCAAGGACTTCTTTGAGATCCTACAGAAGACAGTGAAGGATGCAAATGCAAGCTGTTGATGTTACCCTGAACCAGTGTCGAAGCAGCCTCCCTTTGCAGCTCAAACTCATCGAATGATGGAATGTCAGGGAGAGGGGTCCCAATATCCATCACCACCGAAGTCGACTGTTGAATGTGGGCCTTTTTGGCCTTCCTGGCCTTCCCAACTGTAGTCTTGACTACGGAAGCCTTCCTCTTCTTGCCGGGAGGCAGGGGAGTAGTGGTCGGCGCTGCAGCTGGGACTTCAAAATAAGTGGGCTTCTCGGCCTGCGCAATAATATTTCTATAGAGCCCCTGCCGCTTTATATCAGGCCGGTCTGTTAAGAATGGCAGAAGGATGATGGGATCAGCGGATGTAAAATTCAGATGCTAAGCAGAAAACACTACAATCAGAAAAGAAGAAATCTTACCTGCCGGGCCGTCATAGAATACAGAAAGTGGCAAGTACATGTAAGCTACCTCCTTGGAGCGGGAAGCAGCCTCCTTGATGAGCCAGCACACATCACCAAATAGCTGGCACTTCTCTACCAAAGCTGCCAGATCATTATGGCCGCGAAAGTCAAGGCATCGAAACAAGTCAAGATGGTCCATGCCCCAGCCATCGACATAATAAAATGATATAAACAGTGGCTTGTTTAAAATGCCAGCTATCGGGCTTTCTACAGATAATCCATGCAAATTCAGCAGAATGAACAGCCAGGACGTTTGTCTATAGTACGTCTGAGTTCTATCTTCTCGGCGTACAAACGTCCTATATGGATGAAATTTATCAACTGGACCCCTCCAGGAAGCTACTGTCGGGAGCGGCTCTTCGATAGGAAATGGGTATTGCTGCACTTCCAAGCGAGCGCCCCCTACATGGCTCAGATGTTTCAAACTTTGCATAAAGGTGTCCTCGTTGATAGCAGCGAAGACAGGAGCAAGCGGCTCGGAACTCTTTTCCTTCAAGGCCTGCCGCTGAGTCAGATAATTCTCCGCCTCCCTCAGATGCTGTGAGTAAAGTTTTTCAAGTGGGCCTCGGAAATATCAAACACTAGCCCAGGTTGCTGTTTCAAGAAGGAGCGCTCTGCCACGTCCCAGAAGGCACCCCTACCGTCCCTATAAAAGCCTGTCCGGATATTCCACCATTTGATATATTCTGGTGTTACCCGGGGAACACGGTTAGAAACAGTGGGCACCCTGAAAACTACATCATCCTGGCGATGATAGAAATCCCACCACAACCGGCCCTCGCCAACAATGATGGACCCGTGCTTGGCCCGGCTATCTAGGGGAAATTGGGCAGCTGAGGTAGGAATATGCTGATCGTAGCCGAAGTTTCGCCCAAAGCGGAACGGATAGTATGGCTCCAACAGAAGCAGGCCACCCTTTCTGTAAACCAAAACACTGGGCCGAATTGCCATGGCCCATCTCACCAGCTCCAGTTCCAGGATTGGCCGAGCAGTGTTGACCCCTGAGACAGGGTGGATATATGTCTCTATCTCCTCCAGCTTGCACTCTCTCTGAGGATCAATCAAAGGAGCTGAACCTGCTGCCAAGCTCCAGAAATGTATGCTGCCAGGGGCGTCCACTGGTACTTTTATCAGTCGGCCCCTTATTTTAAATAGCTGATCATAAAAGGGACCAGGCTCAGCGCTGACAAATTCAACCATCCTGGGTGACACTGTGTCCGCCTGCAAGGTTCTCGGAGCTAATTCGGGGAATATACTGCAGACCCAGGCGTTGAAGAAATGAAAAGGACCTACGGTCCTCAAAGAACGGGGAGTCCGATGCTTGTACAGGTCCCCCAAAGATTTATATATCAAACATAGGGCCACTGGGTAGAGCGACAGCTTCATCCCCCATGCCATCTGACAAGCTGGATATATGGCCTCTGGCCGAATGACTGTCTCGTCCCCTTGTGGGAGAGCAAAAGTGCACAGCCAAAATGTGAAATAAGCTGCGCAGTGTGTGATGGGGTCTACGCCTGCTGGGTTGGGACCACCGCTGCCTGCACGGCGTAATGAGGAGGGTAGCGCCGACTTATAACGGGGAGCCCTTACCTGCCTGCTAGCAGCCGGACCCATAGAAGGAAAGTCTGCATACTTCAGGGGACCGTCAAAGAAATACTGGATCCACTGCCCTATCTGGACCCTCATTTTGGTGCCTTTCTCTCGGGGTTGATAGCCTTTAGAGGACCCCCTGCTGTACGCCAGACAGATGGAGCAGTATACCTTCATCAGATATCGATATGAGGAGCCGAGGGAATACTTGCCCTCGCCATCGGAGCTATCCTTCTCGGAATCTGACAAGCAAACCTCCTCATACGGCTCGACATCAATGGGCAGGCCGGAGAGCTGTGATAAACTCCAGAGATCCAGGGATGTCTCCCCCTCTGCTATATAGAAAGTGTTGAATAAAGGGCAGAACACCTCAAACATTCCACAGCACAGTCCTCGGGATATGGGATACCGGAATCTAGAAGCGAAGACACTATGGTACACCCCTGCTCTGATTAGCAGGGGGGCATATTCTAGCAGAACAAACTCTGTAAACTCCACTGCCCCCACTCGGAATAGGTGGGCGTCAGTGATTTTGGTGTCTCCGAACCAGCCAGCGGCCAGAAGGTACTTGAACTGAACGGCCGAACAATTCAGCACTAAGGGTTCTTCGTGATATCCCCACTTTAATGGTGCCAACAACATACCATAGCCGGGCTTCTCCCTATGAACTCGGCCGCTAGTATTATCCCACCGGGCTGGTGTGAATTCCGAGGCCCGGACCAGCATCTTCTTCTCTGGTTCCAGCTCCGATATACCAAGGACGGCATCCCAGTCGCGCTTTTCCCCAGGAAGATAGATGGCCTTGCTGCGATACACTGAGTCCTTCAGGCTATCTCGCTCAGCAAGGATGGCAGCTTCAACTACGCGAGCTATCCGATAATCTCGCATCCCGCCCACCGTGAAAGTCCGGATGAACGGCATCAAATGTTGTTCCTTCGGGAGGTCTGGCCGATAGTTACCATCTCGCCTGAAGCATGTCTCAGTCGCCGTGGAGTATACCCGGGCTGTCGACACGGTGTCCGTTTCAGAGTCAGATGATTCGTCAAATGAAGCAATCCTGTCATAACCGAAATCCAGGTTATGTACATTCAGCCAATTCACTGTGGCCCGAGATATGTCTGGCTGGGCCGATGAGCTAGCACCAACAGCTCCGGAAGATGCAACATCAGAACTGGAAGCCATTGCAGTGCCTGCGGTCGAAGAAAAAGTGTGAATTAGAGGCCAATCTTGTGTAGATTGCAATATGAGATTCTATAAAAATTTCGGCAGCATCTCCCCTTATTTAGGGTCTGCCCCAAAAGAATAGGGAATCACCAACCAAGAGGGGGTGATCCCGAAAGGAAAAGGGATTAAATCCCTAGTATCATCCTACCCGGATGAGATCCGACCAAACGGGAAGAGAGACGAGGGCGGCCGAGAGGAGACGAAGCTCCCGCCGATGAAAGAAAACAGAAGAAGAAATCAGAAGCTAAAGAAAGAGAAAGAAATGGTGAGAATGAGAAAAAAACAAGTCTCGGCGCCTCAAATAGAGGCCCAAGCGAGCAGCTCTCGGCGCGAAGAATTGCGCGCCGAGAACCGCCCAGGCCGAGAGCCCCCGGCGGCCAGAAGGCGCGCCGAGAACCCCAGGCCGAGAACCCCAGGCCGAGGCCCCCTTCCGCCAGGGCGCGCCGAGAGGTCCAGGCCAAGAGCCCGGTCAGAGGCGCGCCGAGAAGCCCTGCCCAAGGCCGTCCACGCCGAGAGCTCCAAGCCGAGAAGCTTCACGCCGAGAAGCCCTTCACGGAGGCTCACGCCGAGAAGTCCATGCCCTGTGCTAAGAAGCTCCAAATTGCTGAAAATAAAGAAAGTATGAAGAATGAAAATGTGAAAAGGGAAGATAAGAGTGCAAAATATATTGTTGTATCCAGATGATCAGGTCCAAGAACCGGATTGAAGACAAATTGAGGAAGATACCCTCGAATGATGAAAGACACCTGCAAGCCCCGTGCCGCTTATTCTGCGCTTACGCCGCCCGCAGGTGGGGGGCATTTGTTGACACCTGGAAAATGAACAAGGGTGAAAACATAATTGAAAAGAGGGTCGGACCAACAGTGAAAGACCAATGATGAAGCTCATCAACTGTCTGCTCGGCTGACGCCCTTGTCGGCAAAACTGATGCCCGGTGCCAATGTTACTCAGACGGCAGCACTGATAAAGCAGCAGTCACTCGACTGATGAGACCTTCCAGCCTTTTAATGAGAGCTGTACTACCATTTCGCCCAAGAATCCACGGATGATATGTCAGGGCAAGTCAGATGTCGGCTTACTGACAGATGTAATATGAGATGAAGATGAAGCCGGTACCGGCAGATGAAGATGGCAAAGGCTTTGCAAAGTCAGAACAGAAGAAGAATGGTCTCACAGATTGTACTCCCGGCAGAAGTCTTTCTGGACTAAAGCTGATGCCCGAGCTCGTCACCATTCAAGTGACGATATCAATAAGATAACACCCGGTCTTGTCACCGTTCAGATGGCAATTCTGATGAAACCCCTGTCTACGGACTGATGAAACCCTTGTCTACGGACTGATGAAACCCCTGTCTACGGACTGATGAAACCCCTGTCTACGGACCGATGAAATCCCGATCTACGGACTGATGAAATCCCGATCTACGGACTGATGAAAACCATAATGATGATCTCGATACAAGATATGTCGTCAATGAAAGGCCCTTTCGGGTGATGATGTCCTTGAAAGACCCAAATGGGTATGTGAAAGTGGCTAAAAAGCTTTAATTGGGCTTGCAAAGGATGGCGCCGAGAGCCACTTGCCGAAGCCCAAAGAGGGCGCCGAGAGCCCGGTCAAATGCGCGCCGGGATGCTCCATTTGGGGGCGCCGTGATGCTGCTGCCGAGAAGAGGAGAGGTGGCTATAAAAGCCCCCTCCCTTCGAACAGATAAGAGGAGGGACGGGAGACAGAAAAAGAGAAGAATAGACGAAAGAGATAGAAGGAGAATAGAAAGAAGAAGAAGAGAAAAAGAAGCCAAAAAAGAAAGAATAGAGAGGGAGTCCTGCCAAGAGAGAGTCCCCCTCGGCTGAGAGAAGAGAGGAAGCAGAAGAGAAGAAGCAGAAGAAAAGAAGAAGAAGAGGGGCTCCAGGTGGGCTGCTAGGGGGAGGGAGAGGAGTCAATGCTCCGCCCTCCCCATCCTGTCTTTTCTTTTCTACTAATGTAATTCACTGGGCTTTTGTCTTGATTTATCGAAGGTAGCCGGCCAGTTCCGGTCTCAATCTCTACCTTTCTGCTTTGCACTTCTATTTCACATCGATGTAAGGCTTTGATGCGATGCAATGAAATGTCAACGATTGCCCATTTGGGGATCTATTGATTCAGATGTTTGTTCTCCTTTGATCGAAATGCCTGCTCTCCGCTTATCTTTATATGTTCATCGTTTATGCAAAAATATTTAATAGTTCATATGAATCTTTGCTTTAGAGGCATGGAAACCGGGCCCCTCCTTGTGCTGTTCAGGGGCCAGAGACATCAATCTCTTGGTCCCCTGAACCACTAGCTATACGAGGGTATATCGATTCCTTGGATCGCTGCTATTCCGTGGATGCCAGTGAATGACTATCTCGATCTCTCGACCCTCCATCCTAATCCCTTGGATGATTAGGGTCTGGAGTTCGATGACAAAGGTTCCTCAGCCACCGGGTTTCAGATGCCATTGGGTTCGTCCAGGGGATCAGAGACAGTCATCTCTTGATCCCCAGACGGCCGGCGGCAGAAATAAAACCAAGTCTTCAGAAATCCAGGCGATGGTCTTATTCCCTATCAATCCTGCCCTCCAGATCCCCCCTTGGCCCTTTCTCAGGGAAATATCCATGAAATCCCCCTTCCTATACTTCAAATTCAACTTCAATCGCAGCTAGAAAACTCAGAAATCCCAGAAGCAGAGCATCGTATGAACTCTATAAACCCTGAAACCCCGCAGCGATTTCACCTTCTCGACGTGCACATTTCCCCGCCGAGAACTATCCAGCCGAGAGGTCTCCCTCTTCAGCTAAACGACAAACAAGCCATTCCAACCCTTTTTACGTGAGTCCCTGTGCAAGACTCCCGGTGCGGCCAGGAGCGCGCCGGGAAGCCCTACGCCGAGACCCCTTCCCCTATAGGCCAAGGCAAACCCCTCATGCAAGCTTGACTCGGCGCCACCTTCTCGGCGCGGTCATGAGCGCGCCGGGAAGCCGCCGCCGAGAAGCCCCCTTCTTGGCCAATAAAGCCACGCCGAGACCCTCCTTTTGGCCAATTAAAACCATGTCGAGAAGCCCCCTTCTTGGCCAATAAAGCCATGCCGAGAAGCCTCCTTTTGGCCAACCAAAACCGTGTCGAGAGCCCCTCCTTCTTCGGCCGATGAAACCCAGTCAGAGGCCCTCTTCTACACTGACATCCTACAATCTTCGGTCTCCATACACACATGCCCCGGGGATGTTCATAGATCGTCATGAATGCCTTGAGAAGACATAGTAATGGGGAAGGCCTCTCCTACAGTCTTCATTCCCGATCCAGATTTCACCCTCATGAACCCAAAGGGCCATGTCATTACATGAGTTCCGAGGGATTTCAAGGGGATATTAAACAATGGAATAAAGGTAAGCGATGTCCCGGGGCCCGATGCCCATCCTCGTTCGGTTGTCATCCCGGCACTCCGTGGATGATGACCTATCCTCTCTTGGCATAATCCAAGTTGAGGGGACATGCTGCCAAAATTTACACATACCTTGCCAGGTAGCTGTGATGTCCTCTCTCTCAACCCCGTTGGCCCACGGAGCTATGTCCCTACATACTCTCCGACGGTCCCTTGAAGGGGGATATAGATGCAACATCGCGTATGCACGGGGCGCGTCATGTTACGCCAGTGCTTACTCCGATTTCGGGTCAATTATGCCTGATCTTTTACGGATCCCACCCTGCCACTGCATGGGTGGTTTCCTATTCCCCACTTGGCGTGGTCCAAGATGGTGGGAATATGCCGTCGGTTTTATCCCGAAAATAACCAACCCCTGCTCCGTCTAATCCATTTGACGTCTTGCCAGTGAACGACTTCCGTCTCTTTTGAGCATGTGGTGTTACCGCTGTCATCCTCCTACTTTTAGCGTTCTAATCAAGGGTTGTCCTCCTTAGGGAGGACGTAATTAACGTCATAGCGTTTATGGTATGACGGACTTCGGGTCCTGACTCGGACTTCACAATCGACTGACCATGTCAGATCGAGCGCACAATAAAATTGTCACCCCGGTGACTGGCACGCCAGTAAATAAATAAATCAATAAATAAATAAAATAAACCAAAATAAAATAAATGTGTCGAACACCGGCAGAGTTCACGGGTAGTCGACTCACTTCCGGACGCTTAGGAAGGTCTACGTGCCCCAACCGGTCACCTCCAACCGGCCCCACCCAATCACTTCCAACAAAGTGGGTCCTAGTCGGAGGCAAAGAGCCCCACACGTAGATGAGCCAAGACCAAATCCTAGGACGGTTGACTACGGGGAGTCCACCATGATATCCCTATTCCAACCGACTCCGTTGCCGAACTTATGCAAATGATTTTGGACCGGTTGGATGGGGTGGATAGGACACGTACTCCTAGTGATGTACTCCTACACGAGCCTAAGGAGGTAACAATCGATAGCCCCAACCCGTTGCCATCTAAGGTCCAATCCCAAGGTCCTCTCTCCATCATAGTGGATCCTCTTCCCCCACCCACGAGAGCCCCATTGCCTGCACCCCTTGTCCGTCAGGAGGATAAGGGTAAGGACACACGTATCAAGAAGCGTAGTGGATCACGACAGCAGTGTTATCGCTGCCAGAGGATTGGCCACTTTGCCGGGAAGTGTCCCACTCGGACACCTCTAGCCCTAGGGGATAAAAGGGTTGGAGAAGCCTCACTCTCCGATCCTTATTCGGAGCAACCAGAGGTAGGATAGGGTCCATAGATGGGAGGGGAGATGGGGCCAGGCCACTCTTAAGCCAGTTAAGGAGTGGCTCGGCTATATGTAGCTTTCCCGTAAGAAACACGGGTAGCTATGGCTGAGGTGGTGCAGGCAATGGGGCTCTCGTGGGTGGGGGAAGAGGATCCACTATGATGGAGAGAGGACCTTGGGATTGCACCTTAGATGGCAACGGGTTGGGGCTACCAATTGATAAATGCCGGGACTCATGGGGGAGTCTCCAGGCTATCTCCGAGCCAGATGGATGCTGAGGTGGCTCGAGTCGTGCTCCGTGTGCGATATCGGTGGCTCGGCGTGTCGCGCCGCTCAACTGCTCGGGTGTCCGCACCAAAATCATTGCCAGTCAATTGCATTGCATACATTTCATAAGCATAAACAACAAGGAAAAGTGTCGTGATTTGCGTAGCCTCTCGGTGAGCGCCACCTTGGTTGCCTTGGCCCACGCTACCATCCGAGTGAAGTCGGCCTCCCGCTCAGCCCAGTCTGCGAGAGTCTAGGTCTATGAAGAAGAAGGAACATCGACCCCCTATCGCTGGGCCCCCTCGGCGCGCTGCATCCAAAACTCCAGGTCAGTCACACGCATAATCATAATCGTAGGAATTTGCATAATTTAAAGAGTTGAGGGTTTAGAAAACTCACCAGTAAGGCCAGGGCCCGCTGGGCCTCGTCCCGCTTCCTGATCGTGGAATGCAGGAGCCCCTGCAGCTCCGCAAGTCATCCCTCAAGGTCAATCCGCATTTAGAGTTCCAAGTGTCAGTGCATTATCATATAGAAATCATAAGCATAATAAGTAGAGTTTGAGTTTAGAAGTCGTACCGGTCGGTGGGCACCCCGGAACACCTGGTCCCGGTTGTGTCTAGCGTACGTGATGTAGTACGCTGAGTCGTTGTCTGCTCGGGTGATCACCGCCCGCCCAAGCGATGCCCAGTCCGCTATCTGCGCGGCATTCCTCGTTGTCCAATCGAAGGTAGCTCCTAGACCGCGGGTCATCCGTGTGATGCGCTCCCCGGGCCCCACTGCTGTCGGAAACTACACTGTTGGCTGACGGACCCCAATGGTCCGCATCACCAGTCAGAAGTGCATCGGCTCCACCACGTTCATGCAATGGAGCCACACATCTCGTCCCGAGAAGGTGAGGGCCCCTGCCACCCAAGGCTGACCCTCCTGTCCCTCCTCCGTATATGGTGTCCACCGTACCTACAAAAGTAAGGAGTCACATCAGCATCATCATCTAGAATTGCATTTAATTGAAGAGTCTAAGTTTAGAAGCATACCGAGGAAAACGGTAGAGCATCCAGGTAGTCCTGCAACTCTCGGACCTGTCTCCTGAGACCTGCGGTCTCGCGAGGTGTTGTCCACCTCCGGGTAATAGGTAGGAGCCCAGGACGGGTCACCTCACCTCTACCTAACCCACGTAAGTGCACGTAGGCCCCCAACTGCATCACAGCATTGTGTCAGCATCTAGGAAACATGTGGAATTGCATAATCAAGTCTAGAGTAGGAGTCATACCTGGAGTAAGGGGGAGAAGCACCCGAGCATGGTCTGACGGGCCGTCGAACTCAGCGTGTCAAAAAGAAAGGCAAGGACTGCCACTCCCCACGCGTAGTCGCCCACGTGGTCGAGCTCCCCGGGGAAGGGAAGGAAGCAGCAGCTCATCACGTCCGCCCGTGTAGAGTAGAGAAGTTGCCCAAACAACATCATCAAGAATTGCCGTAGCACTCTGTCTGCCTATGCTCCTGGCTCCGCTGCTACTCTCAGTCTCGCCAGGTCCATCAGCCGCTGTAGGTGCTGCTCCGGCTGCTCTCTGAACGCTATCCCCGCTCGTCGCAATCCCAATCTATCCTGAAGACTAGCCCGGGGTAGGAGGGTCGACTACCTCTCGAGTGTTGACAATTCAGAGGGGGGGGGGTGAATGAATTCCCCTCTAAAAATCTTGTCCCGATTATCCTTCAATTAATCAAATTATGCGAACTAAGACAACAGGTGCAAAGGAAAGCATGGAAGCTTTCTTCTAACAGCAACCTAGTCTCACGGATGTGCACTTCAATCGGAAAGCTGAATAGAGAGAATAGTGATTCCTTATAGCAGTCTTTGACCAATTTAAAAACTGATATGAAACTGAAAGCGGAATTAAGCTTCTGATTGAGTTCTCACAAATGAGAAACTAAATGGAGTACTAAATCAAACACCCCCTGTGTACAACAATCAAACGCTAGATAATAAGAACAGTGAACGGCCTACGCATGCATCTAGCGAATCAGATATTAGACAGGCAAACCACACAGTGCAAGGGAATTTTTAGGTGGTTCGGCCAGACACCCGTCTGCCTACGTCCACCCCACACTCAACCCGAGTGTGGCTTCCACTAGCAAGGTGCTAGACAAGCAGACTCAGTCTGCAACAGACGCTGCCTCACAGCTTGACTAGGGGAACAGCCTCCCCTCTTCCTCCACGTCGGAGGGAACCCACAAATGGCACCAGCCACTTGCAACCGGAGGAATCAACCTCCCTTCCTCCAATCCCAGAGGGAAACACCTAGAAGCACCCAGCTGCTGGCAGACCAAAGGCCTAGCCTCTCTTCCTCCTCAGCTGGAGGGAACCCACTCCCGGCACCCTGCTGCAAGCAAACCGGAGATCCCACGATCTCCCTTCTCCTGATCAACCAGGAGAAAACAAATGCCCAACTGGGTAAACGGAAGAACAATGATCGAAGTGAAAAAAAAAAGGAATACAAATCAAACTGAACCGGATATGGAATGAAATGCAAGAACCAGACTGGCTCTGGATTTGATCCACGAGACCAGATCATCTCTGCTGCTCAATCTCTCACAAGCTCTCTCTATTTCTTCTTCTCTGAACTCTTCTTCTTCTTCCTTCTTCTTCTTCGCTCTGCTGCTTCTCTTCTCTTCTTTTTCTCACACTCTCAGATTTCTTCGCTGGAGAGCTTCCTCTTCTTCTGTGGAGAGTTAACCCTTTTCGAGAGGATGATGGGGTACTTTTATATCAGAAACAGAGCCTCCGAAGGTTGAGTAGAAAATGCCTGAGTGACCACTGATTGGTCCACTTGGCAGGGTAGCACCCCTTATCTAACACGTGTCAGCATCCTGCCCCTTTTTCCCATTGGATCACGTGCCCCCTCGAATGGTTGGAGGCATCCTCAGACTTGAACGAAAGTTCCTTCCTCGTGGCAGGGTAGCAGTCAGTGGCTTACACGTGTCTGGCTCGTAGGGTTCCTGCCAATCAAAACATTCTTACATTCATTGCAATATTTAAGAGATAAAAGGCTTGCACGGGTTTTGCACATATTTGAATAGAAAGTGCATGAGGTACAGGCCAGTGCGTCAACACATCCAACGGAAGCGTCGACGCAGTCACATATATGCACGGACAACAAATTGGCCAAACATGCAAGAGGTTAGAACAGTACTGACCTAATCAACATGCAGCAAGCAATATAAACGATACATGAACTATGTTTGCCTGAAACAGGCACTAACTGGAGAGCAGTGAGGCAAGAGCGCACCAATCCATTTCTACACAAAGGCAAGGCAGGTTAATAATGCAGAATCACACCAATGCGTTAACGCAGATCCTGTAGCGTTAACACAGTGGATGGACAAACAGAGGATGACAGCTCAGAAAACACTCCATGGCGTTAACCCATTCTACCACTGCGTCAATCCACTGCAGTGGCTCATAAATGAGTGAATCCTAATATAACCAGGTCATTCAACCAGGCAAATTCCAAGCACAGTCAATGACCCGATATTGAAGTAATCATTCGAGCATAGACAAACAGAATAACCATGAGTTCCTGAAATTATGAGCAATGCAATGTATATAACCAAATAAGCATACAAAAAATAGGATCCTATTTTACCACTACGTCAACGCAGTACATAACTGCGTCAACGCTGTGCAACCAATTCATGAAGGATGCGTCAACGTAGTGGCTTGCTGCGTCAACACAGTGCAACCATTTCATGAAGGCAGTAAGAAGAATTCATGCTAACAATGTGCAGAGATGAGCAAGACTTACTAAGCAAGAAATCATGATGTCAAGCAGCCGTGCAATACTCACACACTCAAAGTAGCCAAGCAAGCAGTTCATTCAAACAGTAATATAATCAATGCAGTTGAGACAAAGGGCACATCACAATGTCACAGTGTAATGTCACATTGTTACTTAAATTCATCAGTGTAACTCATAATGTCTGCTATCATCAAAATCACACAGGGGCACAATAATCTCCCCATTTTTGATGATGGCAACACTATGAATTACACTGACTCACACTGACACATGTCAGATTCTTCTCCCCCTTTGACTTCATCAAAAACACTGCATTCAGGCAGAGAAATGCAAGAGGTACTCTTACGAGCATTGTCCCTTCAGAAGTAGAACATCTCATCAGCAAAACATACTCACTCGAAGTCATTCAAATGCAATCATTATATCACCAATCACGCAGGGCTCTCTTAAACAATGTGAGATTAAACAGATGAAGAGGTGAGTGCTCAGCACATCTTTTTTGTATTTTTCCATAATGAGATGCATTTAGCTACATGAGTGCAGATGCATGATCTAATTAAGTGTGCGATGAACCTTATGCAGAGGACTTTAACCAGATAGACATGAAATGCAATTTATGACTGACTCCCTCTTAGACCTTGACCAGCATATGAATGCAATTGAGGGCAGAACTGTAATACCCCAGTTATTTATTAAGTTTTATTGAGCTTTTATTAATTGAAAATTGAATTAAAATGAATTAATGTTTGAATTTCGAAATATTAATATTTAATTTATTAGAAAATAGAACCTGTAAAAATAGTAATTGGGTAAAAGATCATTTTTATAGCAATTTTGTCTTCTGGACTTGACCCAAATTAATTACGTAACCTTGTCTAATTGGAGGATTAATCCCGAATTTGACTTTCACCTAACCTTTACCTAATCGTAACTTAAAACGTGAAATTCGACCTTGTTACTCAACCAAATGATCTGAAATCAAAGGTAAATGGAAGGCCACGAGGTAAGGAACATTTACCCTCAATCAATTTGAGGTAAACCTAGCCCTAAAACGTGCTGCCGACATAGTTTTGGTCAAGTCAAGGATTTCGGCGCTGTTTTTAACACGTAACTTGCAGCGTCGAATACTCCCAACTCCGAAGGATCCAGAAGCCCCATGACCTATAGAAATGTAGCTCTTCGACTCTAGTTTCATTTGGTTGCTGTGGGGTACGTTGAAATTACAGATCCAAGGAGTTCTTGCTCGATTAGTGGAGGTGGGTCGGCAGGTCGTCGGCTTCCTCTCTTCCTTCCTTGTTCCAACGATTGAGGTAGGAATTCTCAACCAAACTTCGATCATGAGTATATAAAATTGTTCCTCTCATCGAGCTCTATCCATTGGTGGCAAAAGCCTGAATTTTCATTAGGTATCCGTGGAGATATCGAGCTTTTTGTGAGGTGCTGTCAAGCTTGTTCTTTATTCTAGGGTTTCGAGTTCCCTCTTCAATTTGAGGTAGGATCTAACAACCAAATCCTAATTAACTTACATGAAGCAATCAGCATGTTGTTAGCTTTTATTCAACGTAGAAACCCCCAATTTGTATTGAGCATGCTTGGTGAATTTTGAATTTTTGTAGAAGCATGTCTAGAACATGATTCATATAGTATTCCTTTAAGCCAGAGCTTGATTGCGGGCTTATTTTGAGTCATGTAACCTGATATTCATGTAGCATATCATACATGGTTGGATTTATGATCGAGTTAGCTTTCTTTTGACACCAAAATCCCCAAATTTGGTTTTGTATATCGAGAGAATTTGACAATTTAGTGGAAGTATGTCCTGAACTAGGTCTCCTTATGTTCTTCATAGAATAGGTTGTGATTCTGGTGAATTCTGATAAAATTCGTGTTTCCAAATTGTAGTTTTATGACCCTAATATGTCTAGCAAGATTCCTATAGCATGTGGTTTTAATTTCAACTCAATTGGACCTCATTTGGATGAGTTAATGGGTTTTCCGGAGGCAACTTACGTTGCTGTTCTTGCAGGGGTCGACCCATTTTCTGGGTGCCCTGGCAGGCTCGAGGGTCGACCCTCGGGGTCGACCCATTTGGCCCAAGCGCGAGGGTCGACCCCTAGGGTCGACCCATCCACTCCTTGCAAGGGGGTCGACCCCAGGGGTCGACCCATGTGCTGGCAGAATAGGGGTCAACCCCAGGGGTCGACCCATCCTGCAGATTTTGAGGGGGTCGACCCCAGGGGTCGACCCATTCAGCTGCCAGACCCCATTATTTACAGGGGTCGACCCCAGGGGTCGACCCATGTACCAGAAGCCCGATTTTCATCGTTTTGCGACCCGTGGATCGATCCGGATCATTAGGGGATCGACCCATTGAACTTAGACCAATTGAAAACTATACTTTTGAAGAACCAGTGACCTAATCATGGGCCTTATGATTTTCAAATTGCATTGGTTCCTATGTTCTATCACGATGTAAAAGCATGTCATTCATCATCTTAATTGCAATGTATACAATGGTTAAATAGAAACCCACATAATTAGTGGTTAATGGTGTAATTAAATCTCTGTTAATGCATTCTTTTTCCTTCCTGTACAAGCTTGTTCCTTTACCTTATCATCTTGAATCAGCTTTTGGCAATTGTCTTAATGCAAATGATAATGGATAATCTTTGACATATTAACTTGATAATTAGGATTAATATGTTGATTAGCTTGTTGGATAGCTGTTGTACTATAGTAGCGCAGCATGATTAACTCTTATTGTGACTTGGTTTTCAATCTTATTGATGATTGTGCTTACCTTGAAATTTTGAAATGAATCTCCTTCCTACTTGAAATTGTTATTGCTACATGGTTCAAACCTTGGAATTCTGGCCATAAATTGTGGAAGTCTAGATTCGTGGGATCTTTGATCCAAAGAAATCAATGCCTGGCAAATAATTAAGGGCTCGGTCTAGTCCTGGGAGGAGTGCCCGAACACTACGTGTACCCCCGGGGAGGTGATTGACTAGGTGTGGCATTTGGCACCAGTACTATGACATGGGTTAAATCTAGGACTGGCCACTACTCTCTACTACTCTCTACTACGTTTCACTTTCCACTCTTCATTGTTCTATACTCTACTTGTTGTTACTTACTTGCTATTACTTGGACGTGGAAATGAAACTACACACGTGCTTGACATGACTTGAATTATCTTGATATGGCCAACTCTTTATCATTATCTCCTGTAGTAAATTCTTGTCTTTGTTATTCCTCTTAAGTATTACCATTCTGTTCCTTTATATCTCTTGACCTTGCAAGATCTTTAAATTTTGTTTCATTATATCATCATGATTCTTTTATTGCATTATCCTTTATAGCATGCTATTTTGCAAATGTAATTAAACTGCTAATCACTTATACCTATCTGTTATTTCCTACTGAGCGTTAGCTCATAGTTGTTGTTTCCCCCCTTTCTAGGCTTTTCAGGTGACGTGCTTACCGATGGAGAAGGGCAGGAGTGATGTTTTGAGTGTATCAGTTAGTTGTGTTTAGAGTGTGTTGTGCTTCAGTTATCTTATTGTGGTTTAGAGTTGTTATCCCAGTTGTATTGAGTTGATTTGAGGATTATGTACCAGTTATGTTTTGTTTAATGGTCAATAAGTTATTTCCATTTCTTAGCATTTGTATATATTTAGATTAGTTCTCTCACTTTCCAGCTCGTTTCTAACTGTACGTCCCGATATTCCGCGTCGGGGCGTGACAGTTTAGTTGGTATCAGAGCCAGGTTTCATATTCCTAGGTACCCTAAGTTTAGGTTTTCTTGCATTGCATCCCAATAATCGGTATATCAAAAAGTGTTGTCTGAACGTTAGGCTACGCCTATCGGGAAGGTCGCATACTTGCGCGAGTGGTCTTCGGACCGATTAGCTCCGCCAGGTATCGAGTTTTGGTCGTGTTTAGGTGCATTAGACCTCTAACCTTGTTAAAGTCTAGAACCTGACCTGGTAAGAATGGGTAGAAACTTGGGTTAAGTTCGTTTCTTAATCGTGTAATCATCCATTTTATTGGACCTAAGTAATCTATTCTCGTGTAGATGGCAGCTGATCGTGCTGAATGGAGGAACCTGTAGCGCACGGTTCAAGGCCTGACTCAGGCATTACATCAGGTAGCTCAAGCTGGAGCAGCGGGTCATGGCACTAGTGACTTATACCGGAACTTTCGAGGAATGAACCCGCCAAGATTTGCTGGTTCGACTAACCTCGATGAGGCCGAGCATTGGCTCCACGAAATGGGGAGAATTTTTGAAGTCATGCAATGCACCGACCAAGAGCGTGTCCTTCTTTCTACCTTCCAATTGGAGCGGGACGCGCGTACTTGGTGGGATTTCGTCAAGGCAACTCTAGGCTATCAACAAGTCGCATGGGAAGAGTTCGAGGAATTCTTCAACGACAAATATTTTTCTGATCATGTACAAGAGAAGAAGGCGGCGGAGTTCGCGGCTCTAAAGCAGCGAAGCTTATCGGTGACCGAATATGAAGCACAGTTCTCTCGGCTTTCGCGCTATGCTACTCACCTTATCTCCACAGAAAAGATGAAAGCTAAGCGATTTCTCAACGGGTTGAAGCTTCACTACATCAATCAACTAGCGCCGATGGAGATCTCTACTTATTCTGAGATGGTGAGAAAGGCACAAGTTCTAGAAGATACCTTAGAAATGACGGAGAGGATCCATGGGCAAGGCATGAAGAAGGAACAACCAACTCCTAGGCCCGGATTTGGCACTAGCAAAAAGAGGCCCATGAGTGGGTCTAGTTCATGGATCGGATCGGGAACGTGGAAAGGCAAGATGCCAAGAAATGAAGAGAAGAAACCCGTCCCTATTGTTCCATTCAAGGGCAAGTGCAAGTATTGTGATCGTCCAGGTCACAAGATGGAGGAATGCTGGCGCAAGCTAGGTGCGTGTTTACGATGTGGGAGTAGGGAACATCGTATCCCTGACTGCCCTCTTCTATCAGAACAAGCTACACCGGAAAAACCTCAAGTTATCAAGAAGCCACAAGGAAGGCTTCAAGCTTTACATGCGGATGAAACTGGGATTTATGATGATGGCGGACTCGTCAAAGGTACCCTTACTATAAACGACAAGCCCGCATTTGTTCTCTTTGATACTGGTGCAACGCATTCTTTTATTTCCTGGAAATTTGTGAAGTCGTTATCTGTGGAACCTATTATGATGAATTCTCCATTAGTTATATCAACTCCTATTGGTTCTGGAGCGGCTATTCAATATTACTATCCTTCTAGTAAGGTTATTATTGATGAACGGAACTTTCCAGCCGACTTAGTTTGCATGGATATGAAGGATTATGATGTAATCCTTGGAGCAGATTGGTTAGCCAAGTATGAGGCTAGTGTTCACTGCAGTTCTAGCTCAGTGACTTTTACTGGACATTCTGGTTTATCTTTTACGGGGATCAAGCACCATAACCCCGTATCACTTATCTCGGCTCTTCGAGCTGACAAGCTGATGAGGCGAGGTTGCGAGGCTTTTCTAGCCTTTGTCCATGCTACACCGGAACAACGAGTTGAGATAAAGGACACTCCTATTGTCCGAGAATTCTCCGAAGTCTTTCCGGAGGAACTACCAGGACTTCCGCCTGAGCGGGAAGTTATCTTCTCCATTGATATTATTCCTGGCGCGTCTCCTATTTCTAGAGATCCTTACCGTATGTCCCCTGCGGAGCTAAGGGAATTAAAGCAACAGCTGATGGAATTGCTCGAGAAGGGCTTTATTCGTCTGAGTACTTCACCTTGGGGAGCTCCTATATTATTCGTTAGGAAAAAGGATGGTTCGATGAGATTATGCATCGATTATCGGCAACTGAACTAGCTAACTATCAAGAATAAATACCCATTGCCGAGGATCGACGAATTATTCGACCAGATAGCGGGAGCACATTATTTCTCTAAGATCGATCTTCGATCTGGATATCATCAGCTGAGGATTAAGGAAGATGATATTTATAAAACGGCTTTTCGCAGTAGGTATGGTCATTTTGAGTTTGTCGTTATGCCTTTTGGTCTAACGAATGCACCAGCTACTTTCATGCAGTTAATGAATAATGCATTCCGGCCTTATCTTGATCAATGGGTCGTGGTATTCATTGACGACATACTAATTTATTCCAAGACTGAAGAAGAGCATGCCGAACATTTGAGGATGGCATTGCAGATATTGAAAGATCATCAACTATATGCCAAATTTAGTAAATGTGATTTCTGGCTGCAAGAAGTGTCCTTCTTAGGACATATCATCACCAAAGAAGGTATTTCAGTTGATCCTTCGAAAGTGGAGGCAGTAAGGAACTGGGATCAGCCTACTACAGTGACCGAAGTGAGAAGCTTCCTAGGCCTGGCAGGCTATTATCGGAGATTTATTCCAGACTTCTCCAAGATTGCGGTACCTCTCACTCGATTGACCCGCAAAGACAACAAGTTTGAATGGTCCGAGGAATGTCAGCAGAGCTTTCAAACGTTGAAGGATTGCCTCACTACTGCACCCGTATTGGCTTTACCTTCTGGCGACGGTGGTTTCGTGGTCTATACCGATGCTTCTGGTATTGGCTTAGGCTGTGTACTCATGCAGCATGGTAAGGTGATTGCTTATTCTTCTAGGCAGCTGAAGAAGCACGAAGAGAACTACCCCGTTCATGACTTGGAACTTGCAGCAGTTGTATTCGCCTTAAAAATTTGGAGGCATTACTTGTATGGAGAAACATTCACAGTATTTTCAGATCATAAGAGTCTGAAGTATTTATTTTCTCAGAAAGAACTTAACATGAGACAGAGAAGATGGTTGGAGTACTTGAAGGACTTCGACTTCTCGATTGAATATCATCCCAGTAAAGGCAATGTGGTGGCAGATGCACTAAGCCGGAAGCCTGTGGCTAAATTATCAAGTCTCATGTTACAAGAATGGAGGCTATTAGAACAGTTAGCTAGCCTGGATCTAAATGTTGATAATGATCGGGTTATAATTGCACAGATTCGACTTAAGCTCGAATTATTGATGGAGATCAAATCCTTGCAAGATAATGATCCCGAGCTGGTTGAGATCAAGGGAAGTTTGAGCAGCAGACTCGACTTCATGGTGGCTGACGATGGAAGATTGTTATTCCAGGGTAGAACTTGTGTACCTGATGAAGCTGAGTTAAAGAACAAGATTCTGGAGGAAGCACATAGATCCAAATACACTATTCATCCTAGAGGCACTAAAATGTTCAAGGATTTGAAAAGGTCCTTTTGGTGGCAAAATATGAAAAGGGAAATTGCAGATTTCGTGAGTAGATGTCTGGTTTGTCAACAAGTTAAGGCTGAACATTTCAGACTGGCAGGAAAGTTGAAACCACTCGACATACCCTAATGGAAGTGGGAAAGCATTGGCATGGATTTCATTATGGGTCTACCTAAGACTCGTGGTGGATTTGATGCGATATGGGTGATCGTCGATCGCTTGACAAAGTCGGCTCATTTCTTACCCATTAAGTCCAAGTGGACAGTTGATGTATTGGCTGCTTTATATTTGAAGGAAGTGGTAAGGCTCCATGGTATACCTGTCAGCATTGTGTCTGATAGAGACCCGAGATTTACTTCACATTTCTGGAAGGGACTGCAAGAGTCTCTTGGTACTCGTCTGAATTTCAGTACTGCTTTTCATCCACAGACAGATGGACAGACTGAAAGAACCAACCAGATAGTGGAAGATATGCTGCGAGCTTGCATGATTGATTTCGGAGGCAGTTGGAGTAATCACTTGGCATTGATTGAATTCGCCTACAACAACAGTTACCAATCCAGCATACAAATGGCTCCATTTGAAGCTTTGTATGGAAGAAGCTGTCGTTCCCCGTTGTGTTGGGACGAGGTGGGTGAGAAGCAATGGTTTGGACCGGATCTTGTTTCAGAATCATCACAGAACATCCGTGTTATCCGTGACCGGTTACAAGTGGCTCAGTCAAGACAGAAGAGTTATGCCGACAAAAGGAGAAGAGTATTAGAATTTCAAGTTGGCGAGCATGTGTTTCTGAAAGTCTCTCCTTCGAGAGGGATTCGAAGATTTGGCATTCATGGCAAGCTGAGTCCGAGGTATATTGGTCCATTCGAGATCCTAGATAGAGTGGGAGAAGTTGCTTACAGACTGGCATTACCGCCTCAGTTATCTGGCGTACATAATGTTTTCCATGTGTCTATGTCACGGAAATATGTGTACGATCCCACTCACATCATTCAACATGTGGATTTTGAGGAAGATTTGACTTATGAAGAAGACCTATCAAGATTCTAGACCGGAAACAGCAGCAACTCCGAAATCGGTCTATACCGATGGTCAAGAATCAGTGGAGTCGGCGTGGAATCGAAGAAGCTACTTGGGAATCGGAAGATACTATGCGGAAGCGGTATCCCGACCTATTCTAGGTGATCTATCTTTTCCCTACTTTCCGTATATAGTGCAGTGAATTTGGATGACCAAATTCTTTAAGTAGGGGAGGGTGTAATACCCCGGTTATTTATTAAGTTTTATTAAGCTTTTATTAATTGAAAATTGAATTAAAATGAATTAATGTTTGAATTTCAAAATATTAATATTTAATTCATTAGAAAATAGAACCTATAAAATTTGAATACCTTATAAAAATCTGTAAAAATAGTAATTGGGTAAAAGATCATTTTTATAGCAATTTTATCTTCTGGACTTGACCCAAATTAATTACGTAACCTTGTCTAATTGGAGGATTAATCCCGAATTTGACTTTCACCTAACCTTTACCTAATCGTAACTTAAAACGTGAAATTTGACCTTGTTACTCAACCAAATGATCTGAAATCAAGGGCAAATGGAAGGCCACGAGGTAAGGAACATTTACCCTCAATCAATTTGAGGTAAACCTAGCCCTAAAACGTGTTGCCGACATAGTTTTGGTCAAGTCAAGGATTTCGGCGCCGTTTTTAACACGTAACTTGCAGCGTCGAATACTCCCAACTCCGAAAGATCCAGAAGCCCCATGACCTATAGAAATGTAGCTCTTCGACTCTAGTTTCATTTGGTTGCTATGGGGTACGTTGAAGTTACAGATCCAAGGAGTTCTTGCTCGATTAGTGGAGGTGGGTCGGTAGGCCGTTGGCTTCCTCTCTTCCTTCGTTGTTCCAACGATTGAAGTAGGAATTCTCAACCAAACTTTGATCATGAGTATAGAAAATTGTTCCTCTCATCGAGCTCTATCCATTGGTGGCAAAAGCCCCAATTTTCATTAGGTATCCGTGGAGATATCGAGCTTTTTGTGAGGTGCTGTCAAGCTTGTTCTTTATTCTAGGGTTTCGAGTTCCCTCTTCAATTTGAGGTAGGATCTAACAACCAAATCCTAATTAACTTACATGAAGCAATCAGCATGTTGTTAGCTTTTATTCAACGTAGAAACCCCCAATTTTTATTGAGCATGCTTGGTGAATTTCGAATTTTTGTAGAAGCATGTCTAGAACATGATTCATATAGTATTCCTTTAAGCCAGAGCTTGATTGCGGGCTTATTTTTAGTCATGTAACCTGATATTCATGTAGCATATCATACATGGTTGGATTCATGATCGAGTTAGCTTTCTTTTGACACTAAAATCCCCAAATTTGGTTTTGTATATCGAGAGAATTTGACAATTTAGTGGAAGTATGTCCTGAACTAGGTCTCCTTGTGTTCTTCATAGAATAGGTTGTGATTGTGGTGAATTCTGATGAAATTCATGTTTCCAAATTGTAGTTTTATGACCCTAATATGTCTAGCAAGATTCCTATAGCATGTGGTTTTAATTTCAACTCAATTGGACCTCATTTGGATGAGTTAATGGGTTTTCCGGAGGCAACTTACGTTGCTGTTCTTGCAGGGGTCGACCCCAGGGGTCGACCCATTTTCTGGGTGCCCTGGCAGGCCCGAGGGTCGACCCATTTGGCCCAGGCGCGAGGGTCGACCCCTGGGGTCGACCCATCCGCTCCCTGCAAGGGGGTCGACCCCAAGGGTCGACCCATGTGCTGGCAGAATAGGGGTCGACCCCAGGGGTCGACCCATCCTGCAGATTTTGAGGGGGTCGACCCCAGGGGTCGACCCATTCAGCTGCCAGACCCCATTTTTTACAAGGGTCGACCCCAGGGGTCGACCCATGTACTAGAAGCCCGGTTTTCATCGTTTTGCGACCCGTGGATCGATCCGGATCATTAGGGGATCGACCCATTGAACTTAGACCAATTGAAAACTATACTTTTGAAGAACCAGTGACCTAATCATGAGCCTTATGATTTTCAAATTGCATTGGTTCCTATGTTCTATCACGATGTAAAAGCATGTCATTCATCATCTTAATTGCAATGTATACAATGGTTAAAAAGAAACCCACATAATTAGTGGTTAATGGTGTAATTAAATCTCTGTTAATGCATTCTTTTTCCTTCCTGTACAAGCTTGTTCCTTTACCTTATCATCTTGAATCAGCTTTTGGCAATTGTCTTAATGCAAATGATAATGGATAATCTTTGACATATTAACTTGATAATTAGGATTAACATGTTGATTAGCTTGTTGGATAGCTGCTGTACTACAGTAGCGCAGCATGATTAACTCTTATTGTGACTTGGTTTTCAATCTTCTTGATGATTGTGCTTACCTTGAAATTCTGAAATGAATCTCCTTCCTACTTGAAATTGTTATTGCTACATGGTTCAAAACTTGGAATTTTGGCCATAAATTGTGAAAGTCTAGATTCGTGGGATCTTTGATCCAAAGAAATCAATGCCTGGCAAACAATTAAGGGCTCGGTCTAGTCCTAGGAGGAGCGCCCGAACACTACGTGTACCCCCGGGGAGGTTATTGACTAGGTGTGGCATTTGGCACCAGTACTATAACATGGGTTAAATCTAGGACTGGCCACTACTCTCTACTACTCTCTACTACGTTTCACTTTCCACTCTTCACGGTTCTATACTCTACTTGTTGTTACTTACTTACTGTTACTTGGACGTGGAAATGAAACTACACACGTGCTTGACATGACTTGAATTATCTTGATATGGCCAACTCTT
This sequence comes from Amorphophallus konjac, assembly GCA_022559845.1. Classification (NCBI taxonomy): domain Eukaryota; kingdom Viridiplantae; phylum Streptophyta; class Magnoliopsida; order Alismatales; family Araceae; genus Amorphophallus; species Amorphophallus konjac. The sequence continues at coordinate 129,606,155 of CM040124.1, read as the reverse complement.
TATCGTTATCTCCTGTAGTAAATTCTTGTTTTTGTTATTCCTCTTAAGTATTACCATTCTGTTCCTTTATATCTCTTGACCTTGCAAGATCTTTAAATTTTGTTTCATTATATCATAATGATTCTTTTATTGCATTATCCTTTATAGCATGATATTTTGAAAATGTAATTAAACTGCTAATCACTTTTACCTATCTGTTATTTCCTACTGAGCGTTAGCTCATAGTTGTAGTTTCCCCCCTTTCCAGGCTTTTCAGGTGACGCGCTTACCGATGGGGAAGGGCAGAAGTGATATTTTGAGTGTATCAGTTAGTTGTGTTTAGAGTGTGTTGTGCTTCAGTTATGTTATTGTGGTTTAGAGTTGTTATCCCAGTTGTATTGAGTTGATTTGAGGATTATGTACCAGTTATGTTTTGTTTAATGGTCAATAAGTTATTTCCATTTCTTAGCATTTGTATATATTTAGATTAGTTCTCTCTCTTTCCAGCTTGTTTCTAACTGTACGTCCCGATATTCCGCGTCGGGGCGTGACAAGAACACTAAATCAGGGAGAATGAGAACCTCAGTTATACAGTGTGATACCCAAATCATATATCATGCATTTTTGTTTCAGAATCTGCCATTATAAAAGCTTATGACATTACTCTAGTTGATAATCATGGATTAAAAGTAATGTATACCAGGTTTGACAATCAGGGCAAATTACTTATTTCTGAAGCAGTCTTTTAATAAAAGAAAACCATTTGCACATACCGCATTCTAGTATAATCTCCTTTCAACTTTCTCAATTAAAACCAATGGTTTCTCTAGATAAAGCAATCGAAGGTATTGAGGTTAAACAAGCTCATGCTTTGAAAAAAAATGAATAACATAGGTAACAACAATCTTTTTCAATTTGAGCTTTTAACAAATATCCTAGTGAACAGGCAGGTGACATTTATGCCTTTGGCATTAAGGGTACATGTGGGTTAGACGCCAGAACCCCCTATTACTAAGCATAGACTACCATGTCTGTTTCAGATCAGAACAACTACACAGGGATGGTTTTCACCTTTGACGTTAAGAGTACACCTTGATCAGAGGCCCGTACCCCTAGTTACTCAGTGAAACTGTCCCTATGTTTATCTGTCCATCTGAACAGAGATTAACTGAAGCACTTCATGACTTGAGATCCTCTCCATTGGTGGAGGGTTCAGTTTCTCAGTGCAATTCAGTCATTGCTCTGTCACTTTCAAAAAAATTTTAAATAAATTTATTTTTTGCTACCATTAAAACATTTCAGGAAGGCATGTTTAAAGACAATACAGTTCTCATGCAATTCAACCAAAGTAAACCATGGTTTCAAATTTTTCACTTGATGGAGAATCTTACATGAATTACATGTAACAATCAGTTTAGGTTTATTAAAGACCTATTCAGATATTTTTAGAATCTCCATGTTCAAACTTAGGCATACAAGAGATTTAAAACAATTCATATCAAGGAGCTTTCTTAAGCCTGTATAATAGAAGATTCTTCTTTAAAGATGATTTCAGATTTGAAGAGGATACACACAACTGCAATTTCTGTACTTTTCTGAATTAGAGACTGAACAGTCTAATCAGCTCCCCCTATCTAGATGCAACTTTTCACCTATATGCATGTAAATGAAAGAAAAAAAAATGAGGATCATGCAGGGAATTTTGAACTGATGCTTTGACAAGTTCCTTTTGACTACGTGCATGAATTGCATGAGATGAGACACAAGAGAAGCTTCAACTAACTCCCCCTAACTACATGCATTCTGAGACAATGATTTAAGATCTACAAACCCACACATCATGTAGTGAAGAAAATTTGTTGAATGCTCTTGAAGCACATATGTAGTAAAGGCACAGGACAGGATATTTAGCGTTATGCTCAAGGAGAGTTCATGTTTTTCAACCAAATCAAGAGACTATCATGGATATCAGATTTAACAGTGTGCTCATCCATCTTAGGCAAACAATTTCAGATTATGGAATTTAAGCATAGGAAAGGAAGCAGATGATGCCAAAGCTGAGAACTATTCAGATTTATATAGAGTAGACACAAGCAGGAATGTTCTCATAGGAGTCGACATGAGATGTCGACATTTGTTAGAGACAGAACATATTTCCATATGAAGCAAGACCCGGTCTCAACAAAAGTTCAGCATGGTAATTGAATGTCATGAGTTATCATCAATTACTCCCTGGCAAAATGCATATGCATAAACACAACGAAGTAACAAATTAAATACTAATGCAAATGCAAATCTACATACATGAGAATTTAAACTAACAGATCAGACATGAATGTTCAGTTTTTCAAAAAAAATAGCCCCAACAAGCTGATTAGTACTGAATAAGCAATTCAGTAACACAATTCCTAGAGCTTCAGACAAGTTGTCTCCCTTAATCAGTTCTATGTACACTTAGCAAATTGATCCATGATGATCATGCATAGCAGTGTAGCACATGCAGTTTTAGCAAAAAAAAATTTGAGAATGCAGGTTTAACAGTGCTGATATACATATATGAACATGTGTGCGTGAGCAGCTCCAAAGACAAATTTGACAATGCAAGTGATAGTTCAGAAATATGTAAAGCAGTGCAAATGTCAAAGCACTTGAGAGTGTATGCATGAGAGTCCTAAATGATCAGATTAACATGATATTCAATCATCAACAGTAGATAGCATCATAAAATATGATTTGATCACAGTTTTTCAGAATTGACCTGAAGGTTCACAATTGGGGCTTTCTTCCTTCGGTGCCTTGGTTTGTTCAACCCCTTTATCTTTCCTTCCAATGCACACCTGCCGCAAAACAGTTATTTTGTTCTTGCAGGAACCCAAACAGTCTTGGGTCCTGTGTTAGCCTTAACAAGAGTTCTAGGCAGATTTTGTGCACGAAGGTCATCAAGTCTCATTAATTTGCAGTTGGACATAGAATGCCCATACTCACCACAGTAATAACATGATGCAGCCATTTGAGGACACTTCCTATGCACATCATTATTAACTTGGAACCTATGTGCCTGTTCATGAAATTTTCTATTTACATGCCAACAGTTTCCAACTGTATGGCCATGCCTCAAGCAGTGAGAGCAAACAATTGAATTTCTCATTTTAGTATGTGAATCAACATGATATGACTGTGATATTTTCTTGTTCTTAGCACACCAACATTGTGAAGCAGTGTGTCCTATTTTACCACAGTTGAAACAATGGCTCTTTTTCTTCAGATGGGCATGCTTCTTAACATGAAAATTCTTATCTTTCATATCATCTTGTTTCATTAAATCACATTCATGCATGACATGACCATTTATCTGACAATAAAAACATTTAACAGCTTTCCTTTTAACAGAAACACTTTTGGCCTGAGATTTTTCAGTATGCAAAGCTTTCAAGACATGAGCATGCAAGTGTAAATGAGAGGTATGATTGTCATGCACAATTTCAGCAGAGTTATTCATGGATGAGGGAGTTTTATCCTTTTTCAATTTTTCACCCTTTTTCAGAAGTTGACTTTGAACCTCAATTCCTTGAGCAGTGGATTTAGAAGCTGATGAAGTTGAGCATGAACCCACTGAATTCTGATTTGAGTTTTTAATTTTCCTTTTGTTCAGATCTGGATTTTTGTCACTCAGGGTGTCAGTCATTTTCTCTTTCCCTTTGATTGTTTTTGATAGGGAGGAAAGTTCAGATTGCATGGAGGATATTTTCAATTCAGATTTTGTTAACTCTTCCTCACAAACAACAATCTGTCTCGGCAAGGCAACATTCATGTTTTTCAATGACTCATTCTTTTCTCTTAAGGATTTGATTGAATTATTTTGGAAGTTATCATCAAACTTAATTTCTTTAATCAAATCCTCTAAGACAGTGCGTTGCTTGCATGAATCTTCTTTTTGAACACTTTTTCCTTTTTCAATGATTAACCATTGCTTTCCCATCACAGTGTTCAAGACCATCAATTTTTTATTTTGATCTTTTAGCCTTTCATTTTCCTTTTGAAATTCAACATTGTCATGTTTCAGGTTATCCACCATGGACTTAACCTTAGTCAAATCTTGCATGTTCTTGAGATGTACCTTATTTTTCTCATTCAGTTTATCTTCCAATTCAACAATCTTATTTAGGCATTTTTGGTTCTCAATTTTTAAAGAAACATTTTTTTCTTTAAGATTGTGAACATCTAGCATGCAGATATCATAGGAATGTTTCAAGGCAGGACAGTTCTCACACATGAATTCAGAATTATTCTGTTCAGATTTCACTTTCCTGTATTTATATAGCAGCTCATCATACAAATCTATCAACTCATCATAAGAGATATCTTCAGATTTGGAACTTACTTGGGATGGTGAGTTATTCGAATGATCACTTCTCCTTTCCATCTGACACTCTTATTTTTGGTTCATATATGCTGCAGCAATTGTGTCCAAAATTTCCTTTCCAGAACTGTAATTTGCAATATGAGGAAACATATTAGCATTTACTGAGTCTCTCAGAATATTAAGGACCCTAGCATTCTGTCTATGCTTGATCATGTCCTCTTCAAGCCATCTGGCCTGATTCTTAGGTAATTTATGTGGGCCTGTCGAGACAAGATTCCATAGATTGGAGTCAATGGAATTTATGTAAACAACTAGGCCGCCTATCCAATGACTGTACTTAGAACCATCAAATATCACTGAAGAAGCCATTCAATCAAACAGTTCTAAAGCAATGAATGAATCAATGAGAAATCCAAGCAAACGGCAAACACTAGCAGAAAATCACTTGATCAGAATAGCAGGATCCCCTTCAGATCGTTGAATCTGTTGAGATAGGGAACCGCTCTGATACCAATTGTTGACAATTCAGAGGGGGGGGTGAATGAATTCCCCTCTAAAAATCTTGTCCCGATTATCCTTCAGTTAATCAAATTATGCGAACTAAGACAACAGGTGCAAAGGAAAGCATGGAAGCTTTCTTCTAACAGCAACCTAGTCTCACGGATGTGCACTTCAATCGGAAAGCTGTATAGAGAGAATAGTGATTCCTTATAGTAGTCTTTAACCAATTTAAAAACTGATATGAAACTGAAAGCGGAATTAAGCTTCTGATTGAGTTCTCACAAATGAGAAACTCAATGGAGTACTAAATCAAACACCCCCTATGTACAACAATCAAACGCTAGATAATAAGAACAGTGAACGGCCTACGCATGCATCTAGCGAATCAGATATCAGACAGGCAAACCACACAGTGCAAGGGAATTTTTAGGTGGTTCGGCCAGACACCCGTCTGCCTACGTCCACCCCACACTCAACCCGAGTGTGGCTTCCACTAGCCAGGTGCTAGACAAGCAGACTCAGTCTGCAACAGACGCTGCCTCACAGCTTGACTAGGGGAACAGCCTCCCCTCTTCCTCCACGCCAGAGGGAACCCACAAATGGCACCAGCCACTTGCAACCGGAGGAATCAACCTCCCTTCCTCCAATCCCGGAGGGAAACACCTAGCAGCACCCAGCTGCTGGCAGACCAGAGGCCTAGCCTCTCTTCCTCCTCAGCCGGAGGGAACCCACTCGCGGCACCCTACTGCAAGCAAACCGAAGATCCCACGATCTCCCTTCTCCTGATCAACCAGGAGAAAAGAAATGCCCAACTGTGTAAACAGAAGAACAATGATCGAAGTGAAAAAAAAAGGAATACAAATCAAACTGAACCGGATATGGAATGAAATGCAAGAACCATACTGGCTCTGGATTTGATCCACGAGACCAGATCTTCTATGCTGCTCAATCTCTCACAAGCTCTCTCTATTTCTTCTTCTCTGAACTCTTCTTCTTCTTCCTTCTTCTTCTTCGCTCTGCTGCTTCTCTTCTCTTCTTTTTCTCACACTCTCAGATTTCTTCGCTGGAGAGCTTCCTCTTCTTCTGTGGAGAGTTAACCCTTTTCGAGAGGATGATGGGGTGCTTTTATATCAGAAACAGAGCCTCCGAAGGTTGAGTAGAAAATGCCCTAGTGACCACTGATTGGTCCACTTGGCAGGGTAGCACCCCTTATGTAACACGTGTCAACATCCTGCCCCTTTTTCCCATCGGATCACGTGCCCCCTCGAATGGTTGGAGGCATCCTCAGACTTGAACGAAAGTTCCTTCCTCGTGGCAGGGTAGCAATCAGTGGCTTACACGTGTCTGGCTCGTAGGGTTCCTGCCAATCAAAACATTCTTACATTCAGTGCAATATTTGAGAGATAAAAGGCTTGCACGGGTTTTGCACATATTTGAATAGAAAGTGCATGAGGTACAGGCCAGTGCGTCAACACATCCAACGGAAGCGTCGACGCAGTCACATATGTGCACGGACAACAAATTGGCCAAACATGCAAGAGGTTAGAACAGTACTGGCCTAATCAGCATGCAGCAAGCAATATAAACGATACATGAACTATGTTTGCCTGAAACAGGCACTAACTATAGAGCAGTGAGGCAAGAGCGCACCAATCCATTTCTGCACAAAGGCAAGGCAAGTTAATAATGCAGAATCACACCAATGCGTTAACACAGATCCTATAGCGTTAACGCAGTGGATGGACAAACAGAGGATGATAGCTCAGAAAACACTCCATGGCGTTAACCCATTCTACCACTGCGTCAACCCACTGCAGTGGCTCATAAATGAGTGAATCCTAATATAACCAGGTCATTCAACCAGGCAAATTCCAAGCACAGTCAATGACCCGATATTGAAGTAATCATTCGAGCATAGACAAATAGAATAACCACGAGTTCCTGAAATTATGAGCAATGCAATGTATATAACCAAATAAGCAGACAAAAAATAGGATCCTATTTTACCACTACGTCAACGCAGTACATAACTGCGTCAACGCTGTGCAACCAATTCATGAAGGATGCGTCAACGTAGTGGCTTGCTACGTCAACACAGTGCAACCATTTCATGAAGGCAGTAAGCAGAATTCATGCTAACAATGTGCAGAGATGTGCAAGACTTACTAAGCAGGAAATCATGAAGTCAAGCAGCCGTGCGATACTCACACACTCAAAGCAGCCAAGCAAGCAGTTCATTCAAACAGTAATACAATCAATGCAGTTGAGACAAAGGGCACATCACAATGTCACAATGTAATGTCACATTGTTACTTAAATTCATCAGTGTAATTCATAATGTCTGCTATCATCAAAATCACACAGGGGCACAACATCGGGGCGCCGCAACTCTAGACCAGACAGCTCCCGAGCCATTGCCCGGTAGTCGGGAAAGGTGGTCCCGCTGACCGGCAGCCCGTGCACCTGTAGGCCAGTGAGTCTGGCCACGTCTTCCAACGTGCGGACCATATGCCCCTACGGGAAGAGGAACGTACGACTCACTGGGTCCCAGCGGTCGTGCATGGCATAGAGCAGAGCTGTGTCGAACCGACACACCTCAATACTCAGGAATGGGGCGAACCCCATGGCAGCCAGCCGCTCCTGCTGGAAGTTCGACAGTGCTAAATACACTACGCGGACCTGCAGCCACGAGGTACGGGTCCTGCGCTTTCCATGCATGCATTCATTCATTTTGTGCATTTAATAATAGGTTCAAACTTCTTTATTCAACAAATAAATGAAAAAAAACAATAAAGGTCACATTTCTGACAGATGGGCGGTCCCCTCTAGACCACATTTCTAAATGCACGGTCCCATATGGGCCGTTTCTCTATCAAGGCTTCAGTCCTTGAACGGACAGGAATGGCCCGTTCAACCATTGAACGGTAAACCTCTCACCGTCCTTCTACTTCCATTCCCATCGTTTGTTGAGTTTGGACGGCCACTGCTAGGCCGCATTTGCATTATGGACAGTCTGACATGGGCCACGTGGTTCTGAGTCTACAGTCTCTGAACGGCCCTTGGGGCCCCTTTTTTCATGTTAGACAGTGGACCTCCCACCATTCATCTTCATGTTCAGGCCTATAGTTTCTGGTTTTAAACGGCCACAACTAAGCCGTACGGGGGTTAGGGATGGTCCATTCTGGGCCGCATACATTCTGAGTCCCCTAAGTCTTAAATGGTCCATTATGGCCCGTTCTTATTTTGAACGGTGGACCTCCCACCATTCATCCTCACCTCTAGCCCTATCATTTTCTGGCTTGGAGCGGTCACCCATGGACCGCATGTGACCTGGGCGGCTCTATATGAGCCGCATGATTTCGGTTGTGTGGTTCTTTGAGAACCACCCAACCGTCGTCTTCCCCGACGATGGTGATGGTTCCCCGCCGGCGGTGGCACCCCCGTGGGCCAGTAGACCGGTTCCTAAGTGATCTAATCCCCCCTAAAAATTCCCTAAAAACTAACATGCAGGGGATAAAATTGAAGAGTGGCTAGGGTTGAAAAAGGGGGGGCCTACCTCGGGGTCCCGCGGGGCTTTCTCCTTCACCGCCGTGGCCGCCACCGCCGGTTCGTCGGTGTCCTCTTCCACCGCGGCTGCTCTGTCGCCTGCTGCAGCTTCAGCGGGGGTGTCCTCCCCCTCGGCGACGAGTGGCGACGGGGTTTCTTCTCCGACGGCGGCTAGCATCGCCGCTTCCTCTACCATGGACGACGCAGGTGGCGGCGGCGAGCCTCCCTCTCCTCCAGCCATGGCGGGGCGAGATGCCTCGTGCTTGGTCCGCATTAAGAAAAGGGAGATTGGGAGGAGGAATTGGGGGCGTGAGAGAATGAGGGGAATGGGGAGAGTATGTGGAATGCCCTTCGTTCCCTCCTTCCACTGTAGGTTATGGTGGAGGGAGGGAGACGAAGGGTTTTGGCCTTTTGATGTTCCAGGCGTTGTGCGGTCTCACGATAGACCGTTCATTTCTAACGGTATGCTACAATTGAACGGTTCTTTTTTAGCCGTCCTCATTAGAACGGTTTATTCCTAACCGTCCTTACTCTTTTGAAACGTTCACATTCAATGCTCTTGGACGGCCTATACTTAGCCGTTCTTTTGTTTGGACGGCCTATTGTTGACTGCTCATGTGCCAAAGAAAATGGACTGATTCTTATCGCTGCACGTTGTGTTCCATTGATAAATTTGGTTGTTTGATCTTATTACAAATCTTGTAAACAATCCTCTTTGCAGTATCGCCTTCACTTGCCATTTCACCTACACAGGAAAGTCAGGTATGATTTTCTATCCCTATCTCCCTTACTGTATTACTATATAGTATTATATGATATATTATCCCAAGAACTGGTTAGTTGTTCACGTGTCCCAGGATCTGATGTTCCCCTTCAACAAAAATGATGATGATCTAGGTTCATGCGTTTGATCATCGGATAAGCCACTAGGTTGGGAAGACCTGGGGAGGATGGTTCTATCCTACACGCCGTGGTTGCGAATAATGTCTTGACTCTGACTCTCCCAGCCTAGCAATATTATTCTCGGGTATTTTGTATTTTATCCTTTCTTCGCATTTTTTTAATGATTTCTTTTATTTTAGCCCAGCATGCATCATGCACATCTCTTGAGCATTCATGACCCATGTCTTGCTTCCAAAATGTACCACCAGTGATGGTTAGCTATATGTTCAGTGTTTGGGTGAGTGGACAATTCCACTCTGAGTTGGAAGGTTCGCTTTGGTCAATTCACTTGGTTTGGTTGATTAAGAGGTCCCCGTCTGGAGTTTTAGTCCGTTTCTTCATTTTTCATTGCTTATTCCGATCTCCTCATTGGTCCGAGGGATTGTGTCCCCTATGAGGTTGATCATGTGTGTCTTTTTATTTAGTTTAGTTCCTCTAGATTGGCGTCGCTTTTAGTCTAGCTGTTCCTCGTTAATGGTTCGGAGTTTTCCGGAAGATTCCTATCGCTCGTTGGCAAAACGGGTGTTGTTTTACCTTAATGCCTGCTTTTCAGTCCACTCCGCTTTGTTTTCGCTTCACCTCCATGTTCCATATCACTTTCGCTTCACCTCCGCTCGCTCCCCTACGAAGCGGACGTTAAGGAGGGGCATCTGTTGACACCCGTTTTTTTGCCGATAAGTTGAGTCATTTCTCTTACTCCCATTTATTGGTGCCTCGAGTTATCCATTACTCGTTGGGTTATTTTCCAAGCAACATCTCTGGGCAGACTTTATGGGTAGCCTCCCTCCCTAGCTAGGTCTACTTCAATTCAAGGCTTAATGGGCCTTGATTTTGTGAAAAATCAAATATCCAGAAACATGTACGGTTCACCTCTGACCGCACAACCATTTGCGCGGTCGCTTATGGGCCGTCCATATATTATGGGATATTTTGGTTGATTTTCAGAATTTCCACCGACACGCTTTCATACGGTCTCAATCTTAGCCGTTCAAATTTTATGGACGGGCTAATATTAGCCGTTCTACTTCCAGGGTCCTATGCTTAGTTGTTTCCCAGATAATTAACTAATTATCCATTTATCACCGACAAGGATAAAACGGTTGACGCTTGGCCGCTCTTACTATTGGACGGTCTTTAATGAGCCGTTCATCTGTGAGAGTCCAACGGTGAGATTCTCGGTTGGTTTAATGGATAAATTGATTTATAGTTCTTTTATATTTGAATTTCCACCGACAATGATAAATGGTTTATATATAGCCGCTCAACCGGATGAGTGGTCTATCGTAGGACCGTTTAACTGCTTGCATCCTGAAGATTTAAGGGATTTTCTCTCACCATGCGTGGATTTATCCCCAGTTTCCTCCAACCATTTCTCCGTGAATATTGAGTCTATTTTGGTGCCGTTTCTTCTGGTTGAAAGATAATTCAGTTATCTTCAACTTTTCTTTCATTATCTCGACCTAAAAATGCTTAGAAACCATACTTTCGAGCTAAGACTCCAGGTGCTCTATAAATAGACCCTGGAGGCCAGGCTTTGGAGGAGGGATTTTTGGTCGACGGCGAAGCCCTGCCGAATCTTTGAGCGACCTAGCACCAGGGAGGGAGGCCTTCTACGTTCATACAGGCCTCCGGTTCAGGGAGTAGTTGTCCTTTGAGTCATTAGTACATTTAGTTTCGTCATTCTCTCTTGTTTGCATGCATCACTTTCTCTACGTTTCCTCCGCGTTTTTTTCCTCATTCTCATGCATCATTCACACACCCTCCAATGCTTTTTGACGCCCCCAGGGGTTTAAAAATCCCCAAGTATCCCCCATTTCATTTAGTCATGTTCATTTCCGTCCATTTGAGCATTTACTGCACTTTCTAGTTCTAACTTGGGTTTTTCTTTATGTTCTACACATGGTTTTGCAGGTCAGCAACACACTAACGCGAGGCCCATCCTTTCCGGCCGGTCGAAAAGGGTGGAGGTTGGACCTTTGCAACTCACAGCGTGGTAGTCTTAGGAGGCTCACAACTATCCGTTCACGAAGACAGGCAGTGGCTTCTGGACCGTTCTTCTTCATCCTGCGGTTGTGTTGGAGCCATTCATCTGCCAGTCATTCTCCATCCCGCGTTCCTCTTTAGCCCCTGCAGACAGTCTATCATACGGCCGCTCATCTCTACAAGCAGGTCCTCCTGAGCCGCCCATCTTCGCAGGGTTGGTCCTAAGGTGAGTACCTCTCCCCTCTTTCCAAGGTACAACGTGTTCATCACGTTCGGTATCTTGGTGCCGATCACACAGGTTTACACACTTCTATTCCCTCCTGCTTCTAAATCTTTTAGCCTCCTCGTTGATTTAGTAGAAGGGATTAAAAGAAGATATTTCTTCAATCCATTGAAAGAAGGAAAACATGTCAACAGGCCCGATCTAGTCCTGGGAGGAGCGCCCGTAAGTACTTGTGCCCATGGGAGTTGAATGATCACAGTGTTTATGCATTGCACCGAGGTACTTACTTGACTTGAGACATTCCACTCACTCTCTCGTGACACTACTTGCTTGCTTGACTTGACCTGCGTGGCCCGAAAAAGGGCAAAGTACTTGTTTGATTGAAATAGTCAATTTCAGTTACACGTACTTGATATTACACGTACCTAATATTACTTGCTTGAACATGATATTACTTGCTTGAACATGATTCTTACTTGCTTGAACTTGTTCCTTGCCTTCCTGGAAAATCATGCAAATATTTGATAGTACTTGAAATCATGCAATACTCTTTCTATGAAGTTCTTGATATCTCGCTTATCAACACTTGATAGTACTTGAAATCATGCGATATTCTTCTATACAGTTCATGATTTTTCTCGCTTGTCTAGCATGCATAGCTATACATGCATTACACGCAATATGTAATCTACTTAAAGACTGCTCGAACTTGAGATATAATTCCTACTGAGCGATTTGCTCATCCAATTCATTCTAACATTTTTCAGGTAACTCGGATAGCGACAACCAAATAAATGGGAATGAGATCGAGTGAAGAGTGCTAGAGTCACCGATCATCTACTGTCACCTAGTCATGCCTTTAGTCTTTACCTTTGTATTTCTGATATGTCAGTTGAAACTTGTTAAGTCTTGTTGCCTAGTAGTTGGATTTGAATAATGAATGTAATGGACTAGAATTATCGTCAGTCGGTTAATTGGATAAGTGTCATCTTGGACTATTGGTGTAATTTTGGAAGATAGATCTTAGTTATTATTTGGTATTTTACGCACTCTATCTTTTGTCAAAAAAAATCTTATTGCTCTGATTGACATGATCTATATAAACTCGCCGCACCACCGGGTATCTTCCTCCCTAAGGGCGTGACAGTCTTCTGTAGTGTCAGATCCTAGGATTTCAATTCCTAGGAAAAACCCAAGTCCAAGGATAGGTTTACACTTTGTACCTGGTGAGATGGGTAGAGCCATGGGTGGACGTGTTAACATTTAACACTACAATTCAAACATGAAATTAATTAGACCTAGATTATCTTATAGGATCATGGCCGCTAAAAGATCACAATGGCGCGAGATGCAGCGCACAGTGCAAGGTCATACGCAGGCGCTACAGCAAGTGGCGTAGGGCGGAGCCAACCGTGGAGCTGGTGACCTTAATAGAGGTTTTCGCAACATGAACCCACCCATATTCACGGGTTCGTCTGACCCTCAATATGCAAAAAGCTGGTTGAAGGAAATTGAAAGAATTTTTTGTGTAATGCAATGCACAGATGAAGAAAAGGTTATGTTGGCTACATTCCAACTGGAGTGGGACGCTCGGTGTTGGTGAGAATCCGTAGAAGCAACATTTCCTGGTGACTGTCACATGGGATGAATTTGTTGAACATTTCAATAACAAATACTTTTCCGACCGCATTCAGGAAAAGAAGGCCGCGAAATTTGCCGCACTGAAACAACAGACCTTGACAATGGCTGAGTATGAGGCCCAATTTTCAAGACTATCCAGGTATGCATCTCACTTAGTGTGTACTGAAAAGATGAAGGCTAGAAGGTTCGTCAACGGGCTTCGGCCCTAATACATTACCCAACTGGCACCGATGGACATCCAAGTCTATTCGGAAATGGTCCGACGTGCACAGTTGCTAGAGGACGCCACTGAACTGTCCAACAAGATTCGAGGAAGGGACAAGAAGGAACCTGTCACAAGCCCGTGAAATTTCAAACCATCATTTAGCAAGAAGAGGTTCTATAACGGAGGGGAGTCCTCAAAAGAAAAGAAATTTCAGAAGAATGACAAGCCATCCTCTGTTACCATACCTTCTAAGGAACTTTGTAAACACTATGACAAGGCCGATCATAAAGCCAACGAATGCTGGAGGAGACTAGGAGCATGTCTCCGATATGGGAGCCGAGAACATCAAATCCCTAATTGCCCGATGATGAATGAGAAAACCACTAAAGATGAGAAGGGTCCGGCAAAGAAACAAGGCCGTTTGCAAGCTCTCCAAGAGACGGAACCAACGGAAGGTGGAATCGTGGAAGGTACACTAACTGTTTGCTCTAGGACTACTAAAGTTTTATTTGATACCAGAGCAACTCATTCATTCGTTTCCAAGAAATTCGCTGCTTCATTTTCTAAGGAACCTGAACTGTTAGATTTGGTCATATCTACACCTCTTGGGAATGAGTCCGATATCACACATCACTACCTAAACTATAAGGTTATGGTTAAATTAAACAATCTACCTGTCAATCTGATATGCCTAGATATGAAGGCGTATGATGTCATACTAGGTGTTGACCGGTTATCCACACGCCAAGCAACTGTAGAATGCTGGAATGGCAAGGTAACTTTTGTGGATTACCTAGAACTGGTTTACAGTATCCCTCAGAGTAGATTACCTCTTATCTCAGCTCTCCAAGCTTGTAAACTCATAAGTAAAGGATGTGTGGCTGTCATAGCATTTATGACTACCACGTAAGTCGAGAAGTCTAAACTTGAAGACATCCGTGTAGTTCGGGATTTTCCCGACGTCTTTCCATAATAATTGCCCGGCTTACCCCCAAAAAGGGAAGTGCCGTTCACAATCGACCTTGTCCCAGGTGGTTTCATCTGGCCGAGTACTTCCCCATGGAGAGTGCCCATACTATTTGTCAAGAAGAAGGACGGATCAATGAGACTCTGCATCGACTATCGACAGCTAAACCACCTTACAATCAAGAACAAGTACCCGTTGCCAAGGATTGATGAGTTGTTCGATCAAATATCTGAGGCTAAATACTTCTCCAAGATTGATCTCTGGTCTGGTTACCACCAACTGAGTATCGAAGAAGAAGACATTCATAAAACTGTGTTCCGAAGCAGGTATGGGCATTACGAATTTACTGTTATGCCTTTCGGACTAACAAACGCCCCTGCAGCTTTTATGCAGTTAATGAACAGCACCTTTAGGCCACATCTGGATCAATTCATTGTGATCTTCATTGATGATATTTTAATTTATTCAAAGTCTAAAGAAGACCAAGAAGAACATCTGAAGAAGGCATTGCAGATATTGAGGGAAAACAAATTATATGCCAAATTCAGCAAGTGCAAGTTCTGGCTCGAGGAAGTATCCTTCTTGGGCTATGTAGTCTCGAAGAACGGAATTTCCATAGACCCATCAAAGGTCGAAGCCGTGAATAATTGGGAACGACCAACAAATGTAATAGAGGTTCGAAGCTTCTTGGGTCTAGCTGGTTACTACTGATGTTTCATCAAGGACTTCTCAAAGATTGTTGTTCCTCTCACCAGGTTAGCTCGCAAGGAAGTGCCTTATGAGTTGAATGAAGACTGTGAGAAGAGTTTCCAACCTTTGAAGGATATCTTGACCATTGCTCCAGTCTTATCATTACCAATTGAAGGAGAGAAGTATGAGGTGTATACCGATGCTTCTGGTATCGGCCTCGAGTGTGTATTGATGCAAAATGGAAGAATCATTGCATACTCTTCCCGGCAATTAAAGAAGCACGAAGAGAACTACCCGATGCATTATTTAGAGCTAGACACGGTGGTATTTGCCTTAAAGATCTGGAGACACTATCTCTACGGAGAATAATTCACAGTATACTCTGATCACAAAAGCCTCAAATATTTATTCTCCCAAAAGGAGCTGAACATGCGGCAAAGGCGTTGGCTTGAATATCTCAAGGATTTCAACTTCACTATACAATACCATCCTGGCAAGGGCTAACTCCGTAGTAGATGCCCTCAGTCAGAAGTCGAGAGCAATTTTGGCCAATTGTATGATTCAAGAATGGAAGTTGCTGGAGAAATTCTCTGAACTCAATATAAGTACAGATGAGAAGAACGGGTGTATTACTCTATCCCACATGAGTCTACATCCAGATTTGCTACCTGAAATTAAGAAGCTGCAAGAAGAAGATCCTGCACTAGTAGAGATAAAGGACAAGCTGGATGAGAGACTCGATTTCAAGCTGGCATCCGATGGTAGATTGCTATTTCACGAAAGGACATGTGTACCAGACTGTCCTGAGATGAAGAAGAAGGTTCTTGAAGAAGCTCATCGATCAAGATACACAATTGACCCTGAAGCCACTAAGATATACCAAGACTTGAAATGGACTTTCTGGTGGCCTAATATGAAAAGAGAGGTAGCGGACTTCGTGTCTCGCTATCTGACGTGCCAACAAGTAAAGGTGGAACATCAGAAACTTGCTGGAAAACTACATCCATTAGATATTCCCAAGTGGAAGTGGGAAGACATCGACATGGACTTCATCATGGGCTTGCCTAAGTCTAGGGACAGACAAGATGGAATTTGGGTAATCATTGACCGTTTAACTAAATCAGCTCATTTATGCCTATCAAAAGTTGGTGGTCGTTGATGTTCTTGCTGCCTTGTATATCAAGGAGATTGCTAGATTGCATGGAGTTCCTGTGTCTATTGTATCCGACCAAGACCCGTGCTTCACTTCCTATTTTTGGAAGAGTTTACAACACTCTCTGGGATGAAACTCATTTTTAGTACTACTTTCCATCCCCAGACAGATGGTCAGACCAAGAGGACAAACCAAGTTTTTGAAGATATGTTAAGAGTATGTATTATAGACATCGGCGGTAGCTGGCATGACCACATACCCCTGGCCGAATTTGCTTATAACAACAGCTATCAAGCCAGTATCCAAATGGCACCTTTCGAGGCACTTTATGGCAAGAGCTACTGATCTCCAATATGCTAGGTAGAAGTCGGAGAAAAATAAATTTTGGGCCCAAATATGGTAAGAGATTCAACTGAGAAGATACACCTTATTGGAGAGAGACTCAAGATAGCACAATCTAGGCAGAAGTCTTATGCTGACAACAGAAGAAGAGATCTGGAAATCCAAGTTGGAAACCATATTTTTCTCAAGGTATCTCCCAGCCGAGGTATTAGAAGATTCGGTGTTAAGGGCAAGCTGACACCGAGGTTTATTGGTCCATTTGAAGTGTTGAAAGAGTGGGCGAGGTGGCTTATCGCATTACTTTGCCTCCTCAACTATCAGAAGTGCACAATGTATTCCACATTTCTATGCTGAAGAAGTATGTGCACGATCATTTCCATCTCATTAACCACGCTGATTTAGTGATACAAAAGGACCTTACCTACGAGCAAAAGCTAATGAAGATCCTCGACCGAGAAGTTCGAGTTCTGAGGAACAAGATCCGGAGAGTTCTGGAGCTCTTCTAGTTTGTAAGTACTCCACACCCTCCATATCTCCGTATATGCAGTTGAATTTGAGGACCAAATTCTTTTAAGTGAGGGAGGGTGTAGCACACCGGATAAAAATCATAGAGAAATTTCACATTTTTCTAAACAAATAACTCTAAATACCATAGCTCTAAACTCGATAAGGGCCACTAGATGTATACACATGTGTTTAAGAGGCCCAAGCATCACTTAGGCTAACAAATAACTCATATATATAACACGTATATGAGCTTTTCCTATTTTTTTCACACAGAAGGAATGGGTGCCCCTGTCTTAGGAGCCATTTCTTGTTGACTAGGTCAACGCAAGGAATGGGCGCCCACTCCCACAGGCGCCATTTACCCTTTGACTTGTCAAACCAGTCAATGGGTGCCCTCATGCAAGGGCGTCATTTAATTGGCATCCCTGTCCAGGGCGCCATTTGTTCAGGCCCCCCATTCGATTATTTCGTTGGCCTACAGACACATTAATGGCACTCTGTTGGCCTACAAACACATTAATCGCACCAAAAGTGCCATTGGGAAGACAATGGCCTGAGTCTATGGATCTGGATCTGAGTTTTTGGGTGCATAGTGACTGTGCACTAACAAATGGGTTATATCAAGGGGATCTGAGAAGGAAAACCCCTCGCAGGAGTTATTTTTCTCAATTCGGGCATTCTTCTTCCTGTTGCTACGTGAGGAGGCTGCTTCCTCTTCTTCCTTCTTGTTCCTTCTACTTCCTATACCTCGTGATTCATGCCAAAAAGGTAAGTTTTCTCGTGATCCTGCCTAACCCGTAGTTAATATAGGGTAATATAACATGCATGCGTACAACTAGTAGAATTCATCTTCCACATGATGTATAGCATGTTACACTGATTTTACGGAGATCAAATATATCCTTGAAGAGGGGCGATCACCTGTTACTCCTGAGCTGGCAAGTATATATCCACATACACTTGAAGTATGAACTGCAAGCAGGGAAACATGTCAGAGGTGCCCAAGGTTGGAACCCTGGGGAAGACCCTCCGATGCTTAAGTCAGCAAGTGTAGTAGAGCACTGGTGCGAAGGGAAGAATCAGGAGGAAGATGGGGACGCGAGATCCCTCTCCACCAAGAGGTGAAGTGGTTCCTGCTCAGGGGTTTTGGCATCTCTTACATTTTTTCGACAGGGTTCTTCCAGTTTAAATAGCAGCTCGTCGAGTAAATGATCCCTGTAAGCTGAGGAGATTCGGGGGGGGGGGGGTTATGTCCTCCTCGTGGCCTCTTTATAGCCCGCAGACTCTTGGTTTCCCCTGTCCCTTTGACCTCCTTGATTTTAAGGGATGCGTAACAGTCTTATCAATAAACTTCTATCAGTTGGCCCAATCATGGGGCATCGGCTCTGGAGAGGCCTCCCGAGCGATGAGTGCTTTGTTATGGCAGAGAATACGGGACTCCGAAGGAGCTCTCCCGATCAAACTGATGCTCAGACTTCCCAACCCGAAGGTCGCCTAGGAAGTGCTTGTTCCGAGTGAGTTATTGGGCTTATATTGAGTGGGCCCGAGGGCTACCACTTCAAGGAGTTGGGCCTCGTTCGGTCCGGTTAGACCTCTTTTGGCCTCTCCATCTGGGCGGTTAGATTTCCCCTCTCCACTTGTCCCCCTCCTACTCCCGAGCCAAAATTACGCTCGGACGAGTAGCATTTTGGGCTGGACTTTTGTGGCTCTGGTTGGGTGGAGATCTCTCTCTGTCAGGAGCCACGTGATGTGGCATGCCCTGGAAATATGACCGTCATGATGAATAAAAGGAGGCCCCGCCTTGGGAGATCGGAACACCGCGCCACTCCCCGCCAGGGGTTATAAGCATTGCGCTTTTTGCATCCTTTTATCTCCGGGATTTAGGGTTTTGCCTCCTTTTGTGTTGAAATAGGGGGGCTCAGGCGCTGTGTGAGACGTTCGGTGGAGCGGAGAATCACGGAAGCTTTCGTAGAGCTGGAAAGGATTACCGCAGCGGTGATTCGTCAACTTCCTTCTCCTCCGGAGTCCTCTGGCCTAGAGCTTTCCCCTTCTTCTCCCAGTTCTTCTGTCTGTTCCATGGCGGACCAAAATCCAGGGTCTGAGAGGCGAGAGGGAGAACAGGCCTCGAGGACTTTTTTGGTGCCGTCGGAGCCTCTTCGCAGTGAGCTGGGTGAGGCTGACGTGAAGCGGCTGGAGAATCAGTATGGGCTGCCATGGCGATTCAAGTTCCTCGCACCTGAGCCTCATGAATCTAGCCTAGCCACTCGCTCTAGCCTCTTCTGCTCTTTCCTTTTGGCCTGGAAGTGCGGCTTTCGGCTGCCTCTCCATCCTTTTGTTACCGAGTTGCTTCGGTTCTACCGGCTGGCTCCTATCCAACTGGTCTCCAATTCTTATACCCTTATCTTCTCTTTCATCTTCCTCTGTGGCAACAGTGGGGTGCGCACCTCGCTGGACCTCTTCCACTATTTCTTCGAGCTGAAGGAGAACCTTTTTGCCGGGAAGGGCTTCTTCTTCATCCAGGCGAAGCGGAAAAGGTGTTGCGTGTCCCTTTCCGTGAAGGATTCCTCTCACAAGGGGTGGAAGACCAAATATTTCTGGGTGGGCACGTCGGCGGTCGGCTTGGTCTGGGATTTCCTGACGGTGCCCAACTTTCACCCGAACATCCCTCCGAAGCAAACTGAGGTCTCTCCGGAGGTGGAGAGGGATGCTGCTATCCTTCAGCGGGATCGTCGGTGGACTGCTGAGTTGGTGACTCCTACTAACATCGAGGAGTATCTTTCTCGACTGTTGTTGCCGACAGGTAAGGGTCTGAAGGACTTGTCCTCTTTCAAGCAAGTGCCTTCCTTCTCTCAATTTGCTCTTCTTCGTGCAGACCTGCGGCGAGCGGCTGAGGAGGAGGACGAGGCACTGACAGTCGAGCTGGAGATCATTAATGTGGATTGTACGCCGGCTCTGAGTGATCTCCAAGCTTCGAAGGGCTCATCCCACGCCAGGGAAAAGGGCAAGGGGATCGCTTGGGATGATGCTTCTAAACTCCAGGGGGTCAAGCGGAAGGATCCCGTGGTGAAGTTGCTACGGTCTTCGATGCAAACTCAGTCTGTTGAGAAGAAACGGGAGAGGAAGGCAGATGCCGCCCGCTCGGTTAGTGAGGTTCCCTGATTGCCTCCTCCCTCTACGGTGCAAGAGGGAGCAATTGAGGAAGGGATCGTGGCTGATGCTGGGGCGCCGAGTGAAGCAGAGGGGGCGCCAGACGGAGGGGTCCGGTCCAAACCGGTGGAGGCTGGGGGTCTCAAGATGAAGCGACTCGATCGCAGCCGACCGAGGCCGGGGAGGTACATGGTGGGGCCGCTCATCCCGAGTCAACCGGTGGGGCCCCCGAGGCGGAATTGCTCGTGGGAGGTGCCCCAATCCTGACTGCTCCAGAGAGGATTTCCCCTCCCTCAACCAGTGCCTTCAGCATCCGGGCCTCTCTGTACCGGAGGTGCCATTCTATAGCTTTGGGAGTTGTGCGAGAGAAACTCTAGAGGGGTCCCCACTCCATGCTTTTCGAGCAACTTATGGAAGGTGCCCTGATCTTGGCCCAGGTTGAAGCTGTGGTAGTGGGCGCGTATGCTCAGGTGGAGTCGGAGCGGGAGGCTCTCTCATGGGCTCGTGGTGCGCACGATCGAAAGGTCGAGTGTCTGACCCTCGATCTTGGTGACCTTCGTCGGGAGGTGGTCCCGCTTCGGGCTCAGGTGTAGTCGAGCAAGGTGGAGGCTCGGTCGTTTGCGGAGTAGCTGGCCCATGCCCGTCGTATGCTCGATCGGAAGAATGAGCTCCTGGAGGTGGAGCGCATGATTCAGGTCGAGCGCGGCGAGCAGTGGAAGGTCAAGCAAGAGGGGCTCGAGGACCGAGTCCGGGGGGCCGGGGATGGGCTGATCGAGGCCAAGAGAAGGCTGTCCGAGTCAGAACAGAGGATAGCCGAGCTTGAGAGGCAGGCAGAGTTGACCGGGGTGGAGGCACATGAGCGACATAAGTGCTAAGAAGCCTATCATGCGGCTCTTCATCAGGCTGCCTTCCCCTATTATGAGTCGGGCTACCGTCAGGGCCTTCAGAAGGGCTTCTCTCAGGGCTTCGATCGGGCCGTCATAGAGGCGGAGTCCCAAGCGTCTGGGCTCATTTTTCCTTTCGGGCAATGCTATGACTCGGACTGGAATTCCACCGACTCTTCCCACTACACGTCGAGCGAAGAGGAGAGTCGGGAGACCTCGGTCTCGTCCGAGCAACTACCAACTCCAGCAGCCTCGGGAGGGCACACGATCGAGACAGTTCCCACGCAGGTGGGCTCAGTGCCTGGGTCGGCCATCGTCTAGAATACTGGGGGCAGATCGTCTGATGCTGAGGGGGCCTTATCTGTCGAGCCTAGAGATGGGCCCGAGGCCTGATGTAGAAACTTTTTCTTTCCTTTTCTTTTTCTCCATGTGTAAGCTTTTTGGGAAAATATAGTGGTGGCAATATTAAGTCTTGAATTGACTGTTCCTTACTGCTTTTGGCATGATTTGACTACCATATCACCGATTTTCTTTGCAGGTATCGCGCGTGTTGATCTGTCAAATAACAACATGGCACTGGCGCCTTTTCGCTTTTCCATGCCGCCCTAAATGACATGCCTCTTCGCGCGTCCCATTGGGGGGATGTTGGGAAATGAGGTAACCGATTTTGGGAAGGCTCCTTTAGCATGTTTTCAAGGGGAGACTCATTTAAGGCGGTCGGCTCCCCCTTCGGCCTATAAAAGGTCCGAGGGGCGTCTCCTTTTCCTTCCAATGCTTACGACCATCCCTGGGGGTTTCTCCTTCTTCCCTTTCCATGACGCGTTGTGCTATTTATCTTGGCGAGGCATGGAGAGCGCTTCAGAAGACGACGAGGCGGACGGTAGTAGGAGGGAAGCTTCTGCTGCTCCAGTTTGGAAGAGGGTTCGATAGTCGGAGGTCGGTTTGGAAGGGGGTTGACATGTTGGAGCATGTCGCCTTCTTGTTCCTGACTCACCGACGCCATCCCAAAGGAAGGGGGAGCTCTTTAAGCTCCCTCCTTTCTGTTTAGCCTCTCCCTCCCTCCCCTTTCACTCTTTGGAGGGTGCTCGCACTCTCTGCCTTCCAAAGAGTTGAGAGAGGGGAGGCCTTCACTTGTATTCCTTCCTCTTCTCTCTCTCTCTCTTTTTTGTTGTCCTTCCAATCCCTCTGGCACCTTTCCTCCAAGCTTCTCAATCCAACGGGGCCGGCTCTCCTTTGTCCGAGCAAGTTTCTACACTAGGTAGAGTCAGTGGCTGGACGTAGGGGTGCTTACCGAGTTGGCCGAGCATTCTGGTTGGCTGCGGCCTACTTGATGTACATCAGAGTTTAATGAGAAGAGAAGAATGGTGTTTATTCTACTTTCTTACATGTGTGTGTTTGCCAGATGATCAAAAGTAGAACTTGCGAAGTGTTGCCACATTCCACGTCCGAGGTATGGGTGTTCCTTCCATAGTACACAATCGATACGCCCCTTTCCCGAGCGTCTCGACCACTGGGTAGGGACCTTCCCAGTTAGGGGCTAGCTTCCCTGCCGTCTCCAGTGGTCGAGAGGCTTCGGCCTTTCTCAGGATGAAGCCCCTGGCTAGAAATGTCTATCTCAGACTCTGGAGTTGTAGTATCGACTGACGCGCCATTGGTATTCCATTGCTCGGATGCTTGCAATCTCTCAGATCTCGTCTGTTAAGTCAAGGTTTTCAAGCATTTTCTGATCACTCTCGTCGGGCTTGAAATAGGCGACTCGAAGAGAGGGATTGCTGACCTCCAACGGAATCACAGCTTCTGTGCCATACACCAGTTGGAAAGGTGTTTCACCGGTAGCCGTTCTGGGAGTAGTTTGGTGTGACCATAGTACATTCGGTAATTCCTCGAGCCAGCTTCCCCTCACCTTGCCGGGCCTGGTTTTGATGCCTTTTAAAATAGTTTTGTTGGCATTCTCTGTTGATTTATATTGGTTCCTTTGCAAATGAGAGGTGATGTCAACAATAGAAATATGAATAAGCAATGTGCAATATGCAATCAACCAATGAACCTGTACAGCATGAACCTAGGCAATCAACATGGAATCTAAGCATGGGCATGCCATCTCTATCAGAAATAAGCAAGGGAAAAGAAAAACACACGCCAGGGAATGGAGCAAGAGAATAAAAGAAAACCCACAGTAAGTGTGGAACAAGCAAGATAAAGCAAGCAAGAAGAGATATGAGAAAAGGGAGAGGACTACTACGCAAACTAGAGGATTGTGATCACCACTAAAGCAATTTAACTAGCCAAAGCTAAGATAAATACCTTGGAAATATGTGGATGCAACACCCGCCCACGGGAGAGAGAAAAATTGCACTTCTGCGAACAATAACGGTCGAAGACTGGCGAGCCAGAGAAGTTAGCGGTCTCATGATAAATCGCCAGAGATCTTTAGCACTCCAATATACAACCGCCAGAGAACCGCAGAACATCAAGCTTTGGGACTTTTGATCTCCACTTCTTCCAGTCGGCCAGAAGACTTGGGCCTCGTGCTATGGACCTGTGAAACCTACAAAACGTGTAGAGAACATAGAGAAATAACCCAAATTAGCCCAAGGACAAGTGTAGTAACTATAAGACAAAGAAAACTAGAAAGATGCAATTAGAAGGGTTGATACCTGAGAGCTTGGTTTTTTAACCCCTGCGAGGCATTTTAAAAGATAGGAGGATGTTTTAAAATGAGGCATAAGATGGAAGAACGTGAGAGAGGAAGAGGGAAGATGCATTGGATGCTATGGGGGGAAAGAAGAACAAAAAACACAAGAAAACATTAAGACCCTTGGAACTTGATACTCCCTGAACTTAGGAGGCAGATGGACATGGGAAGCAGTTCTCCTTGATCGGTTCTAGCTCCAGGATGCGGCAGCACTTCGACGCGAACTCTAGAAATCTCCTCTTCAACCCATGAACTCAAGGGTTCTATTTATAGACCCTCAAAGTTTAGGCTCGTGTTGGAGGGATAGTGACTCAAAATTAGGCCAAAAACCAGATAATCCTTAAAGATAATACTCCCAAGAGTCCATAGAAACAAACGGGAACTTCTAAGGATCAGTATTGAGGGAGAAATCATAGAATCAAACTCTCAATCTGGCCACGGCGTAGCAGAGAAAGAGTAGTCCTACTAGAACTCTTTGTCTGATGAAACAGCCTTACGATAAACAGCCATAGCCATTTGACGGTCGAAGGATGGACTGCCACCAAGCGTTATCCAACAACAGATAAAGCCAACTGGTGAAGTTTTCGTAATAATGACTGTGCAAGCAGGTGGCGGTCGAAGGCTCATGCGCTAGAAGCATATGACTGTCCCACGATAAACCGCTAGAGCACAACGAATAAGATAAGATAAGGCTTTAGGAAAAGCTTTTGGCTTTTGGACTCTCGCGTCAGCAAACGGTCGAAGGAAGGAGCGCTACACGTTAGCAGATGCACCAAGGATAGGCCGCCAGAGACAATGGGGTGGTAAATAGCAGGAAAGCTTGCTAAGCTTCATCAAGTGGACAAAGAATGAGGAGCGAGGCCCAACCAAGGAGAGGTAACCCAAGAAATAGACCTCAAAACTGACCAAGAAAGCCTACTAAGGGTGAACAACTCGGAGCATCAAAAAGATGAGCAAGGAAATGACCCAACGTATTGGTCATAAAACGGGTGTCAACAGATGCCCCTCCTTAACGTCCTCTTTGTAGGGGAGCGAGCGGAGGTGAAGTGAAAGCGACATGGAACATGGAGGTGAAACGGAAATGAAGCAGAGTGTACTGAAAAGTGGGTGTTAAGGTAAATCGACACCCGTCCTCAACCAACGAGCGATAGGAATCTTCCGAAAAACTTCGAACTAATCACAAGGAACGGCCAAACCGAATGACGCATGGCTGAAGGAACTAACAACTAAAGGAAAGGAAAACACGACCAACCTCCTCACTGGAACACACAGCTGATAGGTGGTCAGAGCAAGCAGAAAAGTAAAGAGACGAGTAACTAAACTCCAGACATGAATCCTCAGCTAACCAGACCAAGCAAAAAGACCGAAGGAACCCTTCCAACTCAGAGTGAAATGACTCTCCTTACTCAAGACCATGGATACATAGTTATCCACCATTACTGAGACACTCAGATAGATGAGGGCACATGAATGCTCAAAGATGTGCATGATGCATGCTGGGCTAAAATAAAGAAAATCATCAAAACGAATGCCAAGAAAGATAAAAATAACAAGATACTCGAGAATAGTATTGCTAGACAGGACAAATCAGGGTCAAGACACTATTTGTAACCACGGCGTGCAAGATAGAACCATCGTCCCCCAACTCGGCCAACCTAACGGCCTATCCAACGATTAAACATGTGCACTTAGATCATCATCATCTTTGTTAAAGGGGAACATCAGATCCTAGAACACATTAATGACCAGCCGGTTCTCGAGAAAATATATCATAGATACCATATAGTAATGCATTAAGGGACCAGGGATCGAGACACTTACCTGACTTACCTACCCGGCGAGCGGTGATGAAGCGTGATGGCGTTCATGATCTTGCAAAAAATAAAAAGGTTAGCCATCAACAAAATAGAATAGATATATAAACTTTAAGCACAACAATAATGGCTAAAGCTTTATAATTCACCAAATAATTTAGCCTACAAACGGTCTAAGATAGAACCGCTATAATGACTCTAACGGCCTAACCATGAATCGCCAAAGGATGTCGGTTCACATCCTGATGGGGGCATCACTTACCCCTCCACATTTTTTCAAGGCTCGGATAGTTCATCGGCATGCGTCATTGTGTTAATTCAATTTTTCTAAGTCTAGTCATGTAATTTTCATATTTTATTTGAGTCATAAACCATGTAATTTTTTTTTATTTGAGTGCAGTACCTAGGTGTAAGGGTCATTTACCTAAGTCTTGAGTCATGTGGTTAATTAAGTAGTCTAATGGGCCCAACTAGTAGGCTAAGCCTAGGGGCACCCCCCTTGGACTTGTCTGGTCATTAAGTCATTAGTCAGGGTCAATTTGGTCATGTGAAAAGTCTAGTGCGTATAAATAGGCCACCCCACTCTCTCATTTGTAACCTTTGATGATCAATGAAATTAGAAATTCCTTTGGAATTTTATCTCCCTCTCTTGAATTATCTCTCTCTCATATCTCTCTCTCTCCTCCCTCCCAACCACTTTCTCTCTCCCTTGCCCCTCCATTAAAGCCACCCCAACTCCGCACAACCCCTCTCTTTACTCCACCCCATCCCCAAGGTAGCCTCTACATATCCCCACTCCACCCTCCAACCACCAACCATCCACTCCCCTTCCCTAAGCACCTCTCGCATCTCCCAAGGGAGAATTCCCCACTCCCCAAGCATCCTTTCCCTTCCCCACACACCTCTTCCCATCGCCAAGACCAAAAATTAATCTCTCCCTTAAACCCATTTTCAAATACTTCTTCCCTATCTCCCTCCCAACACCAAATTCACAACTTCCTATCCCTCCACCTGCTAGACCTCCCTCCAGCCCCCATTCTGCCACTCCTTCAAATTGAATCACCCCCTCCCAAACCCCCTCACAGCCAGGGTTTGCCTCACACTCATCCACCCCCA
Source organism: Amorphophallus konjac (assembly GCA_022559845.1). NCBI lineage: Eukaryota > Viridiplantae > Streptophyta > Magnoliopsida > Alismatales > Araceae > Amorphophallus > Amorphophallus konjac. The sequence continues at coordinate 129,579,457 of CM040124.1, read as the reverse complement.
TTTCACCCCCCTCCTACTCTATTTCCCATCGGCAAGTTGCAGACCCTGCCTCAGTTCACAGGCAACAGAGGAACGTCCACGTGCAGAGACTGCCACGTCATCACCAAGAATCTTCAGAGAGCGTACCATATACTCGTGGGATCGTCGTCCAATTTGCTTCGCAACGAGAGCAGCCCCGCCACCGTCCGACCTTGGAGCTGCTCGAATGATCAAATCTCAGCGACCTGCGCAGCTCCTCCAAGGTAGACAGCCAGAGAAAGATTGCAGAGGCTCCCATGGTCTGATTCCTATGATTCTTGGAGCACCACTTGGCTGAGGGCTTCCCCTACAAGTTCCATATCATCTTCAAGAAGCAGAGCGAATTTAGGACCTCAGCATCAAAAGTTCCAAATTTTCTCTCCAAGGTGCGCCATGTCACTTTCCCTGAGCCTGAACCGACACCCACCTACTGTTCGGGCCTCCACGATCAGCTCCGACATCTGCCAATGCCGCCGTTGATCTTGGCCGAAAGAAGACTTGACCATGATCGCAACGGCTCTAGTATCGCCTTCAACAGAGCACGGGACTGTTCGTGGCGTCCCCCGTCTTCCAGCAGCATCACCCTAGGAGCAACCGAAACCAGAGCCGTCCAGTCCTGTTCCAGGCCCTTCCCCAGCAAGCGACATAGTCAGGAAATTCCACAAAGTCAAGAAATTCCACAAAAATTCTAGCATCCTCTTGGGTCAAGTCAAAAGATTTTGGCGCTGGTTTCGTCAATAAAGGAGTTCGGGAGAGCCCATCACAGCACCGACAGTGATTTCCTATCCAGCTGTTCCTGAAGTTGGCAGAACCAGGGACCTCGACAATTCGGCTTCTAGCTTAGTTTTCCCCCACCCTGCCTGGCCGGCTGATTGCCCATCCCTACGTGGAGGTAGTTTTGGATGTAATTTCAATAAGTCCCCACCCCGAGACCCCCCTCCAGCGAGAGGTGTAGTGGTGTAATATTTTAATTTTCAGGTCAAAGCTACACCGATGCGGCATGCGGGTGCGTACCCACGCCTCCCCGCTCACCCTCGTCTCCAACCAAGATCGGCTTTTTCATTCCGATTAGGTGAGCATCTGATCACACTCCTCTGCTGGATTATTTGTGCTTCATTAGTATTGCTTCTAGTGTGCCATCGGTTGGTGAGGAGTGCTCGGACTCAAATTGCTACTAGGTGAGTGTCCACTGTGGGTGAGTTGTGAGCAAGATCAATTTACCCACGCCCTCGGCATGCTGACCGCCCATGAATTTGGGCATCCCCTGGCCCTTAGGGGTCCTCCCCAAGTCAGCCATACCCTTGGAAACATTCGGGTCCAATCTTGGACCCTCACCCCATCGCTAGTCCACCAACGGATCTGAGTGTGCCAAACGCGAGTGAGTCCGCTTGTGTGACATCACCGTGTCTGTTGCGTTGCTTGCAATCTAGGTCCAAGGTAGTGTCACATCAATTGATATCAGACTTGTTCCCACAAGTCAAGTCCTAGGGCATTTGCATCCATCACCGCGAGCATCATCACTTCCCCATTCCTATGGCTACCTCATACCAATCACACCCATCTCTTTCACATCTCCCAATGGATCCCAAACCCCTTGGAAGCACCGCTGTCAACAAGGTTAATTGCATCAACTCCCTCATGGAGGCCATGCCGAACATTTTTGGCCGGCTTGATGATATCACTGCCCAACTCGATAAACTTGAGGGAAGTAGGCCCGCACCAAGGGAGGATGAGAGTTACCCCCGGAAAAATCCGGATGCCCACCTGTTGGCGCTTTTAAAAGTCAAAACCCCCGCCTTTGAGGGATCCTACAACCCAATCCTCTATCTAGATTGGGAATTTTCGATGGGCCAATACTTTGATTGGTATCCCTTGGCTGAAGAGAGGAAAGTGAGACTAGCCAAAAGGCACCTCTCCAAGCAAGCCAAAACTCATTAGCTAATGGTTGAGGGTTTAAGGAGGATCCACGGGGAAGCCCCGATTGGCACTTGGGAAGAGATGAAGGCCGAGCTTAAAAAAACCTACACTCTCTAACCCTCTCCTTCCTACTCGGAGAACCACAACCCGAGGAGCACTCCCACTCCTCCAACCCCACCCGTCCAAACCCTTCCCACTAAAACCCAAGTGGTCCCGGCCTCCGTCTCTCCATCTACCCCCATAAGGGCCCCCACACCCCAACCTAAACCCCATCAACCAACCTACACTACTCAAACCCCTTTGGCCCCCGCCTCCATCCCTCCGTCTTCCCCCATAAAGGACATACCTCCCAAGACCAACCAACCCAATCCTCCTCACCCAACCCATCTCCCACTCCCTACCCCAACTCTACCATATCCTAGGCCTCCACTACTTCCCCTCCCTATCCTAACCCAAGTTTCCCATTGCCCACAACCCCGAGTACACCATGCACCAACCATCATCACCCCACCCCCAAAAGACCTTCCCATTCCCTTGGGAAAGGAGACCACACCCACTCACATAGGAGTAGATGCTAGCATGGACCCTCTACCCACCTATGAGGAAACCCAAGTTCACACTAATGATGAGGAAGAGCCTCAAGCCTTCACCACTCCAAACAGTCCGGATCCTCAAGAACCACAAACCTTTACAAATGGCACCATAATCATAGATGGCACCCTAGCTAGATGATTAAAGGAGAGATTGATCCCTCCCATTACATCCCATGCCTACCCTGCCATGGAGATAGACCTCCCCATAGTACCCTTCCCCTCCTATCACACCACAATCCAATCATCCTACCGCGTGGAGACCTTAGGGGATCTTCTTAAGGGCTTAGCATGGCAAATCGAGTTCACGAGCATGTTGACCACGGTGACCAACCAATCTAGGAGCCTTGACTGTTGTGCCCCTGTGGTTATTTGAGTTTCATATGGTCACTTGGGTCATTCGACATCATTCTATGGTCATATGTGTTCTGTGATATTCTTGGTTTTGATAATGGCTAAACACTATTCGTCATTGTTGCTTTTCACTCTTATATGACTGACATATGTTCTGTTATGTTTATGACAGATATGCACATGAAAGCTCAATGTTGCGCCCTCGCACGCGGATCGACCTGCGCGGTCAGGTCGCGGGGATCGATGAGGACATGAATATCTTGACTTATGAACATGTTTCATTGGTCTAACACTTCATTTTTGCAGGTATAGGTATTTCCGGTCAACCTACACACCTTGGCCGGTCGACCAGATTTGCCAGAGCCTAAGAATTCCACGTTTTACAGGTTTCGGTCGACCGCCCCTGCCTTTCCGGTCAACCGGTTCTTCCAGAAACGAAACACTCCAGGAATTACAGATTTCGGTCGACCGCCCCTACTTTTCCGGTCGACCGGTTTTCCCAGAACTGAAATGTTGACATTGTTACAGGTTTCGGTCGACCGCCCCCAGGCGTCCGGTCAACCGGTTTTGCCAGAGCCGAAACGTTCTGGCTGCAGCAGGTTCCGGTCGACCGGCCCATGAATTCCGGTCGACCGCCAGCCCCGAGCCTTCATTTTTGACTTTGTTTCCAACTTCGAAAAGGGCCATTCAACCTTGATTTCTTTAATCCAAATGTCACCTAATCACCCACAAATTGTGGATCTGGTCTGAGGCTTGTCTATAGACCATTCATGGTCTATAAAACCAACACATGAGGGGATGAAAACCCTAATGCTTCAAGCCTTCAAGGGAGCTCATTTTCGAGCTACTGTAGCACCTCCGTGAACAGTGTTTCGGGAGGAAGTTCTTCATCCATCCAAGGTGATTCAAGCTCAGATCTGAAGCCAAGCAACCTCCTACAAAGCAAGAAGCAATCAAGGGCAAGAAGGGTGATCAAAGAAAGCTAGAAGGAGTATACTTCAAGAAGGAAATCAAGATACTCCGGGAAGAAGCTCTCCATCAAATCTTCATCTATCCTCTTCATCATCTCAAGGGGATCCATTGAAGCTCACTCTCAAGGGAGATCATCTTCATCCATTCAAGTTCTTTCAACCTGATTCAAGTTCAAAGAGAAGATCAAGAGAGAAGAATTGAAGGAAGAGGTACTGTTCACGTGAACAGTACTCCGTGAAGAACATTCATCCAATCAAGGGTGAATCAAGAAGATTGAGTTGAAGCCAAGAGGATCCTTGTTGCTGATCAACATTTCATACAAGGGCCAATTCATTTCTACTCATAACTCAATTTCTTGTCTTAGTTCATTCACATTTGTTTTCCTTTCAATATTGATTAAACATTGAAGTTGTGATTCGTCCCTACCGTTGGTTAGTAGGAAGGCAATCGGAGGTGTTTCCGATCTGCGGTGTTGACGTCCCTACCGTTGGTTAGTAGGAAGGCAATCGGTGGTTTCCGATTTGCAGGTTGGTGCGCTGCACAAGTGAAGCCTCACCGGGTTTTGGTGAGGGGTGGACGTAGGGCTGAGGATTCAGTCCGAACCACCTTAAAAATCTTGTCTAGTGTGGTTTGCTTGTGTGATTGATTCGTTCTAGATGCATGCTTAGGATCGAATTATTATACATCTTGCTTATCTTGCTAAGTGAATCATAGCATTCTTGGAAGCTAGTTTCTATTCCGCTGCAATTCATTTTAACTAGCTGTTTAGAGGGCCGCATTGCGAAAAATGGGGCTGATCTATTCACCCCTCCCCTCTAGATCCGCTGTCCACTACACAACATTGACCTCCTACACCTTTGTGTCGGGTCTATCACCTCGATTTGCACCATTAGTTGCTACACTAGCGACCTCCTACTATTCCTCCCCACACCCAATGAGCCCGACCTTAGCCTCAAATTAGAGTTCTTTATATCAGGTAGAAAGCCAAACCATCCCCTCATGGCCGACCCACCCACCAAAGACTTTGGCCCAATTTTTTCATTACAGGAGGAAGATCCACCACCTTTAGAGAACCCTAAGGACATAGAGCTCTCCCTTAGTAACCCTTTCTATGATCTCTTTGATCCCTTCCAATGGAAGCCAAGGAACCCATATGACCCAACGACCTTACCCACCACCCACCTTTCCCTACCCCAACCCACCATGATGGATCAAACCCACCCCTTCCTAGACTCGGGTTACACCATAGGAACCATGACCTTAGGCAACATCCGCCTAGAGATCAAGGAAGTGCCCCACCCCATATCCACCTTCCTAGATCCCTTCGACCCTTTCACATGGAAGCTCAAAGGCCATCCCACACCTATGCACATAGAAGTCACCTTTGGGATAAGTATGCATGTGTCTAGGATTACCACACCACTTGGCATGATTCATAAGTCGGGTCCATTCATTCATATCACCCACATGTCAAGTAGGAAGCATGAGTGGTCCATATTTGGATGTAATGGTCCACCTTCATTCATCATGAGTCTTAAGCATGTTAGGAGCATTCATGGATGTTCGGGTCCTCCGGCACTCATCACACCCATGCATGAGAGGGACACATATAGATGCCCTGGCCCTCCCACACCCTTCAAAGTCTCCATGGCATCTCTGCATGATTGGTCTAAATATGGTTGCACTGGCCCCCCTTTGCATATCATGCATTTCCCACTCACACCGCATCATAGTAGTTGGCATGAGCATTTAAGCAAGCAACGAGCGGTGAAAATCACAAGAAGCGGGCAAAAACTCATGAACGCCACTTTCAACTCCAAGTTGACAACTGGGCGATGATGACTTTGGAGTGGCTCTACCCTAGGGTCACCTCCAATTTGAGGGCACGAGGACTTGGACCTTGCCAAGTTCTGAGTGACTTTGGCAACCCGACTTACGGATTGGACTTACCGACGAGTTATGGGATATACCCCACTTCCCACGTGGCGGATCCGGCACCCTATATGGGCACCGTGGTGGAACCTAGTTAGTGCTTTGAGCCTATACCTTCCTTTAAGAGGGACACCCTCGGAGAGCCACCACAAATCAGCTTGAGAGCCCAACGTGTGTACACAGAGGCAATACTAGGCAAGCAAGTTATCATTGCCAGCATGAGGGTGTGTCCGTGCCACTTTGTAAAGCTGAAGCGCCATCCCCTGGCCATGGACGTGGGGTTGAGTTTGGAGATCGTGGCTCGCCCGGAGCTGCATTTGGTGTACCACTTCTCCGGTGGACCCATACTTGACGGGGTCGAGTTCTCCCCACCCCAAGGGTATGATCGGGGCATCACTTACCCCTCCACATTTTTTGAAGGCTCGGATTATTCGTCGGCATGTGTCATTGTGTTAATCTTATTTTTCCAAGTCTAGTCATGTAATTTTCATATTTTATTTGAGTCATAAACCATGTAATTTTCCTTTTATTTTAGTCCAGTACCTAGGTATAATGGTCATTTACCTAAGTCTTGAGTCATGTGGTTAATTAAGTAGTCTAATGTGCCCAACTAGTGGGCTAAGCCCAGGGGCGCCCCCCCTTGGACTTGTCTGGTCATTAAGTCATTAGTCAGGGTCAATTTGGTCATGTGAAAAGTCAAGTGCCTATAAATAGGCCACCCCACTCTCTCATTTGTATCTCCCTCTCTTGAATTATCTCTCTCTCATATCTCTCTCTCTCTAAGGGGGTCCCCCCTTTCTCTCTCCTCCGTCCCAACCACTTTCTCTCTCCCTTCCCCCTCCATTAAAGCCACTCCAACTCCACACAACCCCTCTCTTTACTCCACCCCATCCCCAAGGTAGCCTCCACCTATCCCCACTGCACCCTCCAACCACCAACCACCCACTCCCCTTCCCCAAGCACCTCTCTCATCTCCCAAGGGAGAATTCCCCACTCCCCAAGCATCCTTTCCCTTCCCCACACACCTCTTCCCATCCCCAAGACCAGAAATTAATCCCTCCCTTAAACCCATTTTCAAATACTTCTTCCCTATCTCCCTCCCAACACCAAATTCGTAGCTTCCTATCCCTCCACATGCTGGACCTCCCTCTAGCCCCCATTCTGCCACTCCCTCACCTTGAATCACCCCCTCCTAGACCCCCTCACAGCCAGGGTTCGCCCCACACTCATCCACCCCCATTTCGCCCCACTCCTACTCCATTTCCCATCGACAAGTTGCAGACCCTGCCTCAGTTTGGCAGGTATCAGAGGAGCACCCACTTGCAGAGACTGCCATGTCATCACCAAGAAGCTTTAGAGAGTGTACCATATATCGGTCGAATCGTCATCCAGTCATCTTCCCAACGAGAGCAGCCTCGCCACCGTCCAACCTCGGAGCTGCTCAGAGGAGCAAATCTCGGCGACCTACGCAGCTCCTCCCAGGCAGACAACCAGAGAAGGATTGTAGAGGCTCCATCATGTGGGCATCTCTTAGCGCTCTCTTTGGCTCGGTTCACCTGCATCATTTTGAGGAAGCTTGGCTATGAGATCACATATTATTTTCTTTTTCTTTGAGTCATATCTTATGTATTTTGCTTTATTGAGTCATGTTGTTTTAGTCATTTCCCTTGTTATGCTTAATTGGGCCTTATTACCTTAGTTATGGGCCCATTAGGTTGAGTCTAGGATATGCTCGATCTTTTGTCTAATTGTCAAGGGTACTATGGTCATGTAAAGAGTGGATGCCTATATATAGGCCCCATCTCCCCTCATGTACTCAACTTTTGAAGAATCATTTGAATAGAAGAAAATCTCTAGCCCTTCTCTCTTCCACCAAATTTCTCTTCACTCTCTCTCTCTCTCATTACCTCTCTCTTTCTCTAAGGGGTGCGCCCCTTTCTCTCTCCTCCCCCCTCCCAACCACTTTCTCTCACTTCCCCTCCCCTAATAACTCTTTCCCTAGTCCCCACACCCTTCCATTAACTCACCCCAACCCCAAGAGCTCTCCTCCAATCCACACCCCACCTCCCAACCCCCAACTACCCCTCTCTCCTTCCCCAAGCATCCCACCACCTTCCCAAGGCTGAAATAACTCCTCCCAAGGCCCAAATTCGAATTTCCCTCCCATCTTCCACCCCCCATAGCACCCTTGGTCGCCCAACACCAGCCCCAACCCAGCCAAGGTCGCCCCCCACTCCCCTCTCCATTGTCCACCTTGTGCAACCCTCTCCCCTCCCCTCTCACCCACAACCAGCTGCAGCCCCCTTCACCCACCACCTCCTTGTTTCTCCAGCCACCACAACAGCCCTCCATCAACCCCCTCCACAACCCACAACCTCCAGCCACCCCATTTCCCCAACTACACCCCCCATCCTTTCACTCATAACCATTTTCACTTGCAGCTCCAGGTAGTAGGTCGCAGGCAGCAACTGTGGTCCTGAAAGTTGCTTCGTCTCTGGCAGTTCCCTGATCCTCCTGGTGGCAAGGCATATATCTCTGGAAAGGATGTCCAGAGAGCTTTCCATGCGAGGTGGTTTCGTCCTCATCCAAGCACCGAGCTGCCCGTAGAAGCGATTCTCCCTCGACTGCGTAGAACTATCCAGGCAGAGAACCAGAGCCTCGGATCCAGTCCGACCACGGCCTCCTCCTTGTAGATCTGGGCGCACAACTTGGCTGGGAGCTTCCCCTTCAAGTCCTCTTCAATCCTCAAGAAACAGAGCTAAGTTTGGATCTCGGCATTAAAAGTTAGGAATTTTCCATTCCAAGTGTGTCTGGTCTGTGTTCCTGAGCCAGAACAGACACACCTCTACTGTTTGGGCTCTCACGATCTGCTCCAACATTGGCTGACAACGCCATCAGACCCGACGGAAAGAAGACTCGACCATGGTTTCAACAGTACCTGTCTCGTCTCCAACAGAGTACGGATCAGTTGGCTGCACCTTCTTCTTCCAGCGGCATCATCCTGAGAGCAACCAAAACCAGCGAAGACTAGCCCCGTTCCAAGTTCTGCCTCGGCCGGCAACATCGTCACGAGCTTCCACAAAAATTAAGGCGGCATCCCAGGTTAGTCAGAAACGTTTCGGCACTAATTTCAATCAGTTCTGAGTTCATTTGAGTCCGTGGCAGCGCTGACATCAACAACCTGTCAGGCTGTTCCTGAAGCTAGTAGAATCGGCGCAACTCAGCAAGTCAGTGTTATCTCTTAGTTTCCCCACCCCGCCTGGCCAGCTGACAGCCCCTCCCTGCGTGGAGGTAGTGTTTGACTGTAACACATTAACCCCGTCCCCTTGATCCACCCTCCTGCAAGAGGAGTAGTGTTGTACTCTTAAAGTTTTCAGGCCAAGCGGCATCGACGCGGCGTGCGGGTGCGTACCCACGCCTCCCCACTCGCCCTCGTCTTCGGTCGGGATCGGTGTCTTCACACCGATCAGGTGAGTGACTGGACCCAACCTGGTTATTCTATTGCTTTGCTTGTCTAGTATTGCTTCTTATGCCCGTCGGTCGGTGAGATAGTGCTCGGTCCCGTTATTACTCGATTTGTGTGCCTACCGCGGATCGTGAGTGAGAGCCACCCAACCCCATGCCCCGGCGTGCCGGCTGCCCACGAAGTTGGGAATTCCCAGACCCTTAGGGGTCAGCCTAAGTCAATATAGTTTTTTGAATATTAGGGCCCCACCTCGGACCCTCGCCATCATCCCCGGCCCCACCGGGTGATCGCTTGAACCGTACGAGTGAGCCACTAGTGTGAGTCCATTGATAGTGCTTGTATGCGTGTGGATCTAAGTCCTAGGTTCAACCATTCTTTCATTGGCATCCTTGGGATGTGCCACATCAAGTGGTATCAGAGCGGTCATAGGCTTGTCCTTACAAGTCTAGTCTTGGGTCGTCTTCACACTAAGTCATTCATAGGTGCATTCGCACACCCGTGCATAGCCCACCCAACTTTGCATGACCACCCGTAGTGGAACCATTATCAATCCAACCCCTCCTCGCAATGAATCACAATCCCCAAGGGAATCCAGCCCACAACGAGCAAGAGCTCCCCATCACATGAGGTTTCTTGTAGAAGGTATGACTAATATTATGGGGCGGCTTGATGATATAACGGCCCGGCTTGAACAAATTGAGGAAAATAGGCCTGCCCCATGGGTAGGAGATAGGAGGGAACCACCCCCACATATGGAGCCAGCCATAGGAGAACTCAACCTTGACCACCCTCCCGATCCGGAAAGAGACCCACCCCCTAGGAGGAATGAGAGACTTCCCCGTGACAACCCGGATGACCAACTTATGAGACTTGTGAAAGTCGATGCACCCACCTTTGATGGGTCTCATCACCCGAGCGTCTACTTAGATTGGGAGGCAGCCATGGACCAATATTTTTATTGGTACCCAATGACCGAGGATAGGAGAGTCCGGCTTGCAAAGATGCAACTTACCAAATTCGCTAAGACTCATTGGATGAATGTTGAGGCATTAAGGATAGTTAGGAGGGAAGCTCCCATTATCACATGGGGAACCATGAAGGAACAACTCAAACTCAAATATGTCCCTCCCTCCTACCATCAAAACCTCCTAGATGAGTGGCAAGCTCTCACCCAAGAGGGGAAAACCGTTATGGAGGACATTGAGAAATTCGACTACCACCTCCTTAAGTGTGGAGTCCAAGAGGATCCCGCGGTCACACTCTCTCGTTTTAGAAATGGGCTTCAATTTCACATAAAAAAGGAACTTTTCATGCGTCAAGTAACCACTCTAGAGCAAGCCTATCAAGTAGCCCGGGATGCCGAGAAATTCTCTCGATACACCCGAATGGTTCCCCCTCGGGGGATGGACCCCAAAGCCATGGCACCTCGGACCAACCCCCCACCTCCTCAAAGAGGTCTCCTTCCCACCCCCATGGGAGCTCCTCCCACCCGGGCCGCCCCTCTTAGTGGCGCCCCACCACCCCACCCCACAAGTGGGCCCCTAAACCCAACTCCCAATAGGCTTAATTCGGAACCCACTCCCCCTCACACTAAGGTTGCCTCAAACCACCAAAGTGGGCAGCAATGCTTTAGGTGCCTTGGGTATGGACACTTTGCCAATCAATGCCCCACCAAGGGCGCATCTAACTTGCTCATAGAGGAAAGAAACCCCCAACCCCAAGCTGAATTTGAAGGAGCGGTTGAGGTATATGGACCCTCTCTCGAATGGGAGGAGGAGTATGAGAACCACTACATGGAGACCAACCAAGAACAACCCCCTCCACCCACCGACCCTCACCTTGGAGTGGTTAGGTGCACCCTCACTCAGGCTCGAGAACATGATTGGAGAAGGAACACCATCTTCCATACCTACATCCGGATAGGGAGTCATGCTAGGAAGGTCATCTTGGACAATGGGGGTTGTGTGAATGTGGTGTCCCCCGACACCGTCAAACTTCTAGGCCTCACCATAACTTCACACCCAAAACCATATCGGGTAGCTTGGATTGATGCTACATCCGTACCCGTTAGCACCCGTTGCCTTGTCCCCATCACCTTTCAATCCTACCAAGGCCAAGTTTGATGTGACATTCTACCAATGGAAGTAGGGAGCATACTCCTAGGATGGCCTTGGATCTATGATGTAGATGCCACCTTCCTTGGGAGGACGAACACTTGCATTTTCACCCATGAGGGGAAGAGAATCCAACTCAAACCTTCACCACCCCGCCCCCTCCCCAAGAAGGTACCTCCTCCCCTAGGGGAATCCTCCACCCCTCTCTCTACCCCAAACCCCACCCCATCCAATCCTAACTCTAGCTTAACCATTGGGACTACTAGGAGCCTACACCTCATCACTAGGAAAGAACTTGAGAAAGAAGTCAACCAAGGAGGACAAGCGTGTGCCATTGTCATTTGCCTTGCGGAATCCACCCCAACCAACCCACACCCAATAGAAATTCAACAACTCCTTGAGGACTTCCATGATGTGGTCCCCTACCCTGGGAATTGGGATCTCCTCTTATCTCAGGCCGAGTTTGCCTACAATGATTCCGTCAATAGGTCCATTGGCAAGAGTCCATTTGAGGCAGTACATGGTTATAGGCCTAGAAAACCTTCAGATCTTATTCCCCTTCCCCCACATGCTAGAGTGTCAGTCTCAACTGAGTCCTTTGCACAGCATATCAAATAGTTGCATGATGACATCCACAAGCATATAGGGAAAAGTAATGAGGCTTACAAAAGGCGGGCAGATGCTCATCGGTGCCACTGCGAGTTCCAAGTGGGAGACTCGGTGATGGTGAGGACGGAGCGGCTCCTTCCGGGGCCTGCCTCCAAGTTGAGGGCACGAGGGTCGGGACCCTTTCGAATTCTGAGATGACTAGGTAGTAATGCTTATGAGCTGGACCTACCTGAGGGTCTTGGGGTACACCCTACTTTCAATGTGGCAGACCTGGTACCCTACAAGGGCCCCGCGGTGGAACCTAGCAAGGAACTTGAGCCTTTACCCGCCCTTGAGAGAGACACCCACTGTGTGACTCTACCTCCTAGTTTGAGAGGCCAACGTGAGCAAGTGGAGGCAATACTGGATGAGCAGAGTACCATTACCAGGAACAGGGTATACCAGCGTTACCTAGTGAGGTGGAAGGGCCGTCCCCCGACCGAGGATGCTTGGGTGAGCCGGGAAGACCTGCTGCGCCTTGGCCCGAACATTTTGGAGGACTACCACAGTCAGGCAGACCCATACCCGACGGGGTCGAGTTCTCCTCACCCCGGGGGATTTGATGAGGGCATCTCTTAGCGCTCTCTTTGGCTCGGTTCACCTGCATCATTTTGAGGAAGCTTGGCTATGAGATCACATATTATTTTCTTTTTCTTTGAGTCATATCTTATGTATTTTGCTTTATTGAGTCATGCTGTTTTAGTCATTTCCCTTGTTATGCTTAATTGGGCCTTATTACCTTAGTTATGGGCCCATTAGGTTGAGTCTAGGATATGCTCGGTCTTTTGTCTAATTGTCAAGGGTACTATGGTCATGTAAAGAGTGGATGCCTATATATAGGCCCCATCTCCCCTCATGTACTCAACTTTTGAAGAATCATTTGAATAGAAGAAAATCTCTAGCCCTTCTCTCTTCCACCAAATTTCTCTTCACTCTCTCTCTCTCTCATTACCTCTCTCTTTCTCTAAGGGGTGCGCCCCTTTCTCTCTCCTCCCCCCTCCCAACCACTTTCTCTCACTTCCCCTCCCCTAATAACTCTTTCCCTAGTCCCCACACCCTTCCATTAACTCACCCCAACCCCAAGAGCTCTCCTCCAATCCACACCCCACCTCCCAACCCCCAACTACCCCTCTCTCCTTCCCCAAGCATCCCACCACCTTCCCAAGGCTGAAATAACTCTTCCCAAGGCCCAAATTCGAATTTCCCTCCCATCTTCCACCCCCCATAGCACCCTTGGTCGCCCAACACCAGCCCCAACCCAGCCAAGGTCGCCCCCCACTCCCCTCTCCATTGTCCACCTTGTGCAACCCTCTCCCCTCCCCTCTCACCCACAACCAGCTGCCCTTCACCCACCACCTCCTTGTTTCTCCAGCCACCACAACAGCCCTCCATCAACCATCTCAACTCCTTGTTTCTCCAGCCACCCCATTTCCCAACTACACCCCCCATCCCTTCACTCATAACCATTTTCACTTGCAGCTCCAGGTAGCAGGTTGCAGGCAGCAACTATGGTCCTGAAAGTCGCTTCATCCCTGACAGTTCCCTGATCCTCCTTGTGTCAAGGCATATATCTATGGAATGTTTGTCTAGATAGCTTTCCAGGCGAGGTGGTTTCGTCCTCATCCAAGCACTGAGCTGCCTGTAGAAGCGATTCTCCCTCGACTGCGCAGAACTATCCAGGCAGAGAACTAGAGCCTCGAATCCAGTCCGACCACGGCCTCTTCCTTGCAGATCTGGGTGCACAACTTGTATGGGAGCTTCCCCTTCAAGTCCTCTTCAATCCTCAAGAGACAAAGCTAAGTTTGGATCACGACATTAAGAGTCACGAATTTTCCATTCCAAGTGTGTCTGGTCTGTGTTCCTGAGCCAGAACCGACACACCTCTACTGTTTGGGCTCTCACGATCTGCTCCGACATTGGCTGACAACACCGTCAGTCCCAACGGAAAGAAGACTCGACCACGGTTTCAACGGTACCTGTCTCGCCTCCAAAAGAGTACGGATCAGTTGGCTGTACCTTATTCTTCCAGCGGCATTATCCTGAGAGCAACCAAAACCAGCGAAGACTAGCCCCGTTCCAGGTTCTGCCCCGGCCGGCGACATCGTCACGAGCTTCCAAAAAAATTCAGGCGGCATCCCGGGTCAGTCAGAAACGTTTTGGCACCAATTTCAATCAATTCTGATTTCATTTGAGTCCGTGGCAGCGCCGACATCAACAACCTATCAGGCTGTTACTGAAGCTAGCAGAATCGGTGCAACTCAGCAAGTCGGTGTTATCTCTTAGTTTCCCCACCCCGCCTGGCCGGCTGACAGCCCCTCCCTGCGTGGAGGTAGTGTTTGACCGTAACACATTAACCCCATCCCCTTGATCCACCCTCCTGCGAGAGGAGTAGTGTTGTACTCTTAAAGTTTTCAAGCCAAGCAGCATCGACGCGGCGTGCGGGTGCATACCCACGCCTCCCCGCTCGCCCTCATCTTCGGTCGGGATCGGTGTCTTCACACCGAACAGGTGAGTGACTGGACCCTACCTGGTTATTCTATTACTTTGCTAGTCTAGTATTACTTCTTATGCCCGTCGGTCGGTGAGATAGTGCTCGGTCCCGTTATTGCTCGATTTGTGTGCCTACCGCGGATCGTGAGTGAGAGCCACCCAACCCCACGCCCCGGCGTGCCGGCTGCCCACGAAGTTGGGAATTCCCAGACCCTTAGGGGTTATCCTAAGTCAATCTAGTCCTTTGAATATTAGGGCCCCACCTCGGACCCTCGCCATCATCCCCGGCCCCACAGGGTGATCGCTTGAACCGTACGAGTGAGCCGCTAGTGTGAGTCCATTGATAGTGCTTGTATGCTTGTGGATCTAAGTCCTAGATTCAACCATTCTTTCATTAGCATCCTTGGGCTGTGCCACATCACTCCCATGGTCTGATTACTATGATTCTTACAGCGCCACTTGGCTGAGGTCTTCCCTACAAGTCCTCTGTCATATCCAAGAAGCAGAGCGAATTTAGGACCTCGGCATCCAAAGTTCAAAATTTTCTCTCCAAGCTGCGCCATGTCAGTTTCTCTGAGCCTGAACCGACACCCCCCTACTGTTCGGGCCTCCACGATCAGCTCTGACATCTGCCGATGCCTCCATTGGTCTTGGCAAAAAGAAGACTTGTCCACGATCGCAACAGCTCTAGTATCTCCTTCAAAAGAGCATGGGACTATTCATGGCGCCCCCGTCTTCCAGCAGCATCACCCTGGGAGCAACCAAAACCAGAGCAGTCCAGCCCTGTTCCAGGCCCTGCCCCAGCAAGCGACATAGTCAGGAAATTCCATGAAAATTCAAGCATCCTCCTGGGTCAAGTCAGAAGATTTTGGCCCTAGTTTCATCAACAAGGTGTTCAGGAGAGCCCATCGCAGCACCGACAGTGACTACCTATCTGGCTGTTCCTAAAGCTCACAGAACCGGGGAGCTCGGCAATTTGGCTTCTAGCTTAGTTTTCCCCCATCCCGCCTGGCCGGCTGGCTGCCCCTCCCTATGTGGAGGTAGTTGTGGATGTAATTTCAATAAGTCCCAATCCTGAGATCCCCCTCCTGCTAGAGGGGTAGTGGTGTAATATTTTAATTTTCAGGTCAAAGCTACACCGACGCGACGCGCGGGTGCGTACCCACGCCTCCCCGCTCGCCCTCATCTCCTGCCAGGATCAGCATTTTCATGCCGATTAGGTGAGCATCTGATCACACTCCTCTGCTGAATTATTTGTGCTTGATTAGTATTGCTTCTAATGTGCCGTCGGTCGGTGAGGAGTGCTCGGACTCAAATTGCTACAAGGTGAGTGTCCACTGCGGGTGAGTTGTGAGCGAGATCAATTTACCCATGCCCTCGGCGTGCTGACCGCCCGTGAAATTGGGCATCCCCTGGCCCTTACGGGTCTTCCTTAAGTCAGCCATACCCTTGGAAACCTCCAGGTCCAACCTCGGACCCTCACCCCATCGCCGGTCCACCTACGGTTCCGAGTGTGCCAAACGCGAGTGAGTCTGCTTGTGTGACATCGCCGTGTCCGTTGCATTGCTTGCAATCTAGGTCCAAGGTGGTGTCACATCACATTCTTCGAGGAAGGAGACTCTGATGGCAGCAAATGGTCGACGATATGACTGCCAGAGGTAGTGTAACAGTCTAACGATAGACCGCTAATTTTTCTAAGCGTTAAAAAAAAATAAACCTATCGTTCGGTTCCCCCCATTCACGCATTCAACCCAAAAAAAGCCCAAACCACCCAAAACCGAGCAACCCCCGTCCGGCAACTTCGGCGACCATCGCGCACGAACCCTCACCAGCGGCCACCGTGCACGAACCCTCACCAGCGGCCACCGATATTATGAATAAGAAGAAGAAGGTGATAAAATGCCTTCAATGGCGACTAGAGAGAGAGAAAACGCTGCCGGCGGCGGCGGCGGATGTTCCGATGAGAGATGAGGGGCCATCGGCCCAAATGGAGGGAGACGACGCCCCCACGGCCGAGGAGATCCCCAGGGAAGCTCTGGAGGAGAAGGAAGAGGCCCAGACGGCCAGAGAAGCACCCACTGTGGCCACCGGATTCCGTTCATCGGAGGTAGGCCAACAGTCCCAAAAACCCAATTTTTGATTTTTTCATTTTTTTCATAGATGCATGTGTGTGAACGGATAAGGGAATGGGTATGGGGACCCATTGGGACATATTGTAGGTCATTTTGGCCATTTCCAAAGGTTGGGGAAACGGGGAAAATAATGCCCACTCACGGTTACCGTAGCGGTCGTTCCAGTGACCGCTACAGCATCCGACGGCCCATACGGGGACTGCTAGAGGACTCAGACGGTCTATGATATGTCCGCCAGAGGAACCAGAGGTAGAATATGAATTTTGTGTTTTTCCTTATCTGATTTTCTTTTGTTGTTCTCGTTTATATTAAATGCAATGAAAATATGATGCAATGACAAACTCGATGTCCTAACTGTGTGCAGGGGAAGAGACGGACCAGAATCTCATGGCTGTAGGTTCGGGCGGTGTACCTGGCACTGCTCGATTACCATAGGGATAGGATGACCGCTATGGGGTTCAGAGAGGTTCTGAGCATTGAGGTCACCCGAGTTGACACGACCGTGCTGTATGCTTTGCACGAGAGGTGGGATCCAGTTAGCCAAGCATTCATCCTCCCGTGGGGCCACATGATCCCCACATTAGAAGACATGGCAGGGATCACCGGACTGTGAGTCCACAGAGCACCGGTGACAGGCTGGACGTACGGGGATTACCGAGAGATGTCACAAGAGCTGCTGGGATTGGATTTGCTGAGGCCGGGGCATCAGTCGTCCATGCTGGGACGGAAGATACTCCAGGAGAGTATGGGGCTTAGAGGAGCTGCAATCTCAGTGGGAGAGCTGCCTGATGAACATATTGGGAGAGTGATTGAGCAGGTACGACCGAGAGTGGCAGAAGAACTGGGACCGGAAGGAGATATCATCTTACAATGCTTCTTGATCTTACTATTCGGGAAGCTCCTTCTCGCGGCTAGCGCTGACGGAGTGAGCGTCCGGCTCCTCCCTTTGCTGAGAGACTTGGAGGGAGCAAGAGAATACACTTGGGGAGCAGCAGTCCTGGCGTTTCTGTTCAACTCCTTGAGCACGATCGACCGGCAGACTATGCTGGGTGGCTTCTCGCCTTTCCTACAGGTAAAAATGCCCTAAATTCTAAACTCTAAATGCTCTTCTATATGCTTGCTATTGTTATATGCTGATATTGACTTATGCAGATTTAGAGCTTTCTATACCTCCCTGGCATCGGACGAGGGAAGGAGCTGCACTCCGAGTGGATCCCCATCGCGAGACGGTGGGTGGTAGCTCGGGACATGGGATCGATCCTGGGCCTAGCTCGGGCAATCCAGGATGACATCGACACATTCCCATATGCATCGGTAAATTCTAGACTCAAACTCTCTAAATGCTTATGAATGCTTATGAATGTTTATCTAAATGCTTCTAAATGTTTCTAAATGCTGACATTGACTCAATTGCCCTTTCAGGTGAGTTGGACACCATACCGTGACGAGGGTCACGAGGGGCAGCCTTGGGTGGAGGCAGCCCAGGCATACGCCGGCCGAGAGATCTGGCTCCACTGCATCAACATCGTCGAGCCTCTCCATCATCGCCTGATTATGAGGATGAGGGGAGTACACTAGCTAGAGGTGGAGTTCCCCGAGTGGGACGATGAGCGGGTCGGGAGATCGATGAAGTTTCTTAGTGGCGACATCAACTGGGTTACCCGAGCGATTGACCAAATGCGGGACTGGACGCGGAGGGGTTAGAAGGTGAGGGTCTGAGCTGACAGCGACGAGTCCTACCTAAAGGCCTACGCTTGGAGGTACGGCGACCGGGTGTTCTGCGGCATCCGATGACCGGTATGGCTTCTAAACTCATGCTCTTTCAATTAAATTACTTTATTCCTATATGCACTGACTCCATGATTTTCTATATGCAGCTAGACCCCCAGGGACGCATAGCGGAGCTGCAGGGCCTCCTCCACTCCACTGTGCAGTAGAGGGATGAGCTCCAGTGTACACTGGACCTTCTGGTAAACTTTCTAAACTTTGGACTTAATTATGCTTATGATTATGATGAATGTGACTGACCCTGACTTCTAAAATGCAACGAGCGGAGGGGACGCAGCGGTAGGGACCAGATGCTCCATCCTCATCGTTACAGCCTGCGAGAGGCAAGGCTGAACGAGATGCAGACTTCGCTCGGGCGGTTGCTCGGGCTGAGGAGGCCGAGGCTTCACTCACGGAGAGGGTAAGCAAAACCAATAGAGTTCCTTAGACTTTAAATGCTTATGATTATGCTTATGCCTAAATGTGATGAATGCTAATACAGACGATAGAGCTGAGCACAGAACTGGCTGAGGTGGAGCGTGCTCAAGTGGAGATCGAGAGACTAAGAGCAGAGGCAGCGGAGGCAACCCGTCTCTGTGAGGAGGTGGCGTGATTGAGCGCGGGGCTAGTGGACTTAGAGCTCTACCGGATCGAGGTGCGAGAGCCTCGACGTCAGGTCTATGACATGAAGATTGAGCTACGGATGATAGAGAGGACCGTGCGGAAGATAGGCCGCGGACAAGAGCGGAGCGTATCCCAGAGCAGCTCGTTCCCTGACTTCTTGACTGGCTCCGTCGGCCATCAGAGGAATGAGGAGGGGGATAGGAGACGACGTCAGCTAGAGGAGGGGAGTGTCTCCATGGCCCCACCGGCGAAGAGACCCGAGGGTGCTAGTGACAGCGACGGCCCGGGAGGTGGACCGACTGAGTGACTTGTACTTTTTCTTTTTCTTTTGATGCACACATGTACATGACCTTTGAAAATGGAATGAAATCTTTTTGTTTGTTTCATTAAGATGCATGAATGTGGACGAATGTGAATGTTTGAATGGATGTGAAGATGAATGACAGACAAGAGGTTTGAGTGAGGGACAGAGAGAGAACAGGACTGATGACTGAGGGGGAAACGAACTTAACAAAAATCTGGAAAAACCTGACAAACTGTCTAATTTTAGACCGCCAAAGTCTGTAAAACGGTCAAATTAATGACCGGAGGAGGTGGATGAAGGGAAACAAACGGTCCAATTGTAAACCGCTTGAGGACTGTGGCGGTCTTACGATAGACCGCTAGTGCAGAAAATTGTGTACTCCGAGCGGGACTCTTCCGTGAGAGTCCGAACTTCGGGGAAAGAGGCCTTAATCTGCACTGGAACTCCATCTAACTTAGGATAAGGCTACCCAACCTCAATCCTAATGCCCTAACCTCAAAAACAAACCTCTACAAATTGGAACAAGGCCCAAAATCGCAGCTTACACCAATTCTCTGCTATAAGTCTCAAAACTTCATCAAAAACTCCAAAAAAACACCATGAAGAGGACCTTTGAAGCTAGTGCTATGGGGGAGATGGTCTACACCGGGCCTAAGGCAGCTAAAAAGGAGCATGGGTTCAACCGCTGACTTCAATACCCAAGCATTTAAGCTCAAGTTCTTCAAGAGAGGTAAGTTGCAACTTTAATTCAAAATTTCTAAACTTTCATTCTTCTCATGATATTCCTCTCTTCTTCCTTTTCTTTCCTTTTTCTTCTAGCTTCTTCCTGGCCCAAGGTGTTACTCCAACTTGAAGTGGGTGGCTCCCTTGATAAAAGAGCTTCCCTTAGAAGTCCTTTCAATCCTAAGGGCTTGGCACCTTCAACCTTTGTTAGTTTTGGCCAAGAATTTCCAAAAACTTTCATATGATTGGCCTAGCATTTCAGCCCTTGTGGAGCTGTGGCATCCTCAAACACACACATTCGTATTCCCATCCTTTGAAGCCACGGTCCTATTAGAGGAGGTAGAAACCTACCTAGCCCTCCCTAAGACTAAGATCGGGGATGAAGACCTAGTGTGTCATACAGTTGAACCCATAGACCCTTCACTCATTCTAGGGGATTTCATACACAACCCTAAGGATGTAAGGACCATGATCAGCCCACGCCATATCTATTTGATACCTATGGCACAATGGATCACCACTTTTTGTAAAAACAAGAGCGGGAGATTTGAGGCCATAGCCAAAGCTACCTCGGTTTGCTTGTGCGGGGTTTTCCTTTTCACCACCACCGACCACCACTTGGACATCCAAAACCTTGGTATTATCAGTGGGTTGTGGCGGGGTTTATCTATTTCTCAAGTGGTCCTTTCATACCTCTATGAAGGGCTTAGCTCGGCTTGCCTAGGAGGACCTCTATTCGACTCCATGATCGTCCTTGAGTGTTGGATGGGAGTGAGAATCAAATTCTTACCCAAGGAAGATTTACCTTCAGCTAGCCGGATATTCGGGAGCCACCCACTCTTCTATATAGGAGGCACTTTTGGATTCTCTTCACAGGTTGAGTGCCGTACGATGGACAGGAAAACAAGACATGATTGGCGCCTCTGCCTCAACACATTACCAATTGAGAAGTTTGTGATGCAGCCAAGAATCCTTCGAAGCACCGTCCTTAGAGTTCCTCAGTGACCGGGCTTAGACTTACAGCTAGTGGGGAACACTACCATGGCAATCTACAACCCGCATCGATGCTATCTTCAAGTTAGGCTACCACGCACTACGGTTCCTGCACTATCACACTTCCCTCCCCTTCAAGCTAAAAAGATGGGGACCGAGGAGGACGAGCAAGCCATCCGGAATGCATTGATCATGTGGGAAATCAGCCGGGTGCGTGCTTGGCAAGCAGATGTGGCAGAAGATGAAGAGGGATACCGAGCTTATGTGAAGGAATTACGCAAGAGCCTCGCGCAGATGAAAGATTGAATGTAATTTAAGCTTTCTTTTCTTGATGTATTTGAAATTATCAACCAAATGATGTATCTTGAACTTAGTGTAATGGAATAAGAGCTTTGTTTTGAAAAGATGTGGAATTGATTGCATGATTGAGCTCAAATTAGCTAAAAAGTAGAGTTTATGTCTGGCATAACGGTCTATTCTAGGGCCGCCAACATGCTCTAGCGGTCTCACGATAAATCGCCAGACGAAGGACTAAAAAAAAACCTGAGAGTTCACTATTCTCAGGAGAAATTAGCGGCCAAACCATGGGCTGCCAGAGAAGCTTAGCGGTCTACAATAAGAGCGCTAGAGATAGTTTACTGAGAGTTGAGGTTTTTCAGCCTTCCGGAGAGATTAACGGTTGAATCATGGGCAGCTATAAGGAAGTGGTGGTCTAATATTAGACCGCTAGAGAACCAGAAACTGTAAACTTGTGAGCTTTGAATCTTGAGCGTTGAACCTACGTTCTGCATACGCTTAGACAAGTTAGATATGTTCTTAGACTCAACCCCTTGCCTGAAGCAAGTCAGAGAATGACCGTTTCTTGATATTTGGTCAAGGGGTGGAGCCTTATTAAATATGCGGTAATATAATGAGAAAATGCAATGCATGCAATGCAATATGATGGTATTTTTGGATTTTTGAAAGTATTTGATTTTCTATGGGGTTTTAAAATATTTGATTTTCTGGGTTTTGAAATATATGATTTTTGTATTTTGAAATATCTGACTTTTTTGGGTTTTAGAATATATGTTTTTTCACGGGTTTTAAAATATATGAATTTTTTGTATTTTGAAAGCCAATTTCATCCCAGCAACAAGGGTCCTACCTGTCCCACTCGGAATCTCCTTAGATCGGCGTGCTTTTGAAATGACAGTCCCTGGCCAGGGCCAATTTGCATGATGATTCTACCAAGGCCATACCCAGGGTACTATCTAGTCCTAAAAAAAATAGAATATAGGGATAAGCTTAGGCCAGGTATAGAGGTTTTTTAGAGTTTGAATCCTTCTCACAACGACCCATTCAGCGATTCGGTCTATTGAGTCGGGGCTTTATGTCTGTCATTGAACCTTCATCCACCCTAGGCACGCATACGACCGGGCTCTTAACGTCCCGCGGGGAAACTGTACTGCCACTCTTGCCATGCCTAGTTTTATCTTTTTTTGCGAAGCTATAGACTTTAAGATACTGACTTTTGAAATAGACCTTTTTTCTCTGTCACGATTGTTGCTCCTTCTTTTCCTTTTCTTTGGTAAATTGCTCTTCTTGTGGAACTAGGTCATAATTGACTGCCCCTATTCATGACCTCCTCTCATCAGGGTATCTAGATTAGTCATCGCCCCCCTTATTTACCTCTTGCCTCTAGATTTAGCCAAGGAAAGAAACGGACAGGGACTTTGACTTCCCCCGGGCATGGACAAGGAGAAACTGTGTCTACATAACTGGGGAACCCAACCAGGAATGTCGTGAAGTGTATGATTTACCGAACTCGGGGTCCTCCTTCGTATTCGAAGAAGGGACACCTCGCTACCGGGCATTCATTAGCTTGACTCTAAGGATAAAAGCTCTTAAGATACAACACATTCCAAGCGTGAGACAATTCCTCACCATCTGCGTTAACTAGGCGGTATGTGTTCCCTAGATAAGCCTCTCTGACAACGAACGGACCTTCCTAGTTGGGTTGTAATTTGGATCTAGGACCTCCAGACTTAATAAATTTATATTTCAAAACCATATCACCTACTTGAAATTTGCATTCTATCACCTTCTTTTAAAAATAACGCGAAGCTCTCTTTTGATAAATAGACACGTGCTCGGCCGCATTCATCCTCTTCTCATCTAGGAGTTCCAGCTGGACGAGCAACGCCTCTCGACGTTCATCGATATTAAGTGCCTTATCGAGCTGCACCCTTTAGGAAGGGGCCAAGATATCATATGGGAGCACCACCTCCATCCCGTAGGTGAGAGCATAGGGGGTTTACCCCGTGGGAGTACGGACAGAGGTGCGGTAAGCCCATAGAGCTTCCACTAACCGTTCAGGCCAATTAGAAAAGTTGTGAGATTCGCATGTTTTCTTTATGATTTTAAGAAGGGTTTTATTAGTGGCCTCGACTTGACCGTTGCCTTGAGGATAATATGGAGATGAATGATGCAATGCAATATTGAACTTCTTACATAGGTCCTTGAGCTCTTGAGAAACAAACTGGGGTCCATTGTCGTTGATTATGCTGCTTGGAACTCTGAACCGCGAGATGATATTCTTTATGATGAAATGACACACCATTATTATTTTGATCTCCGCATACGCTTACGCTTCAGCCCACTTGGTGAAGTACTCAGTGGCGGTAAGGATGAAGGATTTTTGCTCAGTTTCAGAGATAGGATCACCGAGCGGGCCGACAATGTCGAAAGCCCACATGGAGAATGGCCAAGGAGCAGAGAGAAGATGTAGAGATGAAGCTGGAGCATGGATTTTGTCAGTGTGAAGTTGGCATTTAAGATACCTCCAGACATAGAGGGAGCAATCTTCCTCTAAAGTGGGCCAATAATAGCCATGCCTAAGGATTTTCTTCGCTAGAGCCTGGCCATTAACATGACCTCTACACTCACTAGAATGGGCTGCTTCGGCCACTTTCCAAGCTTCATCATCGTCTAGGCTTCTCATGAGCATTCCATTGAGAGCGCGCCTGTACAATTCTCCAGCAATGATAGTGTACCTTGAGGTGGCTCTTCTAATAGCCTTACGCTGTTCGGCATTTTCCCCTTCTGGGAACGATCCATCTTTGTAATACATCTTTATTTCATGGTAACATGGCAATTCTTCTTCTTCCAAAATCTCTTCTAATTCCGTGAGAGACACTTCCTTCAAATCTTCCTTCTCAACCCCAGCCTCTACAGTTTTCCTAAGGTTGTGATACCAAGGATCCTTAAGAGAGGGAGCGTCCAATCTCTGAATGATGATAGTCTCAGTACTCCGACTGAGAGGGAAAGATAAAGAGGAAGCATGTGATGCCAGTGCATCAGTCAGAATGTTCTGAGATCGAGGAGTATGGATGTAGATCAACTTGCAGAATTACCGAGCCAGGAGAGTGACCAAATCTTGATATGGCTTGAGCTTCAGGTCACGAGTACGGTAAGTGGATAGAACCTGCCGCAGAAGGAGCTGAGAGTCTCCTATAATGTTTAGGTAGCGCGCGCCTAAGAGGTAGGCGTGCTTCAATCCTGCTCGGAGAGCCTCATACTCAGCGATGTTGTTGGTAGTGGCAAAAGCGGAGTTGATAAGCAAAAGGAATTATCACCCCTTCCGGAGTGAGGAGAACGACACCTATCCCTCGGCCTTGGGAATTAAGCGCACCATCAAAGTGCAGAGACCAGAAGGGATGATGAGTAAGGACAGAGAGATGCTCATCAGAGAAATCATCTTGCATAGAGTCTGTGCAAGGGATAGGAAGATGGGCAAGATGCTCAACGATATCATATCCTTTGATTGCCTTCTAAATGACGAATGTGAGATCAAACTGAGAGAGGAAGCTCTGCCAGCGAGTCAACCTACTAGAAAGGACACGCTTTTCTAAGAGATAACGGATTGGGTCCATTCTAGAGATCAACGTAACTGGGTGGGCTAGAAAATAATGTTTGAGTTTCTGAGCTACCCACACTAAGGCGGCACAACTGTCTTCCATAGCGGTGTATTTGGCCTCGACCGGGTTAAACAACCTGGAGAGGCAATAAGTTGCCTGCTCTTTGCCTTCGTCATCTACTTGTGCTAAGACCGCCCCTAGGGAGTCCTCGATGACAGAAATATATAGGATCAAAGGTTTCCCAGGGATAGGAGGTTGCAAAATCGGGGGATTGGTCAAATATTCCTTTAAATCCTCGTAGGCCTTTTGACAAGCTTCGTTCCATTCAAACTTGACCCCTGCCTTTAAGAATTCATAAAATGGGAGACATCTCTGAGAATGTTGGGATATGAATCTTCTAATGAATTGCAATCGACCAATTAATCCTAGGAGTTCCGTGATGTTCTTAGGTGGAGGCATGCTCATGATGGCCTCTGCTTTATTAGGATCAATCTGGATCTCCCGTTTACTTACTATGAAGCCTAACAACTTCCCTGAAGAGACTCTAAAAACACACTTCTTTGTATTCATTTTCAACTTATACTCCTTAGCTCTTTGGAGCACCTTAGCCAAAATGGAGGGGTGTTCTTCCTTGATTCTCGACTTCACCAAGATGTCATCCACATAAGCTTCCATATATAAGTGCATCATATCATGGAAGATGGCCATCATTGCCCTTTGATAAGTGGCACCCGCGTTCTTCAGACCAAACGGCATAACCACATAGCAATACGTACCCCAGGGCATGGTGAAGGAGATTTTCTCTTGGTCCTCAGGAGCGAGACGGATCTGGTTATATCTTGAATAACCATCCATGTCACGCCTCGAACCGATAGCAGTGGAACGTGTCGTTTGCTCGGAACATGGCAGTTAAACAGTCGTGAACGATCAAGAGCAATGGCATGAGACCAAATAATTTGGAGCGATAAGAATTTTATTTCAAATATAAGTCTCTTACAATTTCAATGTCTCAGAACTTGAAGACTCAACCACATCATAATGGAAAGAAAAGACTGAAGACACGCTAGTGAACTTAGACTAAACAATTAATAGGAAATACTAGCTAGACTCAAGAAAGATAAAAGACACGGGTTCACTAGTTTCCGAAGCTCGCTTGCACACTTGTCCCTCCCGTATGAGTCTCGGTCTCGCTAGCCACCTGATTACCTGAAAAATATTGGAATAAACTGGGTGAGCGAACGTTCAGTAGGAATTATATCTCAAGAACAAGATAGTTTTAAGTAATTACATGTTACATGAATGCAAGGCTAATATACATGAATGATCGCAAAAATAAAATGCAAGTATATCGATTAAACTGAGATATGGAAGTTCTAGTAAAACATGATAAGCAAAAGTTAAAGATAGTATCGAGCATGAGATATTGGCTATTTTGAGTTCTAACAAGTACCACGACGAGTCACGCGTGCTTGTAATATCATGTAAAGTCACGAGAGAAAGTAGTGGAATGTCTCTAGAACGACGAGTACTTCGATGCAATATCACACCACGATCATTACAACTCCCATGGGCACTAGTACTTTCGGGTGCTCCTCCCAGGACCAGATCGAGCCCTTACATGTGCAGGCATTGTATAATGCACTTTCGACATCCACGATAGTTATAGCCAAAGTAGAATGCCAAGGGAATGAAACTTGTAGGAATTTAAGGTAGATCTTACGGAATATATCAAAAAACTAGGTGGAATTGGCTCCCTAGTGGGTGCGATGAGTACTCGAATAAGCGTTCATAACCACAAGAGCGCTCATTCTTTGTACATGATATGGTAAAAGAATTGGTGTCTACGTGGCAATGGCATGGTTTCCCACTCCATTAGCGGAAGAATTAATATCATGGCGGCTATTCAGCATAGCATGAGGGCCGGTATACCATGTTCCTAGAGGGGCATGGTAATAAAAGTGTTATGGGTTTTTATGGTACAACTAACTCAATCGGTCTTGAGGGAGTCCAAGGCATCGAGGAGACTTACGGAGGTCTCTATGACTAACTCACCAGTCCGAAGGAACGAAATGTTCGACGAAGGGCTTGTATGTCACGAGAAAATATAGGGTAAGCGATAAATCATCGAGAAAACGTGGGACTATACTCACGGCTGGAATATAGTGCCTTGTGTGTAACCCATTGGAAGGGTGTACATGAAATTAACAGAAATCTCACATGATAGAAAAATGGCGTCTGGGTCATGGCCACTATTTCTTAAATAGCGCCTGGGGTACATCCACTATTTCATAAACCGTGCCTGTGACCCAGCCGTTACTTTTAAATTCTTGTTTCAATTTCAGTGTAAATAAGTTCTGTAATTTTATAGCCTTTTAACATAACGGTTTGGTTCTGTTTTAATTCGCGCTCATGGCGCAACCATGTTTTAGAAAATAGCGTCTAGACCTTCGGCGCTGGTTTCAATATGGCGACAGGATAGGGGTCGATGTTCATTCCAAAGTAAAAATTGCAAGAACAATGTCATTTTTCCAAATAAAATAATTTTCCAGGGACAAGTACATGATTAGGTAAAGAAAATTACCAGGAATCTTGCAATGCACGCATGTATTTGATTAGATGTCCATATTTCAAGTTATTAAATTTTGAATATGCTGATTTAATAATTAACCATGAAATTAGCGACTGCTATATGGTCGTAAATTCAGAATAGCGCCCATGAATAGGTCACTATTTCACTTTAAACCCGAAATTTTAACAGAACGCCCTAAAACAGGGTAAAATGAAAACATATGCATGCATGAATCTATATATCTATTGAATTAGACATAGTACTTGAGAAAACCTACCTTGAGTGATGGTTTCGTTGGTAATCGATCAAAGGGATTGAATAATAATAAATAATAGACGGTGCTCTGTTCTTTACGGAGCTTCACAGAAGGGTTGCAGATAGGGTAGCTGGTGATTGTTGGAGGAAGACCCCCTCACTTGGCAGCGATACAATCACAGGAGCAACTCTCTCCTAGCTATAGCATCAACCGGGGAGGCAGCTTCAAGAGAATAGGAGATATATATGCAAGCAATGGTAAGAAGAAGCAGTAATCTTCTCAGAAGACCACAACAACAAGTTGGTGAAGTATATAAGCTTCTTCTCACAGCAATTTTCTATGCGATTGAAGGATCAAGGGAAAGAATTGGCCTTTCTACTGTAACCTTCAATTAGAATAACACTGTGGCAACAATAGTTGATGGTGATGAGAAAGAGCAACCGGGTTGGCTTGAGGGGTTGGTATTTATAGGGTTTTGGGAACCCACTTTGTTGAAGTTTGATTGGGATTTGCAAGTGTTAGAGTTTGAGTGGGAGTAAAACTCTCAATAAGAGTCATATTAGTATTAGGATTTCCCATATTTAATCCCTTCCCTAAATTATTTCTTCCCTAAACAACCGTTACTTCCTAGTTCGCACCGGGTGTTTCTTTATTTTGGGTTCAAGAAAGACACGTCCAGGCATTAGTCACATTTTTACTAAGTAGCGTCTGCTTAATAGGCGTTTCTTAATGAATAACGCCTCTGCTACGGGCGCTATTCACCCCCTTAGATTTATATGCAAACTTTCAAGATTTTTATCTTTTTAATTCGATGGGGTCTTGCTATGAAATTTTATGGGTATGATTTTTCCATTTTTCTCTATTTTTCCATGTAATTTGTTTTACAAAATTCTTTTAATTTAAAAAGTGGCACTATTCATCTGTTTTGGAAATAGCGACCTTGGGTTTGACTATTTATGTGAATAGCGCGCCTGCATGTTGGGCGCTATTCACATTTGTACCATTTTCCTCTAATCTCGAAAGGACCGATATTGTATTAATACCCCTCTTATTCTTAAACATATGCTTTTATTTGAATAACGTCATTATTTAGGTCGTAAAATCTTAACCAACGACCATTGCATGGTCGTGTATTATTTTAAACATTTTCTTCTCACCCTTATTTAACTAAAATTACATATATGTCCATTCTACCTCCTTTTAACTATCTTTAATGTATTAAATCTTATCTATATACCCCTATTCCTTCAAATAAAAATATAATGTAATAAATGTGAAATATTAAATTTTCTAAATTATTAATAAAATACAAATTGATGTTTCCTTCGAGGTTTATTGATTATTAATTCAAATAAATATTATATTATGATTTTAAATGGCTACTTAAAATGATGTTATATTCATAATCCCTTAAAATTTAAGGGTAGGGTTTATGAGATCTTTTTGTAAGGCCCATTAGGAATCACGGGGTTATACACAAGATCTGGGTCTTAACTAATTGTTGGTTTTAATTTATTACTAATTCAAAATAGAAGTACAATATGAATTAAATGTCTTCTTAAAAACAACTCTCTATTCCATATTAATACCCTTTTTAATCATGGTCTTGGGTATCAGAGACAGGTTCGATCTTAGCAAGACTTTTACTTCCATCCCCTAAAGGGAATATCACTTAGCCATTTACTTATTTGAATAAATTTTATTTATTAAACAATATAAACTTATTTGTAGGAATATGTAATTATCTCTTATGTATAAGCTTTCTTCTATATTATTATTTATTCATATTTCAAAATTACCAAGCGTTACACCCTCTCCCACTTCAAAGAATTTGGTCTCCAAATTCACATCACCTTCCATTCCTAACGGGGAACTAGCTATAACTTATTATGATTCTATACAAGTAAAGAAGAAATTTTATGTATAGAAAAGAACTAGTTTAGGATTACGGGTGAGGGGTACCTTCCACAACTTCTCTCTTGGCAAGTTCGGCCACAGCTTGAGTTTCTCTTAGAAACTTTTTGGTCAAAATAAGGCATTCTGCTATCTTATGGTCTAAGCTTTTGCAATGCAGACATGCTCCCGAACGCCACCAACACTTTTTCGATTGGTGACCATATCTTCCACAAGCTTTACATTTACCTTGCGAGTGATCTGTCGAAGTTCCCTTCTTATAACACTTCTTACATTTCTTACACTTTTGTGAAATATCACCCTCGTTTACCCTTTTTCTTGGTAGTGGTGAACTTTCCAGAATTATCTGTTTGATCCTTCCTTTCAACTCTCTCTTTTTCTTCCACCGCCTTTTCTAGCTCGTGGACTCTTCTAACGAGGTCTGCATAAGCTGTTAAACAGGAGGACGGTGAGCTAGAAGGGGAGGGGATGAATAGATCACCGTTTAAAAAATATTTGTCCGAGCCGAGGAAATCTTAGAAGATGAGATGGGCTAGGAAGACTGACAATATGTAAAATAATCCGAAACCTTAATCAAGATAAAGTAGGTCACGAGCGCAGAACATATATCACTCAGAATTTCATCAGCACATATGCACAAGCACTAAGCGAGCAGTCAGACCAAGGTTTTGATCATCAACAATCACACTTACTTCATGAAGCCAGATAGAAGCATAAAGGAAATAGATGCGCACAATCACACCACGGAGAACAAGAGGTTTAGATGGTTCAGTCTGCAACCTGCAGACTTACGTCCATCCCTCACTCAAGGCCGAGTGAGGCTTCCCTTTCACAAGAAAGAACCGCAGACTCAGTCTGCCAACAACACGCTGATCCACAG
Source organism: Amorphophallus konjac (assembly GCA_022559845.1). NCBI lineage: Eukaryota > Viridiplantae > Streptophyta > Magnoliopsida > Alismatales > Araceae > Amorphophallus > Amorphophallus konjac. The sequence continues at coordinate 129,548,895 of CM040124.1, read as the reverse complement.
CTTGGGGATCGAAATCCCTACAGACGCTAAACTTACAGCTTGCACCCAGGTCTCACACCACAAGACCTAACCCGGAGATAACTCTCACTTCCTCTTAGACAAGAGGGAACCCAGCAATGACCCACCCTCACTGCAATTCAGAGACGTTGTCTCTCTTCCTCCTCAGCTGGAGGGAAGAACCCAGGTAGCCTTCTCACTACCTGAACACAAAACCCAGGAGAACTCCTCCCTTCCTCTGATCTAAATTAGAGGGATGACACACTACGACCCAGAGGATTCACCTCTCTTCCTCTACACCAAGAGGGAACGAAAACAGAGTATCAGAATTTGAGAACGAACAAAAGAAGACATAAAGAAATATTGAAAGACAATCGAACGGAGAAACAATGTAGCTTCTTAAAGAAGCATAGACAAAACGTAGCAGAAGACCATTCTCTCCTTCATCACTCTCTCTCTTCCAGGTACGCTCAATGAATGGATCAGGATGGCTTCTCCTCTCCTTCCTCTCGCTCTGGCCTCACCCTTTTTCTGGTGGCTTCGGTAGCTTTTCAGGGGCAGAAACCTTCCTCTATATATCCAGACTCACGAGAGACTGAGGGTGTGGGAGACACGTGCGAAGAAGATGCTTCCAGATGAGCCGAGCCACATGTTAGATGATTATTCCCTCAAATCACGTGCTCACATGATTGGAATAAAGTTCCAATTTGTCTTTAAGTCCCTGTAAGGTTTCAGAGAACATTCAGTCAATCTCAGAAATATTCAAGTCATACATTTGTTCACACAGATTGCACGGGACTTATCAAAGGACTGAAGAACGCGTCAACGCACTAAAGCCAAGGCGTTAACGCAATGGATATAATGGAGAACAGGTCCCTTGACAAAACATACTAATGCGTCAAAGCATTAGTGACAGCGTCGACGCGTCTGCTTGGTTGTTGATCATAAGACCTTGGGTCATAAGCTCAAGGCGTCGACGCTTCCATCATGCAGCGTCGCCTCAGCTCCTTAGGCGAGACGCTCAAGGCGTCGACGCTTCCATCGTGCAGCGTCGCCTCAGCTCCTTAGGCGAGACGCTCAAGCCCTTGGCAACAAGCCAATGCGTCAACGCATCAGGTGACAGCGTCGACACAGTGAACACGACAGCAAGCGAAAGACGCACAATTGCATCTACGCAGCCAGCCAAGTGCGTCAATGCACTAAAGGCACGGAACCCATATATAAATGAAGATAAACAGATACGAGCTAATGAGTGAACAAGTTGGAGAAGCATTTAATCAGAAGATGTGCATGCAAGTAATTTGATTCATGGTGTTAGTCATCATCAAAACTACAAGGATTCAACATAAGCTTGGACATCTACTAGTACCATCTCAGGGACAAAGCTTGGCTTAGATGCTTCCATTTTATCTAGGTTCATGCAAGGATAAGTGGGGAGATAATTTATTGACTCAAGAATTAATTTTAATGAAATGTAAATATCATATCTTTCTTTTATAACTTTAACCCCAAGTTCTACCCATCTCTCCCAGAACTCCTATAGGATGACCGACAAGGATACTCAACCTATCTCTTGGACTTGATGCCCTAAGGAGTTGAAAGCCGAAGCTCTGATATGACTGACAAGGATACTGGACCAATCATTGGAACCTAATAACTTGAGGATGTGAAAGCCGATGCTCTGATATCACCTCTGTCACGCCCCGAACCGATTGCAGCGGAACGTGTCGTTTGCTCGGAACATGGCAGTTAAACAGTCATGAACGATCAAGAGCAATGGCATGAGACCAAATAATTTGGAGCGATAAGAATTTTATTTCAAATATAAGTCTCTTACAATTTCAATTTTCAGAACTTGAAGACTCAACTAGATCATAATGGAAAGAAAAGACCGAAGACATGCTAGTGAACTTAGACTAGACAATTAATAGGAAATACTAGCCAGACTCAAGAAAGATAAAAGACATGGGTTCACTAGTTTCCGAAGCTCGCTTGCACACTTGTCCCTCCTGTATGAGTCTCGGTCTCGCTAGCCACCTGATTACCTGAAAAATATTGGAATAAACTGGGTGAGCGAACGCTCAGTAGGAATTATATCTCAAGAACAAGCTAGCTTTAAGTAATTACATGTTACATGAATGCAAGGATAATATACATGAATGATCACAAAAATAGAATGCAAGTATATCGATTAAACTAAGATATGGATGTTCTAGTAAAACGTGATATGCAAAAGTTAAAGATAGTATCGAGCATGAGATATTGGCTATTTAGAGTTCTAGCAAGTACCATGACGAGTCACGCACGCAAGTAATATCATATAAAGTCATGAGAGAGAGTAGTGGAATGTCTCTAGAACGACGAGTACTTCGGTGCAATGCCACACCGTGATCATTACACCTCCCATGGGCACTACTACTTTCGGGTGCTCCTCCCAGGACCAGATCGGGCCCTTATATGCGCAGGCATTGTATAATGCACTTTCGACATCCACGATAGTTATAGCCAAAGTAGATTGCCAAGGGAATGAAACTTGTAGGAATTTAAGGTAGATCTTGCGGAATATATCAAAAAACTAGGTGGAATTGGCTCCCTAGTGGGTGCCATGAGTACTCGAACAACCATTCATAACCACAAGAGCGCTCATTCTTTGTACATGATACGGTAAAAGAATTAGTGTCTACGTGGAGGCACGTAATCCAAGATGATTAGTAATGGCATGGTTGTTGGATATTGTGTTTTGATGATGACAAACACTATGACTCATATGTATGATGTCATATGTGTTTTATGATTCCATATGTGCTTATTGCATACAGCATGGGTTTTTGTTACATACAGTGTGTGTTGCATACAACGCTCATATTGCTGTATAGATGAATTACATGGAATGAATTGCTGCACATGTGCATGTTTGTGAGTGTCTCTGTACAAGTCTTGCAGAGAGACTGGTACAATGGTTCATATGTGTCAACGCACCTATCGCATACACTAAGTCAGTGCTAGTTCGAGTCCTAGCTTTCGTAAGTCCGTGCAAACCTTCTACTTCTTGCTCACATGAACTCGGTGCAACTTTTGTTTGCCTAAGTGAAGTCAGCGCACATCTTGCTCAGTGTATATCACCGTTTGCATACATTTGAAACTCGGTGCAAGTTTTGTCTTGAGCATCTGAAGGACTGTGAACATATAGGAGCTCGGTGCAAACACTGTGTAGGTCAATGCATGTAGCAAGGTCAGTGCATTGTAAGGGTTTGTGCAAAAACTGTTTGAGGTCCGTACAAACTTTGACTCAGTGCATACTTTCACTTACTCATATAGAGGTCGGTGTAAGTTTGCCTCGGTTCATCTTTTTCTAACACATATACGAGGTGCGTCTTACAGTGCGCCTCACATGTGGCGTAGTGTCGGTGCATATTTTGTTTAAAGCTTTGCACTCGGTGCACATTTCTCAGTTCGTGCATTCAGTATTCATATACTCGGTGCAATGTCATTTGTCTTCCTTGCACCTGAAGTCTGTGCATTCACTATTCATATGCTCGATGCAATGTTTGGTTAGCATGCATAGATAGTCTGTGCTCTTCACTGTAGCGAGGTATGTAAGGGTCAGTGCAATATTTGCACCGTGCTTATATATAAGTCTGTGCATATTCTCCTATATGTACATCAAAGTCTGTGCGTACTTTGCATATACAATATTAAGTCAGTGCAAACATTGTTCTATACCATATAAGATGTCTAATGAAATATTCTCTTAACTGACAGGATAAAGTGATCTCGTGAGCTCGAACTAAGAAGGCACGTGTTCCTAGAATATTGTAAGTTGGCACGTGATCCAAGATAATGAGTGAGCCAGTGATCCTGACACGTGGATAGATGAGGACCAGATCCTGACACATGGCTGAGAGCCTTCTAGAAGCATTTGGGTGGGAGTGTCCCCTCCAGTCGCCCAATGTGTGAGCACGTGAGTCCAAGACTGAAGTCATATATAAACCCTTTCTCTGAAGAGATTGAATGAGATGCGAAGAATAGAGAAGAAAAGGAGAGGGAGAGCAGCAGAAGAAGAGAGTCTTAGAGAAAAGAGAAGAGGAGAGTTGAGCAAGAAGATTAGAGAATTTGAAGAGTGATCTGAAGAGAAAAAGCAGAGTATCGTGAGTTAAGGGAAAAGAAGAGAAGAGGGAGGTTGCCGTTCGTGAAACAAAAAAGGGGGGGGAAGGAGTCGCCAGGAGAGCGAGAGAGCATATTGAGAGAAGAAGAAGAAAGAAAGAGGTAGAGAGTGTGGAAGAGAGAATAGAAAGAAGAAGAGAGAGTCTTCCCTGGAGATCTGAGTTGTATTGGCCTCTGGATCAGATCCAAGCCATGGTGCTCCTATGGAGCTACATTTGTTTCTGTTTCTCCAGTATGTTTTACGCTTGTTCATTTACCTCTGGTTTGCTAGTGATTGGGTGTCACTAGTAGTTCCCCTCTTGTTTGGTGGAAGGGAGTTTCGACTCTGGTTCTGGTCTCGTGGGTAGCAAGTCTAGGTGCCAACCTTCTGTGGGTTGCAGAACTTGGTTTGAGGGATTTGTCTCCCTCGGTCTGTCAAGGTGTTAGGCATCGTCTATTTGCAGACTGAGTCTGCGGTTCTTGCAATTGCAAGGGAAGCCTCACTCTGGTTTGGAGTGAGGGGTGGATGTGGGCAGACTATGGGTCTGGTCGAACCACCTAAGAAATCTTCTGTCCATCATGGTTTGATTGCCTTTTCTGATCCGCTAGATGTATGCTTAGGCTCGACCTATTTTTCCCATCTAGTGGGTATCTAATTTGCACACTGTGCATTTGATTCAGGTCTCAAGAGAGAGGCCCCATTTGAATAGGATTACTTGAGCACCGATCGTATACATTTGATCTACTCTAGTTGAAGTTCCGTGTGTGCTCTCATCCCTACAGTTGTTTGCTTTAATTATGAATATCAGTTTGATTTAAGTTTTAATTGAGCAATGTTTTTAAGATGGATTCATTCACCCCCCCCTCTGAATCCGAGCATAGCACCCCATCAATTGGTATCAGAGCGGGTTACTGTCTTATCGGATCCAACGATCCGTAGTAGTTCCTGCAGCCTCTTTGGTGCACTTCTAAACTTACCTTCTGGTGCATTGATTTGTTTGCTGATTTATTCCATGGGTCATCCACCGGTCTTCAGTGGCTCTGATTTTAATTCGTGGGTTAGTAGTCTCCATAGCTATGTGAAACTGGTTGATCCTGATCTATGGAAGTTAATTTCACACGGTCCTCACAGATTACCAAAGAAAGAGTCCAAATGGACTGACAGTCACAGATCAAGGCATGGAGAGAATCAGAGAGCTTTGAATCTAATGAAAGCAGCTACTAACAAGGCCTTACACTCTTGCTTCCATGAATGCAGGTCTGCTAAGGACATTATGGATAAGATGAAGCTAGGACACAGAAGAAGGGAGGATAGCTCCATGATGGCTAATGGCAGCGATCAAGGCAGCAATCAGAATGAAGAGGATAATGACGAGGAGGTAAATCCCTTCAAGAATTTTTCTTTAGATGATTGGGAGATTGCATATGCTGATTTGTTAGAATCTCATGAACAATCAAGAAAATAATACAAAAACTTGAAAAAGAAAAGTGATCGGGGTAGTTCAAGTTTTCCATGTGAAAATTGTTCAAAACTGAAGCAATCTCATGATGCCTGTTTGTCTAATATCCATATATATATAAACTAGATTGGGTTGCTGAAAAATGAAAATCAAGGATTTGTAGATCAGATTTCAGAACTAGAAGAAAAACTCAACTCAACCAATGATGATCAGCTCCTTATCAATAAATCAGCTCAGAATGAAAAATTGTTGGAGGAACTTGAATGTGTCAATTCAGAACTAAATAAGATGAAATCTGAAAATGATTCCCTTAGAAAATTTGTTAAAGAAAATGAGAAACTGGAACAAGAAATTGAAAAGCACAAAACTGCAAACAAAGTATTGAGTGAATGTCTAAATTGTAGTGAACAAGAGATTGCTAGCTATGAGATACACATCGCAACTTTAGAAAATAAATTTAAAAAGCTTGAAAGACTGCAAGAAGAAAACGAAGTAATCTCTGAGAAATTTGATGCTATTAAAGTTGGTAATGAAAAACTCCAAAAGAATCTGGATGAGGCCAAAACAGATCTAAAACGAGGAATGAATGAACATGATCAGATTCTAATAAATGAACTTGTGCAAAATGAAAAGCTGATAAAAGAAAATGAAGAATTGAAGCATCTGAATACTACCATATCAGATAAGCTTCTAATGCTTGATAAGGGAGAGTGCACATCTGATGATGAGTCTGAGAGAGTGAGTGTATTAATGGAAGAGAATAAAAATTTGAAGGAACAAAACAAGAAGCTCATGGTATTAAATACTGTCATGGGAGATAAATGGTTGACTTTGGAAAAAGGGAATTGTGTGCTAATGAGGAAGAAGTTAATAAGGAACCTGAGCTCAAACAGGAAATTTCTACTTTGAAGACCTTGAATGATGCTATGCATCAGCAGGTTATTTTCTGTGAAACTAAGATTGTTGGTTACGAAGCTCACACTGCTGATTTGAATTCTGAGATTGAGGATTTGAAAAACTTGTTATCTAAATTTATTAAGGAAAAGGACAATCTGAATACAGTTTTCAGAACAAATGCTAACCTTCAGAAAGAGGGACTGGGTTACAGTCCAGTCAATAAAAGGATGGATGGAAATAAAATGACTAATCTGCTTGTGAAGAGTTCTGAGCAAAAAAAAATTCCTGTTCCATCTATATTTCAATTTACTGCTCAGAAAACTGAAAAGCAAGGTAAAAATCTGAAAGCTGCTTTCAAAAGGAAAAATTGTAATAACAAGAAAGGCAGCAAGTAGGAAATAAGAAATAAACTCTACACAACTTTTGTTAGTAGCACAAACATAGCTAGTGCTTCTGCCTCCTCCTCCTCAAAACAAGTTGCCACTCAAGAGAATCAGAAAACAAATCAGAAAAAAAAATATTGAAAAAGATTGATGAGAATAACCATGCTGAGAAAGCTCAGGCCAACAAATTACTTATCAAGAATGTCAAATGCTTTTATTGTGGAAAGGTTAGTCATGAGATGGTTAATTGCTTTATTATGAAGAAGGATGATCAGAAATTTGGTAGAATTCATGCTAGGAATTCTTATGCTAAGAAACCTTCTTTTGTTCAAAAGAAAAGAATTCACTGCTTTTACTATCTTGAGATAGGTCATCTCATGCATGAGTGTAGACACATGAAATTAGATGACCTAGCTGCTATAGGAGTGCATGACAAACAATTCCATGATAAATATCATGCAATTCCTAAAAGGAAACTTCATTGCTTTCGTGGTCGCAAATCAGGCCACATTGCTGCAAAGTGTTGGCATCCCCAGGGAAGAAATTTCCACTCAAAGTCTGGTAAATTCCATGTAAACAAAAAGGTTTTCGATAGGAATAAGTCTATTTTTAAAGAAAAATTCACTACATGCTTTGAATGTGAAAAGCTAGGCCACAGGGCTGCAACCTGTTGGCTGGCGGGTTATAATAATAAATAGACTGGGTTCGGTAAACAGAAACTTAATTCTATTAATAGAAATTTTCATGCAAAGACTTAGAGATTTCTTGACAACAGTAATTTGCATAAAAAGAATTTGAAATCTGCCACATCATGCCATTACTGTGGTCAGATAGGTCATTCAATGAATAATTACTATTTGATGAGATTTGATGACCTTCATGCACAAAAATTATTTAGAACACCTGCTAAATGTGTCACTGTTAGTTCAGGACCCAAGACCTCTTGGGTACCTGCTTGTGCGAAATAAAGGCTATTTTGCAGGTGTGCCTTGGTGGAAAGAATACTTTGGGGATAATAAACCAAGGCATTCAAGAATGAAAATCCAAATTCTACATGTACCAGGTCTGTCATGTTAACTCTGCTCAATTCATGTCATTCAAGTTTTTTTCTCTGTCTTTGAGTACTACATAGCATGTTAAATCTGTCTTTGCATATTCATTCATCATTTGCATTGTCAAATTTGAACACTCTGAATTCTGCTCATCTGAAACTTATGCTTTGCACTCAACTCTGTTGATATACATCGACTGCTTAGAATTCTCTGAAAATATCTGAATTTCACATGATTTGTGTTTTGATGTTTGTCTGAATTTGCATTATATTCGTGAAAAATCTGATGCATATAGGACTGCATTGGCACTGCATTGTCATCCATGACCACTATGGTATATCAAATGGTAAGTTACTAAAAGGGCAGATGAAATCTGTCTGGAAGCTCTTACTATGTGTGAGGTGGTCCTTTAGATCAAGTCCTCTGCCCGGTACCATGGGTCACATTGCATATAGGACAGTCTAATGCATTTAGTCAGGGGGAGTCAATGCATAGGCATGCATGTGGTAATTGCATAACATTCATATTGAAAATACCAAAAAGAGTAATTGTCATGCATACTCTTGGGGGGTGTTCTTGTCTTAATCTGAATCGGTTGCTTACATGCTTGTATTGAGCTGTTCCTTCTTCAATCTGATTTTTCCCTTGACTGAACCTCAATGTTCCTTGATACAAGTGAAGACGAATTCATTTTATCTCTGGTTGATTTTGTATGCAAGCTTCATCTGATCCTCAGTGTGGACACCATGAGTCGACATTTTGTTTCAAGCATTCCGTTTAAAATGTTGTCGCCAGGGGAAGCATAAGAACAATTCTTGGACTGCATGACCATCCTCGTCATAATGGTTTTATTTGCTCTTCATGTATTTTATCTCATACATGGTATCAGTCGGTCTCACTTGCATCTATTTGTTCTGAAAATCAGTTGAACTTAAATCCCATTTGCTGATGGGGAGCTTCTGTCTGCACTTCTTGATTATCATAATCACACTTTTAAAATTGAAATTTCCTAATCAATGATAAGCCACCTGCTCAGCATCATTCTTTGAAAATCCGTCAGGCGGATAACTAATCCTTGATTCAGAACTTCTGAAAAACCTCACTCTTGGTATGGTACATTATGATCATTATTCTGAATCATTCGTATTGCCTGGAACACTTCTGTCAGATCTTCATGAAGATTTCAATGAGCTTATCCTAATCATAAATCCAAAAACACTTGTACTAGGAATCTTCCATTGCATGGAACTATGAATATCTGAATTAACTCAACTAGTTTAAGCCTTATGTATTTCTTGAGTTTGATTTCGAATATTTTGAAAATATCTGAATCAATCTTTTAATAAACTTTAACGAGTTGATTCATGTTACATCATGTAAAACCTTCTAAAATCTGAAAGTTTTTATAACCATGACTTTCTTTTGTAGAGATACTTAAAGTGAGTGTTGTTTTTAAATGTTTGTTTGATCTGAGTAATGTCTGAATGAAAAATAAGGTCAGAGCAATGATTTTGGTCACTGAGAAATCACGTCCAAAGGACTATGTCATGAAGTGCCTTAGTTATCTCTGGTGGACATTTAATGAAAAATTTGTGAAATGTTAAGGCAGAGCGATGATTAGGTTTCACTGAGAAACTGGGATCATCGTCAAAGAAATGGAGTCATCCTATGTCATGAAGTGTCCTAGTTAACTCTGTTCAACATGTATCATGATAGTTAATCATACTAAGTGCTTAGGGATACTGTCGTCTAAACAACGTGTATCCTCTAGTTACAAGGTGTGAACTAAACTCGATTGATCTTCAGAGTTATTGCAATAAACATTGATGATGCATAGATAGAAAAATAATCTGGAAATTTGAAAATTGCTGAATCTTTGGACAAAATTAGATCCTTTCATGTCTGTTTAATCTCAACACTACATTATGTAACTCCTAAAGGAGTCATTGAATTTGAATGAGTAAGAGATAGGGAGGTGTAACTAGATGTTAACATGATGGCATGGTTCATCTTTATTGAAATTGATGTCAGATATGAGTACAGGTTGAATGAATAAAACTTGAATACATCATGTTTAAACCAGGGCGCTCAATAAAAGCTATGTCATAAGTCTTTATAGTGGAAGAATCTGAAATACATTAACCTTGGAATTATGGCTTTGATAACTCATTGCAATTTTTTTTTATGAAACTGATCTCTATCTGCTTACCGGTGCTTTAGCTGAACTCATGTTATGTCTGATGAATCTGGTTCCATTCTAATCCTTCTATTCTTTCAAAGAGGGAGAATTATATGTTGTTTCATCAGTCTTGTCCAAAGGGGAGAATGTGCTTATCTAGTATTTGCCACATCCTTAGGCATCAGGTCCTACATTCACATTGTCTGCATTTGAGCTTAAATAAATTGCTCCATTTTAGGTCCTTTCTTTTTTTTTTGATGAAGTCAAAGGGGGAGAATATGTGGAGTCATATGTCATATTTGTGGCTAATATGTGGAGTCATATGTCATATTTGTGGTCGTGCTGGTCATTTTGAGTAGTATTCTGTTTGCTGAATATGTAGTGGCATATTTAGTGTTTGCATGACATATTGAACATCTGGTTAATTTGACATATTACATGGTCATGTTGACTCATATGACTCATAGTGTTGCCATCATCAAAAAGGGGGAGATTGTTGGATATTGTGTTTTATGATTCCATATGTGCTTATTGCATACATCATGGGTTTTTGTTACATACAGTGTGTGTTGCATACAATGCTCATATTGCTGTATAGATGAATTACATGGAATGAATTGCTGCACATGTGCATGTTTGTGAGTGTCTCTGTACAAGTCTTGCATAGAGACTGGTACAACCATTCATATGTGTCAATGCACCTCTCGCGTACACTAAGTCAGTGCTAGTTCGAGTCCTGGCTTTTGTAAGTCTGTGCAAACCTTCTCCTTCTTGCCCACAAGAACTCAGTGCAACTTTTGTGTGCCGAAGTGAGATCAGCACCCATCTTGCTCAGTGTATATCACCGTTTGCGTACATTTGAAACTCGGTGCAAGGTTTGTCTTGAGCATCTGAAGGACCGTGAACATATAGGAGCTCGGTGCAAACATTGTGTAGGTCAATGCATGTAGCAAGGTCAGTGCATTGTAAGGGTCTATGCAATCAATGTTTGAGGTCAGTGCAAACTTTGACTCAGTGCATACTTTCACTTACTCATATAGAGGTCGGTGTAAGTTTTCCGCGGTTCATCTTTTTCTCACGCATATAGGAGGTGCGTCTTACAATGCGCCTCACATGTGGCCTAGTGTCGGTGCATATTTTGTTTAAAGCTTTGCACTCGGTGCACATTTCCCAGTTCGCGCATTCAGTATTCATATACTCAGTTCAATGTCGTTTGTCTTCTTTGCACCTGAAGTCTGTGCATTCACTATTCATATACTTGGTGCAATGTTTGGTTAGCATGCATAGATAGTCTGTGCTCTTCACTGTAGCGAGGTATGTAAGGGTCAGTGCAATATTTGCATCGTGCGTATATATAAGTCTGTGCATATTCTCCTACATGTACATCAAAGTCTGTGAATACTTTGCATATACCATATTAAGTCAGTGCAAACATTGTTCTATACCATATAAGATGTCTAATGAAATATTCTCTTAACTGACAGGATAAAGTGATCTCGTGAGCTCGAACTAAGAAGGCACGTGTTCCTAGAATGTTGGAAGTTGGCATGTGATCCAAGATAGTGAGCGAGCCAGTGATCCTGACACATGGACAGATGAGGACCAGATCCTGACACATGGCTGAGAGCCTTCTGGAAGCATTTGGGCAGGAGTGTCTCCTCCACTTGCCCAATGTGTGAGCACGTAAGTCCGAGACTGAAGTCATATATAAACCCTTTCTCTGAAGAGATTGAATGAGATGCGAAGAACAGAGAAGAAAAAGAGAGGGAGAGCAGCAGAAGAAGAGAGTCTCAGAGAAAAGAGAAGAGGAGAGTTGAGCAAGAAGATTAGGGAATTTGAAGAGTGATCTGAAGAGAAAAAGTAGAGTATCGTGAGCTAAGAGAAAAGAAGAGCATAGGGAGGTTGCCGTTCGTGAAACAAAAAAAAGGGGGGGAAGGAGTCGCCAGGAGAGCGAGAGAGCATACTGAGAGAAAAAGAAGAAAGAAAGAGGTAAAGAGTGCAGAAGAGAGAATAGAGAGAAGAAGAGAGAGTCTTCCCTGAAGATCTGAGTTGTATTGGCCTCTGGATCAGAACCAAGCCATGGTGCTCCTACGGAGCTACATTTGTTTCTATTTCTCCTATTTATTTTTCGTTTGTTCTTTTACCTCTGGTTTGCTAGTGACTGGGTGTCACTAGCGGTTCCCCTCCTGTTTGGAGGAAGGGAGTTTCGACTCCGGGTCTAGTCTTGTGGGTAGCAAGTCCAGGTGCCAAGCTTCTGTGGGTTGCAGAACTTGGTTTGAGGGATCTGTCTCCCTCGGTCTATCAAGCTGTTAGGCAGCGTCTGTTTGCAGACTGAGTCTGCGGTCTGGAGTGAGGGGTGGATGTAGGCAGACGGTGGGTCTGGCCAAACCACCTAAAGAATCTTCTATCCATCGTGGTTTGATTGCCTTGTCTGATCCGCTAGATGTATGCTTAGGCTCGACCTATTTTTCCCATCTAGTGGTTATCTGATTTGCACACTGAGCATTTGATTCAGGTCTCGAGAGAGAGAGCCCATTTGAATAGGATTACTTGAGCACCGATTGTATAAATTTGATCTACTCTAGTTGAAGCTCCGTGTGTGCTCTCAGCCTTACAGTTATTTGCTTTAATTCCGCATATCAGTTTGATTTAAGTTTTAATTAAGTAAAGTTTTTAAGAGGGATTCATTCACCTCCCCTCTAAATCCTAGCCTAGCACCCTATCAGTGGTTTCCCACTCCATTAGCTCAAGAATTAATCTCATGGCGGCTATTTAGCATACCATGAGGGCCGGTATACCATGTTCCTAGAGGGGCATGGTAATAAAAGTGTTATGGGTTTTTATGGTACAACCTCTCAATCGGCCTTGAGGGAGTCCAAGGCATCGAGGAGACTTATGGAGATCTCTATGACTAACTCACCAGTCCGAAGGAACAGAATGTCCGACGAAGGTCTTCTATGTCACGAGAAAATATAGGGTAAGCGATAAATCACCGAGAAAACGTGGGACTATACTCACGGCTGGAATATAGTGCCTTGTGTGTAACCCATCGGAAGGGTGTATATGAAATTAACGAAAATCTCACATGATAGAAAAATGGGGCCTGGGTCATGGCCACTAATTCTTAAATAGCGTTTGGGATACAACCACTATTTCATAAACCGCGCCTGTGACCCAGCCGTTACTTTTAAATTCCTGTTTCAATTTCAGTGTAAATAAGTTCTGGAATTTTATAGCCTTTTAACACAACGGTTTGGTTCTGTTTTAATTCGCGCTCATGGCGTAGCCATGTTTTAGAAAATAGCATCTAGACCTTGGGCGCTGGTTTCAATATGGCGACAGGATAGGGGTCACTGTTCATTCTAGAGTAAAAATTGCAACAACATTGTCTTTTTTCCAAATAAAATAATTTTCCACGGACAAGTACATGATTAGGTAGAGAAAATTACCAGGAATCTAGCAATGCACGCATGTATTTGATTACATGTCCACATTTCAAGTTGTTAAAATTTGAATATGCTGATTTAATAATTTAACATGAAATTAGCGACAGCTATAGGGTCGTAAATTCAGAATAGCGCCCATGACTGGGTCGCTATTTCACTGTAAACCCTAAATTTTAACAGAACGTCATGAAACAAAGTAAAAGGAAAACATATGCATGCATGAATCTATATATCTATTGAATTAGGCATAGTACTTGAGAAAACCTACCTTGAGTAATGGTTTGGTTGGTAATCGATCAAAGGGATTGAATAATAATAAAATAATAGACGATGCTCTGTTCTTTACGGAGCTTCACAGAAGGCTTGCAGATAGGGTAGCTGGTGATTGTTGGAGGAAGACCCCCTCCCTTGGCAGCGATACAATCATAGGAGCAACTCTCTCCTAGCTATAGCATCAACCGGGGAGGCAGCTTCAAGAGAATATGAGATATATATGCAAGCAACGGTAAGAAGAAGCATTAATCTTTTCAGAAGACCACAGCAATAGGTTGGTGAAGTATATAAAGCTTCTTCTCACAGCAATTTTCTGTGTGATTGAAGGATCAAGAGAAAGAATTGACCTTTCTATTGCAACCTTCAATTAGAATAACACCGTGGCATCAGTAGTTGATGGTGATGAGAAAGAGCAACCGGGTTGGCTTGAGGGGTTGGTATTTATAGGGTTTTGGAACCCACTTTGTTGAAGTTCGATTGGGATTTGGAAGTGTTAAAGTTTGAGTGGGAGTAAAACTCTCAGTAAGAGTCATATTAGTATTAGGATTTCTCATATTTAATCCCTTCCCTAAATTATTTCTTCACCAAACAACTGTTACTTTCTAGTTCGCACCGGGTGTTTCTTTATTTTGGGTTCAAGGAAGAGACGTCTAGGCATTAGTTACGTTTTTACTAAGTAGCGTCTACTTAATAGGCGTTTCTTAATGAATAGCGCCCCTGCTACGGGCGCTATTCACCCCTTTAGATTTATTTGCAAACTTTCAAGATTTTTATTCTTTTAATTCGATGGGGTCTTACAATGAAATTTTATGGGTATGATTTTTTTCATTTTTCTCTATTTTTCCATGTAATTAGTTTTACAAAATTCTTTTAATTTAAAAAGTGGCACTATTAATCTAATTTGGAAATAGCGACCTTGGCTTTGACTGTTTATGTGAATAGCGCGGCTGCATGTTGGGTGCTATTCACATTTGTACCCTTTTCCTCTAACCTCAAAAGGACCCATATTGTATTAATACCCCTCTTATTCTTATACATATGTTTTTATTTGAATAACGTTATTATTTAAGTCGTAAAATCTTAACAAACGACCATTACATGGTCGTGTATTATTTTAAACATTTTCTTCTCACCCTTATTTAACCAAAATTACATATATGTCCATTCTACCTCTTTTTAACTATCTTTAATGTATTAAATCTTATCTATATACCCCTATTCCTTTAAATAAAAATATAATGTAATAAATGTGAAATATTAAAATTTCTAAATTATTAATAAAATACAAATTTATGTTTCCTTCATTGTTTATTGAGTATTAATTCAAATGAAAATTATAATATAATTTTAAATGGCTACTTAAAATGATGTTATATTCATAACCCCTTAAAATTTAAGGGTAGGGTTTATGAGATCTTTTTGTAAGGCCCATTAGGGAATCACGAGGTTATACACAAAATCTGGGTCTTAAATAATTGTTGGTTTTAATTTATTATTAATTCAAAATTGAAGTAGAATATGAATTAAATGCCTTCTTAAAATTAACTCTATATTCCGTATTAATACTCTTTTTAATCACGGTCTTGGGTATCCGAGACAGGTTCGATCTTAGCAAGACTTTTACTTCCATCCCCTAAAGGGAATATCACTTAGCCATTTACTTATTTGAATAAATTTTATTTATTAAACATTATAAACTTATTTGTAGGAATATGTAATTATCTTTTATGTATAAGTTTTCTTCTATATTATTATTTATTCGTATTTCAAATTTACCGGGTATTACAGTCCATGAATGATAATGCTTCATACCCGGCGGTGTTGTCTACCAAGACATCTATGTGAGGTAGCGGGAAATCATCTTTGGGATATGCCTTATTAAGATCCCTGAAATCGATGCAAATATGCACCTTTCCATCCTTCTTGATGACAGGGACAATGTTTGTCACCCATTGAGGATATAAGACGACTCTGATAAACTAGGCCTTATACAAATTATCGACCTCTTCCTTAATCCTTAAGGCCATGTGGGCGTGAAATCTCCTTGACCTTTGTTTCACGGGTGTTGTCCCTGGTTTAAGTACGAGTCGGTGTTCCACTAAAGAGGGGTCAAGACCCGGCATGTCCTCGTAAGACCAGGCAAAAGAATCGATGTACTCCCTTAGAATTTTGATTAGATCCTCTTCTACCTGCGGAAGGAGATTAGCGACAATGATAATGGGTCTGGGGGCTTCTTCAGTTCCAAGATTTATTTCCTTTGTAGGTTAATCCACCGCCGATGATGGATCATCGAACCTCTTTAATCTTGCGCATACAGATCACTGGTGTCATCTACGTTGCTGTCCTCATCATCGACCGGGTCCTTTTCATCCAGGACTTCATAAACACCTAGTCCGTCGTCGCTCCACACCCCTTCTTGCTCCTCATCTTCTTCTATCACAATCGCCGTAGCTATGAATTCCGGACACTTCAAAAGATCATGACATCGCTGAGCTAGATCTTGCAAGAATCTATCAGTAATGGATTTGGAATGATGCGCAGGAAGGCACGGCTCAGGCGAGGACGGGTTGGATGACCTGGAATAAGACCCTACTTCTCTAGACCTAACAGACTCTTCTTTCCTAGACTCGACAGACCCTACATCTAACTTAGGAGAAAGGAAATCTAATGGGAAAGAAGCAGCAGGGGACTCATGCCCCTGGGAGGAGGATGGAGACAAGATAACATAATCTTCCACCGAAATCTACATTTCAAATTTGACATTTTTTTTTGGAGATCAGTGGAGATCATGCAGCAAGAGGGAGAGGACGGTGGAAGAGGAAGTTGAAGAGGGAAGAGAGACGGGAACAAGACGTCGAAGAAAGGATCATAGGAGGAAAACCACATATCTGAGAGATTAGAGGAGGGGGTCCACGTAGTGGAGAGATAAATGGGTGGGCATTGCCGACATGCACACGGGATAATCAACACCTCAGTTGGGAGTTCCGTGAAGTACGGATCAATCATGATTAGAGGTGGACGGGGTATAAATTCCAGCTGCTGGAAGAGAGACATGAGATGGGAGGGAGACCAAGTAAAGACAATGGGTGAGCTCCCCTTCTCCTGCGGACGGCCAGCAGGTTTCTTCGGCTTCCATTTCACAAGATGTACTTCCTTATTCTTCTGGCAATAATCTTCTTCAAGGAACATCCTGGCAAACGCTCGGCTGTAGTCGAGCATATCATCAACTGGCCCCTTCGGCAACAGGGGCGGACTGGCAACTGTGCAAGCTGTGGTTTTCTTTTCAAGTTGTGCTAACTGTGGATTCAATGTACTTGGCTGGAGAGACCCATTTATGAAATGCTAGCGGTAATCTCAGGTAAGTGGCTCGGAGTAACCCAAAATCGATAATGTGGACTCTCGGTAACCGAGACCCCTTCCGCTCATTTTTCTTCCTTTCGGGACCGGTTTGGTCGGCCGTTGTAATTGTGCACCGAGGCCTCTCCCCGGTTGATAGCCTAATTTCAGTATAATATCCCAACCCTTGGAATCTCGGATCTGGGGCTTCACTTTAATGTTGACGGGTGCAGCGGCGGGCTTGCGTGGTGCATAAGCCCATGGAAAATACAGATCCAACACAGAAATAATTGGCCGAGTGCTGGGCCACAGAGTTGGCAAACTCTTCTACGATATAGCCTTTACTGACTGGACCGTGGACAAGCTTTTCACCTTAACCACCCTCCGTTGAAAGGGGAATTTGACGCACTGATGAGCAGTGTATGGCACGGCACTAAGAGTATCAATCCACGGACGACCCAAGGTAGCCTTGAACATAGGGTCGATGTCCAGCACATAAAATTCAATGGGCATAGTAAGAGGCCCAAGCTCAGCCTGAATGGTGACAACCCCGTGACACGCTCTCTGTGAGTTGTCATAAGCTGCTATCGTAGTCGGGGTAGGCCATAAAAGCTCTTCCGATAAATTGAAGGCCCTAAGAGTGCTGAGCGGGCAAACATTGATAGATGCCCCTGTGTCAACTAATGCTGCATCCACACTGACTTTGTTCAAAATAATAGTAATGCAAAGCGGCATCTATCGAGCTTCCGGAGGTGCTAGCTCGTTCTCGGAGAACGTGATTGCTGGTCCTTTGGAAATAGTAGCCAATGCTGTAGGTAAATTATCAGCTGCCATGTCTTCACTAGCATTCTGAAGAAAATTCCTCAATGCATCCTGGTGAAGGGTAGATCTTTTTATAAGTTCCAACACAGAGATTTTGGTGGGCACCCAGTCTAAGTGATGCAACAAATCATACTGGGTACCCGGCAGTGGCTCAGTCTCTTCTTGATCGGCAGCCAGTTGCAAGGACTGGGGATTAGAAGTAGAAGCATAATTGTGATGAAACAAACACCCGCTCCACAGGGTGAGATTCTGCACCGGCACGGCATCTGATGACGGTATAATGGGCCCGATGGGATGGATGAGTGGCGTGGAAGAGGGTGCGGTGGAAATAATGGGAGTGGAGATAATGGGTTGCGGTGAAAGGATAATGGGTGGAGGGTTAGTTGTAGGCGCGGTGATGATAGGCGCAAGCGGAGGTGTAAAGGTAAACAGAGGCATGGGCGGAGGGCTAGTCGTAGTGACGGTAGCGGGGGTGACGAGCAATGGGCGAGAGGCTGGTGATGGAGTGGAGGTAAAAGGGGTAGTGGTTGGAAGGACGAGTGATCTAGAAGGTGGAGGAGAGTTTTGATATGTTGGCATAAGGATGGTGGGAGTGGGAGAGGCGTGGTAGTTATGGTGGAGGGCCGAGACTTGTTGTACTGAACCGTCGTCATCATAAGACCACCCGGCATCGGGAGCCGGGGGTTGAACAAGGTTAACCTGAGCCGGTGCCAGTGGCTGAGGCTACGGAGCGGGAGGATGATTCGGCATGGGGTTCTGATGGATCCCCAAGTCTTGAACAGGCTGCGGTTGTTGCTGTAGCGGCTACTGCTGGGGCAGCGGTGCCTGTGGTTGCTGCACTTGTTGCCTCGGTGCTTGCCTTCTCTTATCTTTTATTTCTACAATGGCCTTGTGCATCTCGGCCCAATCTATCCGCTACCTTTCATGAATGTCATAGACTAAATCTCTAAATTGAAAACATCCCTCAATGGTATGCCCCGACTGCCTGTGGAACATGTAGTACTTTGTCTGGTCAATGGTCGGGTTCCAGATAGTCCATTCCAGAGGAAGTTGAATGGCATTTATGGACATGAGGGCCAAAAAGATGTCCGTGAGGATTTCTGGCAAAGGAGGATATTGGGCTCTCTTTGGCCCTGGGCGCTTATTGTTGTTGTTGGTGTAGCCGTTGGGTAGAGGGACATTGTGGTATTACGGAGGTTGTGGACGTTGTTGGGGAGCGGGGAATGTGTTTTACAGAGCGGAAAAGGTAGGATTTTACGGAGCGGAGAAAGCGGGTTGGGCATTTTGTGGGGTGGAGAATTGGGGAGTGCGGGGGTTTTGCGGAAAGCGGAATGTTGCGGATTGGAAGGGGAAGGTGACAGCTTGCACCTGTTCATTCGTTTGGACCCCCTTGGTGACAGGCCCTTGAGGTTTCTTATGGTATTTGGGCTTTTGGGTCTCAAAGAGTGAGTGGATTAGGGAGTCCTTAACTTGTGTCTGAATGAACCGCGCCCGGCTATGCAGTTGGTGCATATTGGCTATGTCATTCATTGCCAGAATGTTGCAAAAGGTCGGAGTAGCATTGGAAATCAACAGTTTGACCTTTTCTTCCTCTGGAATATGGCCTGGCACCCTAGCGGCCATCTGCCACCATCTATCGGCATAAGTAGCAAACTCCTCGTATGGTTTCATTTTCTCGGCCACCAAGTCTGTGAAAGAGTATTCGGGGCCGACCCTATCTTGAAACCTCTGATTGAACTTGTCCTTCACTATCTTGAAACTCTCGGCATCTTCCAGTAGCAGACAGTAAAACCATTCATGTGCAACCCCATCTAATGATCGGTGAAATAAGTACGCCATAAGGTGATCATCATACTGAAACTGGGCCGATTCATATAAAAAGTCCCTCACAAGGATGAAGGGATTGTCGCTCCCGTCATACTTGCGATAATTGGGGAGCTCGGATTGTGGGGTGAGTCGAATATTTTGAAAGCTCGGAACTGGAGCGTCTGCCAAGGATTGTGGGCCAACCCGCTTCTATAGGAAGTCAAGTTATTTTTTGCATGGCGGCCCATTTATCTAACAACTCCTGCTCCCTAGATGGAGTAGGGATAGCGAAGGAATGAGGTTGAATTTGAGGAGCAAAAGGATAAACAGAAGGAAGAGGGGGAGGAAGCCCATAAGAAGGATATTGGGCCGAAGAGTGACCCATATTGGCATGGACTTGGGCCGCCCCTTACTGAGGGCGCATGAAATAGGATGGGCCGACCAGAACTTGCGGCACCGATGGAATAGCCTGATAAGAATCTGCTTGGATTGAAGAAGGGAGAATGGTCTTTCCCTTGTCAACAGATTGATGGGTTGACCCAGAAGACTGGCCCGCTTCCAAAGTAGAAAATCTGATGGTCCTGGGCTGGACCGGAGTAAGGTCAATTGGACTAGGCTGGATGGTGGACCCATCAACCCTAGGCTGAACAATGGAAGTATTAGATAGGCCTTGCGTAATCGGGGGAGGTGGGGCGTTGGGTCCCTGCATGGCCTGATAAACAGCCTGAAGTTGTGTCGGATCCAACTGGGCCATCATTTGGAGAATAGAATTGGCAGAAGGAAGAGGAAGGGATTGAGTGGATTGGGCGCCCTCCCTAGGGATGGAGGACGGAGGAGGGATGGACCCCTCTCCAGAATGGAAGGAGATAACCCTAGAAGAATCCTCTAGAAGCCCTTGAGGAAGAGACTCATCTTGGGAACGGGGGAGATCGAAAGAGGCCATGGTGGACTCGGAGAGAGGATTGGAGTAGAACTTGGAAAAGGAATTGCCCCTAGGAGATGACTCTAGTGAACAAAAGTAACTCCACATGCAAATTCAACACCTTGACAAAATTCAAACGACACAAAACAAACACACAATGAGTGACTTAAACTAGATGGTTTTAACAAAGATGGAAGTTAGAAGAAGATAAAAAACAATCAAAGTCAACCAAGTTGTCTAGATGATGCTCAAAGTTTTTAAATGTTTTCTCCTTTAGAACATTAGTAGCTTGATTAAAATGTGCTCTCAACAATAGGTTCTTATTAGGGAAGAGGTATATGGCTTGGTTAACTCAAGATGTAATCACTCCCTCACTTATGCAATCCTAGATATGGTGTGGGAAAGGTACAACCGGCTTGGCGTCCGTGTGAGAATCCACAGCTCGCGGAGACTTATGGAGGTCCTTGATGTGATCTCCTAGTCGGCCCTAAGGAATATGGAGACGAGAGGTTCACACACCAAGGTAGGAGAATGCAATCTAAAGTATGAATAGTGAATAACCCTATGTGAGGGCACGGATATGACCGTTTCGGGATCTTCATTCTCTCTCTAGACTCTAGTGTGAGAAACTCTGCACATTCTCGCCCATCGTCTTCTTCGTTCTCCTCGGCGACCCTCTTGCCGCCCATGGCAGGTGTGGCGAGGGAGGTCACAGTCCCTCCGAAAAGCAACGTTGCCGGTTGTCCTGATGCGGCGGTGGTAGCTCCACGGAGAACATATGCTCAAACCCTGATGGAATCACAATTTCGTCCGCGTATTTCATTTTAGGTGAAGCCCCCTTCCTTCACAGATCAAGGAGAGCCGACGGTTTTCTTCTCTCAAGAAGAGATCCAAGCTTCATGCTCGCACCTTAAGAATGCTGTCATAGCCAAGTGCTCCTATGGCTGCCCATCGATTTTGAAAATTAAAGCCTATCTTTATCAGCGTCTTTAGCTAAGCTCTGATCTCGTTATCAGTCGGATGAATGCCAGGCATCTCTTGATTCATCTGGGTGGTGAAGCCGATTTCATCAAAGTCCTTCTTCAAAGGAACCTATATATCAAAGGTTTCCTATTCAGATTCTTTAGATGGTCGCACGACTTTAATTTTGATTAGGATCCTCCGGCTGCTCCTGTGTGGACAGGCTTGCCTTCACTTCCAATAAACTTTTATCATGAGGACATGCTTCGCTCAATAGCAGAATGTTGGATCTGTCATGCGGATTCATGATGCAACTTCAGCTTTGACAGAAACATCCGAGGCTTTAGTCCGTGTTGAACTAGATCTCTCTGTGCAGAGAAAGGATCGGCTCTGGATTGGTATGGAAGGAAATGACTTCTGGCAGCAAATAAATTATCACAGAGTGCCACATTTATGCACTTTCTGTCATAAGATTGGGCACTTGGAAGCTGATTGCAAAAAGAAACCAAGCAAGAAGTTGTTGCGAACTCAAACTCCAATTAATGCTGTTCCTAGAGTGAATCAGTAAACTGTTCGACAGGAGTTCAGACCTAAATCTCTTGGTCCAAATATATTAGTTCATGACACAAATAGATTCTCAGCTCTGAGTCATACATCTGACATGTCTGATCCTGAAGACCTTATGGTACAGGATAAACTTGTTGCTGGAAACAATGATTACTTTGGAGATTTAAAGTGTGACCAGTCTATAACTCATATATCAGAGCCTTCGGATTTAGGCTGTTGTGGCCCCCCTAGTTGTTTGTATAAATGGATCCAATAAAGCTACTACTATATCTCTTCCTCAAATAGAGGAGACCATAGAGGTATCTGAGCT
Source organism: Amorphophallus konjac (assembly GCA_022559845.1). NCBI lineage: Eukaryota > Viridiplantae > Streptophyta > Magnoliopsida > Alismatales > Araceae > Amorphophallus > Amorphophallus konjac. The sequence goes on along the minus strand of CM040124.1, from coordinate 129,526,342 downwards.
TCCTTCAATCCAGCAAGACAATGAGGCCATTCACAATGGAAATTCTGTTATTGCTCGAGATCCACAATGCTCTTATGCTAATGATAATACATATACAAGCTCAGAAGCTATCTCAAAACTTTCAACCTTGGAGAACTCCAGGATGCAATGTCAAGCTAATGTAAGAAATAAGCATCTTCATGATTTTAGACCGAAGGAGGTTTCAGCCCTTCTTGGTGTGCTTTTCAGTGATGCTCGCCTTACTAGAGCCAAAGCCAAGGTTCTGGCTGCTAATACACCTCTTCTTGATCATGTTTAACTCAACATTGATTTGGAATGTTCGAGGTATAGGCAATAAAGTCACTGTAAGAAGCTTGGCTCAGCACATAAAAGCTCATGATATTTGTATTGCTGCTATTTCAGAGCCTAGAGTAGATTTTAGTCGTGCTCAGAGAGTGGCCCAACGCATTAATCTTCATTCTTTTATTGGTAATAATGGAGACTCCTCCAAAATTTGGTTATTCCATAAGTCTAGTTTATGTCTAGACATTATAGAAAGTCACCTTCAATACCTGACGGTTGCCCTCATAGAAAATAACTCTGCCACTTTGTTTTTTACTATTATATATGCTGCATGCAATGTGAGTAGTCGTAGAGAAATGTTTAGCTCTTTAATGGAATTTAACCAAGGTGTTTCAATCCCTTGGATCATTAGAGGAGACTTCAATTGCATTGTTTCTCCTAAAGAAAAGATAGGTGGCTCCTTATCATCTATGACAGCTATGACAGATTTCCAAGGCTTTTTGTCAGCCACTGGATTGGTTGATGCTGGCTACTCTGGTTCTTCTTTTACTTGGACCAATAATCAGACCGGGCTTTATCACATCAGAGCTCGGTTGGACAGAGTTTTATATAATCCTCAATGGCTTCAAGCAGGCCATAATATGTCAATCAGACATTTAATAAGAGGGCCTTCTGATCATGCTCTTTTATTATTACACATAAATTCTGTTCCACCTCCCCATGGGAGATTCATATACCAGCATATGTGGTACACCCATGAGGGCTTCCTGGATTTTGTTAAAACACAGTGGTCTAAATTCAAGCAATTGGAATGTCATCCTCTTCAGGTTCTTCAGGGGAAATTAAAAAAGTTGAAGGCAGCACTAAGGACATGGAATAAATAGATCTTTGGCAATATAAATCAGGCTAAAGAGAATGCTGAGTTTCAGGTTGAGCAGGCACAACCCTCTTATGATGCTAACTCTTCTATAGAAAATCAAACTCATCTCCAAAAAGCCAATGCAGAGCTTCGCCTTATTCTCTTTAGGGAAGAGATTTTTTGGTTCCAAAAGTCTCGGGTACAATGGATGTCTTGTGGTGACTGGAACACTAAGTTTTTCCATCATTACACCAAGGTTAAAAGGCAAAGGAATTATGTCCACAAACTTAAAATCAATGATCAATGGGTGGAAGACCAGAATCTTATATCAGAAGGTGCGGTTGAGTTTTTTAAATCCCCTCTTACAACTGAAGAGCATAGCATTGATGAAGACCTCCTCTCTGTTATTCCTTAGCTGATCACTGAAGATCAAAACAGTACACTGTGCTCCATTCCCCAAGTTGAAGAAATTAAAACAACCATCTCCTCATTACCTGGCAACAGCTCTCCTGGGTCGGATGGCTTTACTGGAGGTTTTTTCACTCATTGTTGGGATATTGTTGAAAAGGATGTTACCAGTGCAGTTCAAAGTTTTTTCCAGGGTTGGGGACTACCACAGGGTACTATATCAACCATTCTTTGTATGATTCCGAAGGTAAACAACCCTACCTCCTATGCTGATTTCAGACCTATAAGCCTTTGCAATTTCACATATAAGATTCTTGCCAAAATCATTTGTGATCGGTTGCGACCCATTTTGCCTTGTATTATTTCAAATGTGCAAAGTGGATTCATTAGTGGAAGACAAATTTTTGATAGTTTTCTATTGGCCAAGGAAATGTTCATGGAAATTGATAGACATGTTAGGGGTCACAATATGCTTCTTAAACTTGATATGGCTAAAGCCTACGACCGTATAGAGTGGGATTTCCTCTTCATGGTATTGAAAAGATTTGGATTTGCGAACAGATTTATTTCTCTTATTGCCCAAATGCTGGTGAATTGCTAGTTTTCTATATCATTAAATGGGCACATCCATGGTTTTTTTAAGTCCTCAAGAGGGGTAAGGCAGGGAGATCCTTTAGCCCCTGCTTTGTTTATTCTAGCAGAAGAAGTGCTGAGCAGGGGTCTGTATCATTTGTTCTCCTCTGGACAGTGTAGATTCTTCCATCTCCCTCGGGGTGTGCAGTCCATTTCACACATTCTCTATGCTGATGATACTATAATTTTTATAAATGGTAGTGTTTCCTCGATTAAACATCTTTTGCTATTTTTGGAAAGGTATGAATTGTCATCAGGACAGTGAATCAATGCTCAAAAAAGTTGCTTTATGGTAGCTAAACAGATGCCCCGATGTTCTATTGATAGAATTTGCCAATTATCTGGCTACCAACATAAAACTGGCTGCATTAAATACCTGGGGATCCCTCTTTTCAAAGGCAGAGTTAAAGTTCCTCATTTTAAATACTTGTTAGATAAAGTCAATGCAAAGCTAACTGGTTGGCCGAGTAAATTACTCTCTCAGGCAGGGAGACTTATTCTCATTCGGTCTGTTCTTTCATCTATCCCTGTGTACACAGCTAATGCAGCCTCTATCCCTTATACACTACTCAAACAAATTGAGAGGATTTGCTCTAACTTTTTCTGGCAGGGTTTTGAAACTACTCATAGGAAGCATTGGGTATCCTGGGATAAAATATGCTGCCCCATTTCAGATGGTGGCCTTGGCATCCGAAGCCTTTTAGATTCACAACTGTGTTTATATGTTAAACAATTATGGTTGTCTATACATAGTGACTCTCTTTGGGCTAAGTTTGTTTGAAGCAAATATATTCATGGCAACCATATAAAAGATTGTAAAAATCCATTCCCTGCTAGAATTACAGTTACTGATTTTAAGAAAGCACAACTTATCCTGACGGCAGGTCTTCGGATTATTGTGCAAGACAGTGCTTCTACTAACTTCCTCAAAAATAACTGGTACAAAGGAAAAGCACTGGCTGATAATTTATCTATCCAGATTCTCCCACTGATTGAAGATTGCTCTGTCCAAATGGCCATGGCAAACTGTCAGCATCCGGTTTGGCAGTACTTGAGAGATCAGCAGCTGCAAAATGAAATTCAGACTTTTCTTCTCCAAGATGGAAATGATATACCTATATGGTTTTTCACCAATTCAGGCAAATTCAGTATCAAATCCACCTACAGCTTTATTAAAGGGCAAGCACATTCGACTGACTTTGGGTTTATGATTAGTAAACTTTGGAATCAAACCCCCCCCCCCCCCCCCCCCCGCGGGCATCTTTGTTTTGTTGGAAGTTGTTGAAACATGTTGTCCCTGTTGATAGTCAAGTTCAAATAAGTGGAGTTAACTTAGCTTCCTGCTGTGTCTGTTGTTTTTCCTCTCATGACATTGAGGATGTTGATCATTTATTTGTCAACAGTGACTTGGCCAAGCTTCTTTGGACTTATTTCACACCTCTGCTAACCACTTCATGTCTTGAAGCATCTTCTATCAGTTGCAGGCTGAGAGTAGTGATAAAGGAGGCAACTATCTATACTCCTAGAGGCTTTATTTCACTTCTTGTGGCTATCATGATTACCTGGGAAATCTGGAAATTCAGGTGTCGTGCAAGGTATGAAAACAAACGATCAAATGCTATGATGATTTTAGATTTGATCCTTGCAGAGATTATCCAAACTGTGAACCATGTTAGATTCACTCAAGGAGTTAGCCCTGATTATTTGAAACTTGTACAAGATTTTGGTATAACTATCAATTGTAGTCGTACTGAATACATTGTCGTTCGGTGGATAGCCCCTGCTTTTAATTTCTCACTTAATGTGGATGGGGCAAGCAAAGGAAATCCTGGTCCTACAGGAGGCGGTGGTTATTTCAGGAATTCTTATAGTCAGCTTAAGCTGGGCTTCTCTTATTATTATGGAATTGGTTCAAATATGGTGGCTGGAGGTCGGGCTCTATTAGATGGCCTTCGACTAGCTCAGTCATATGGCAACCAGATATCTGTTATTTATACTGACTTGATGGTCCTTATTGAGCTACTGTAGAGTAAAAGAGAACCTCTGTGGTCGCTTCTCCCTTGGTGGAAAAGTTTGAAACATCATTTCTCTATTTGCAACTGCCCCATCACTCACTCTTACAGAGAAGCTAACTAGTGTGCTGATGCTTTAGCTAATTATGCGATTTGCACAGGCTGCAACTTGGAGTTTTCATCAATTAGAGAGCTGCCATTGATAGATAAAGGATATGCCATTGCCGATGCCAATGGCATTCCTAACTTTCGTAGGAGCCGTGTATAGTTCTTTTCCTTTTTTCATTGTACTTCAGAGGCTTGCCCTCCCATGCACATGTATTCATTTGCCATAGCAATAAAATAAAGCATCTAATGGTGGATAGGTGGACTGAGAACATCCCCTTCCTCTGGAATGGGGGTGCACTCTCCCTTCTTCCCTGTTAGATGACTTGGTTCCAAAAAAAAAAGAATAACCTTATGTGCACCGGAGTGCACGCAAATTCTATCCTAAAAACTAGCAATCCAATATGCACACAATGATATGAATATGCCAAACAACTAAGGAGGAGACCAGATAGCACCCAAATATAAAAATCACAGCAGAAACTGTAGAAAGAAAATGCACCTCGGGATGCGTACATATCACTGGAGTGGCGGTCTAATATGAGAGCGCTAGAGAGATAAGACGGTCTACTAATAGACCGCTCTTAGGCCTTCAACGGCCGAACGTCCGACCGCCAAAAGATTTAGAGAACCAGAAACAGCAAGAAATAAAGGGAAAATCCGGGGAAAATATGGGCAACTGGGGTAAAATAAAGAACAACAGGTAAAACAGAGATCCAACACGATTGGCACTAGACGTCCCACCGTGATTGCCAAAAAAGTCTATTGATTTATATTGGTTCCTTTGCAAATGAGAGGTGATGTCAACAATAGAAATATGAATTAGCAATGTGCAATATGCAATCAACCTATGAACATGTGTAGCATCAACCTAGACAATCAACATGGAATCTAAGCATGGACATGCCATCTCTATCAGAAATAAGCAAGGGAAAAGAAAAACACACGCCAGGGCGTGGAGCAAGGGAATAAAAGAAAACACACCCCGTAAGTGTGGAACAAGCAAGATAAAGCAAGGAAGAAGAGATATGAGGAAAGGGAGAGGACTACTGCCCAAACTAGAGGATTGTGATCGCCACCAAAGCAATTTAACTAGCCAAAGCTAAGATAAATATCTTGGAAATAGGTGGATGCAACACCCACCCATTGGAGAGAGAAAAAGTGCACTTCTGCGAACAATAACGGTCGAAGACTGGCGCGCCAGAGAAGTTAGCAGTCTCATGATAAACCGCCAGAGATCTTTAACGCTCCAATATACAACTGCCAGAGAACCGCAGAACAGCAAGCTTTGGGACTTTTGATCTCCACTTTTTCCAGCCGGCCATAAGACTTAAGCCTCGTGCTATGGACCTGTGAAACCTACAAAATGTGTAGAGAACATAGAGAAACAACCCAAATTAGCCCGGTGACAAGTGTAGTAACTATAAGACAAAGAAAACTAGAAACATGCAATTAGAAGGGTTGATACCTGGGAGGTTGGTTTTTTAACCCCTGTGGGGCGTTTTAAAAGATAGGAGGAAGTTTTAAAATGATACAGAAGATGGAAGAACGTGAGAGAAGAAGAGTGAAGATGCCTTGGATGCTATGGGGGGAAAGAAGCACTAAAAACACAAGAAAACAATAAGACCCTTGGAACTTGATACTCCCTCGACTTAGGAGGCAGATGGACGTGGGAAGCAGTTCTCCTTGATCGGTTCTAGCTTCAGGATGTGGCAGCACTTCGACGCGAACTCCAAAAATCTCCTCTTCAACCCATGAACACAAGGGTTCTATTTATAGACCCTCAAAGTCTAGGCTCGAGTTGGAGGGATAATGACTCGAAATTAGTCCAAAAACCAGATAATCCTTGAAGATAATACTCCCAAGAGTCCATAGAAGCAAACATGAGCTTTTAAGGATCAATATTGAGAGAGAAATCATAGAATCAAACTCTCAATCCGGCCACGGTGTAGCAGAGAAAGAGCAGTCCTGCTAGAACTCATTGTCTGATAAAACGGCCTTACAATAAACCGCCATAGCCATTTGATGGATGAAGGATGGACCTCCACCAAGCATTATCCAACAACAGATAAAGCCAACGGGTGAAGTTTTTGTAATAAGGACTCTGCAAGAAGGTGGCGGTTGAAGGCTCATGTGCCTGAAGCATATGACGGTCCCACGATAAACCGCTAGAGCACAACATATAAGATAAGATAAGGCTTGAGGAAAAGCTGTTGGCTTTTGGACTCTGGCATCAGCAAACGGTCGAAGGAAGGAGCGCTACATGTCAACAAACGCACCAAGGATAGGCCGCCAGAGACAATGGGGTGGTAAATAGCAGGAAAGCTTGCTAAGCTTCATCCAACGGAGAAAGAATGAGGAGCGAGACCCAACCAAGGAGAGGTAACCCAAGAAATAGACCTCAAAACTGACCAAGAAGGCCTAGTAAGGGTGAACAACTCGGAGCATCAAAAAGATGAGCAAGGAAATGACCCAACGCATTGGTCATAAAACGAGTGTCAACATTCTCGACCAGTCCGTTGGCCTGAGGGTGGGCTACCGAAGTGAAGTGGTTGTGAATATTTAGGTCGGCACATCTATCTCTGAAGTAATGAGAATCAAATTGCCGACCATTATCGCTCACGATCACTCGGGGGACACCGTAATGGTAGATGATCGACTTCCAAATGAAACTCCATACGATTGATTTAGTGATCCTAGTGGTGGCCTCGGCCTCGATCCACTTGGTGAAGTAGTCAATGGAGACAATGACGAACTTCTTCTGAGCTTGAGCCGTAGGGAACGGACCCAAGATGTCGATCCCCCACCGCGGAAAGGGGTATGGCTCGGCAAGGGTGACGAGCTCCGCGGCGGGCTGATGGATCATATGGTTAAAGCGCTAACATCGGTCGCACTTCTGTACATAGGTCGTGTAGTCACGCTGGAGAGTGGGCCACCAATAACCCTGCCGAATCAAGATCTTGGCGAGTGATCTTCCTCCCTGGTGCACGCCGCAGATGCCTTTGTGTACTTCTTGAATAGCTTGGCTAGCTTTGTTGGTGCTGATGCATTTTAGGAGGGGACCGGAGAAAGATCTGCAGTACAAGGCCTCATCCAGCATGATGAAACGTCGAGCTTGGTACTTAAGCTTTCGAGACTCCCGAGGGTCGGTGGGCTCTTGAGAATCCCAGAGCCAGGATATGTAGGGACGTTCGAGCTCGGGGGTGTCGGGTCAATAGTCATAAGCTCTGACTCGATGCTCGGACGTTCGAGCTCTTCGAGGAAGACCGATCGAGTACCTTCGGGGTCGAGGGAGGAGGCCAGGCGAGAGATGGCATCTGCTCGGGAGTTTTCCTCCCGGGCTATCCGGACTACCTCAAAGCTCTCGAAGAGTTGGGCCATCCTTTTGACCACCTGGAGGTATTTGATCATTTGTCCTTCCCGAGCTTCGTAATCACCATTGACCTGGCTAGCGACCAATTGGGAGTCAGTGTGGATCCTGGCTCGCTCGGCTCCCAGTCGTCGAGCCATCCTGGCCCCTGAGATAAGGGCTTCATATTCAGAGGCGTTGTTGGACGCCAGGAAATTGAATTTCAAGGCGTACCGTAGCTCCGCTCCTTCGGGGGACTTGAGGAGGACACCAGCGTCGCATCCGGTTGAGTTGGAGGACTCGATGACGAACAGGTCCCAAGTGGGCCCGGGCGTAGGTGGAAGTGCTTCTTCAATCATGACCATGCTTTCGGCGATGTAGTTCGCGAGGGCCTGTCCTTTGATGGCCGAGCGGGGGCGGTACGAGATGTCGTAGGCCCTGAGCTTGATGGCCCACTTGACGAGGCATCCCGAGGCTTTGCGATGAAAGAGCATCTTCTTCAGAGGTTCACCAGTCAATACGACGATGGAGTGCCCTTGAAAGTAGGGTCGGAGGTGCTTGGCTGAGGTAACCAACGCTAGTATGAGTTTCTCGATTGCGGGGTACCTTATTTTAGCCTCATTAAGCACCTTGCTGGTGTAGTAGACTGGTCTCTCGACCCCTGCGTCGTTCCTGACTAGGACCGAGCTCACTATACAAGGGGTCATCGAGAGGTATAGGTGTAGAGCTTTGCCCTGGACCGGCTTGGACAACATCGGAGGCGAGGCCAATAATTCCTTGAGTTTGGCGAATGCCTTCTAACATTCCACGTCCCAGGCGAATGTAGCAGATGCCATATTGGGTCCCCTCAATAATTTGAAGAAGGGTAGGCACTGTTCGGCCGCTCGGGACAAGAAGCGGTGGAGTGCAGTAATGTGCCCCGTAAGGTGTTGAACGTCCTTGATGCAGGTGGGTGGCCGCATGTTCAGGATAGCCTGAACCTTTTTAGGGTTGGCTTTGATTCCACGCTGAGTTACCAGGAAGCCTAGGAACTTCCCAAATCTGACTCCAAAGGCGCATTAAGCAGGGTTGAGCTTCATGTTGCACCTCAGGAGGGTGTCGAATGTCTCGGCTAAGTCGACAAAGTGGTCTTCGGCCTTTGGTGTTTTGACGAGCATGTCATCAATGTAGGCCTCGATGTTTCAACCGAGCTATCCTTCGAAAATGTGGTTGATCAGCCTCCGATATGTTGCTCCAGCATTCTTCAACCCAAACGGCATTCGGGTGTAGTAGTGTACGTCGAAGTCAGTGATGAAGGCGGTCTTCTCGATGTCCTCCGGGTCCATCCTGATATGATGGTAGCCAGAGTAGGCATCCAGGAAGCTGAGCAACTCTTTGCCAGAGGTTGAGTCGACCAGTTGATCGATGCTCGGTAGCGGGTAGCAATCCTTCCGGGTAGCCTTGTTGAAGTCAATGAAGTCCACGTGCATCCGCCACTTTCCCGAAGCATTTGGTACCAGGACGACGTTTGCAAGACACGTATGGTATAGGACTGGTCGAAAGAGGCCAGTCTTTTGCCCCTTGATGACTTGCTCTTTGATGACTGATTGCTTTTCCGGGGCGTGCTTTCTTCTGCGTTGCTGGACAGGTTTCACCGTTGGGTCGAGGTTGAGCTTATGGATCATCATGTCTCCCGGGATCCCAGGAAGGTGCTCGTCCGACCATGCAAAGACTTGAATGTACTGGGCAAGAAAATCCTTATATTTTTCTTGTTCCTCAAGTGGTACATCGGCTCCAATCATGACTCCTAGAGTCGGGTCACCGTTGAGGAAGACCATTAACAACTCGCCGCTAGGCTCAGATGTTGTTGGTCCCTCTTCGGCTCCATTTATTTATTTGCTCTTCCCTTCCGGCCCCGTGGCTTCGACCAAGATCATATAGCACCATCTAGCCAATACCTGGTTACCCCGGACCTCCCCCACACCATGCTTGGTAGGGAACTTCATTTTTTGGTGAAAGGTAGAGGGCACCACTTTCATTCGGCTGAGGATACCTCGACCGAAGATGACATTATAGGCTATCATTCCCTTAATCACGATGAAGTCCATCATAACCGTAACGATTTTGGGCGGGGTGCCGATAGTAACAGGCAGGTTCAGGGCTCCCTCGGGATAAGTTGTCGGGCCGTTGAACCAACAGAGGGGGGTTCAGATCGGGTGGAGTTTAGACGGATTCTCTCCCATCTTAAGGAAACATTCATAGGATAATACATCAGGGGCACTACCATTGTTGACTAAAATCCTGTCTACGTTATGTTGGGTTCATGCACTCCCTCTTTGTCTTTGCTTACGGTTTTGATGATTACAATATATTGTGTTATGAATATAAATGGAAAATGTTTGATGCTGCTTCATGAACTCACATGTTACTATCTTACCTGGAAGGTTGCTCTACCAAGTTGCGAAGCACTGGCTCTTCATGTATAGCATTGGCTCTCCATGTATATATGTTTGATGCTGACTCATGCATGTTGCTCATGAGTCTTTGGAAGGTTCATGAGTCCTTCAGTCCTTTTGGATATGAAATTGATTGCATGGCTTTGTGCTGTGTAAATGCATAGCCATTTCATTTCCATGCTTTGTTGAAGATTTTATCTGGCTCTTGCATATCATGAATGCATGAATGATGTTTCCTAATAATTATGATAATGTTTCCTTATATCACAAATGCATGGTTTAAATGCTTTCAAATGGTTTGTGGGAGAATTGGGTTGAAGTTTAGATCTTCAAATTCTTTGGTTTAATAATAACTTGCTTCTGAATTCCAAGAAAGTGTAGGTTAATATTGTCCACAATGTCATGGATCCAAGGTAAGAATTTATATTGGAATCTATGGTGATACTCCTCTAATCTTGAGTTGAGAAAATGGGTTCTCAATTGCCTTCATACATATCTTTCATGGGGTTTTTGAGTGGCTTAGTTCCTTACTCTTTAGATTCCAAATTTATGCTATCATGCAATGATGAATGATATTTGGAACTCCATGATTCCTTGTATGGACGATTCAACAAATAAATAAGGAATTAATGATCAATGGTGAATTCAGGTAAATCGATGAGGTAAATACTGATATATGTTTGACATGCAAGATATCTCATCATTTTTCTTCTTGAATGGTAATGGAAACAACTTGGATACAATTCCACATGGTTATGAGTTCATAAGTCATCATGGTTCTACAAAAGAAGGTGAAATGTAATGGGTTGTTTTGTGAGGTTAATGTTGATGAAAAACTAATTTCCTCTTGGTGTTTTATAGGCTGGAAGAACTCCTCACAACCATCTTTCATCATGCCAAAAAGCCACAGTGAAGTTCTATCCTTCATTCCTAGTAAAATAGGCCATTGGGCCTTCTGAAGGAACATGTGTCGACACCTAGTGTCAACTCCTGCATCCAGAATGCTCTGTCTGAGCAATTCCAGAAGCTGGGAAAGGAGGTGTCGACACCTGCTAGGAGGTGTCGACACTAGGTGTCAACACTTGCCTTTACCTATTCTGGCTGGCTTCATTTCCAGCAAGCTAGGGAACAGGTGTCGACACCTGGTGTCGACATCTTGTTCCCAGGTGTTCTGGCTGGACGTTTTTGTTAAACCAGTGGGAGCAGGTGTCGACACCAAGTGTCGACACCTGTGCGGCACCGTCAAATATGACCTTTGTGAACCGGACAAAAGCTCCACCAACTCTAATCCCATTGCCCTCAAATCACTCCAGAATTCATGGATCTTGTCTCTTGACCGTCCTAGACTTATAAAACATCTCTTTGGGGTTGTAAACCCTAATCAACCAAGATAGATCTGAGATTTTTGGCTGTTCTTAACCCTTGCATGTGCATGTGTGCGGCTGCAGCTCCAAGGCTCCTTCAACAACGATCTGGGTGTAAAAGCTAGAGGAAGGGGGATGAATAAAACAGGAGGAGGACGAAGAAGCCGTTGAAGACATCTTCCACGAGCCTGAGGTTCGATCAGAAGGCTGATGTTGCTATTCTTCGCTGTCGGCTGTCTTGGGCGTTTCACTCTTCAAGCATGGCCGCTTCCCACTTCGTGGATTAGTTTCCCAGCTCACCCTACCTCCTTATCAAAGCATTTCGTTGAAAATCCGAGGGAGTTGTTTTGATCTTTCACTTCTATGCTCATGTTTGAGATTGCTCAACGTTTCAAATGGTTATCTAAGAAGTGCAATATACATATACATGTTCTTTTGACTATCTACTTGCTGCCCTCTTATTAGTGCTGTGATTTTAATCCTAAGCAACAAGATGAGCTAATGCTTTCCAATCTCTTGCAGAAGAAGGAGGGGTGCGGTCACAAGGTTGAGAGGAGAGGGATTTATGAGGTTAATCATTTTTATGATGCATGCAGTTTTGATTCGAGCTAGGATTTGAAGAAAATACCCAGTACAAGTTACTGAAGTTGCGGACAAACTCAGATCTTTAAGGAAGACGACCGGGTGCTCCATCCTACTACAGATTTGGCTCTCTCCAAATGAAGTTTCAAGGAAATTCTACAAACGGCCATTGGAAAACAAAGGGAAAACATTCTACATTTTTAATCCATCTCTTGATGATAGTTTTTCTCCATTTACATACTGTTGTGAGCATATGTTGTAAATCCTTGTATGTTGCTGAACTCTGAATATTACTGTGTGTGTGGACGGAGCTGCGTCTCCCTGTTGTTTTTGTGTCCGGGGTGTGTTCCCTGACGTCATGTGTGTGTGTGCTGCGGTGGCAGCGGTTTGGGGCCAGACCCCGTGTGTGTGGATTGCTACGGAAGCAGCGTGTGTGGTGTTGGGGTTCGTCCCTGTGTTGCTACATTTGTAGCATGTAGTGAAGCCTCACCGGGATTCGGTGAGGGGTGGATGTAGGGAGCCTGTCGTGGTCCCGAACCACCTAAAAACTGGTGTGTCCATTGTGAATGCATATGTGATTGTCCATTTCATCAACTCCCATTCACAAGTCTATTGATAGGTTTTTATTCACTGCTCAACTACACATTGCTACCTCTGCTAATTGTAATTGAGCATAGTTAACTTGTTCCTTGCATTGATAATCCGTGTGAGATCGGTAAGATTAAGAGAACATTTTAATCTCACCTCAGCTTAGGTTAATTAATGTAGTTAATTTTGTTTCAGTTGTAATTAGTTCAATTTGGTTTTAAAATCCGCCATCTCGGCTTGGGGACAATTCAACCCCCCTTCTTGTCCGCCATCTCTCTGGGCCAACAATTGGTATCAGAGCCCAATCTTTGATTTTTATTCCATGGACCTTACGGTCTAAGAGAAAAGATCTTTTTGATGATGGCTAGTTTGAATTCGGTTCCTCTCTTTGATGGTTTTGATTTTGCATCATGGCTTGGAAAATTGTGTGTTTGTATTTCTGGTACTAATCCGAAGCTTTTGAACTTAATGACTCACGGTCCTCATGCTCTACCAAAAGATAAGTCAAAGTGGACCAATGAGGACAAGAAAAAGGATTCTGATAATCTTTTTGTTTTGAACACTCTTTAGGCTGTAGTGAACACTGACGTATATCCCTTCATTTCATCTTGTAGGTCAGCCAAAGAGATCTTGGATGGGCTAAGCGAAGCCCAAGAAGAAAGCTGGAATAGTGAGTGCCTCGTGGCAAATAAAGAGAATGAACGTCAAAGCGAGGAGAGCTCAAAGGTAAACTCTAACTCCGATTCTGATTATGTAGACGAATTGAGTTATGAGGAGCTAGTGAATGCTTATGATGAATTATTTGATAGATATAAAGAGATGAAATCTAAAATCAAAAATTGAAGAAGAAACTTGATGATTTTTCACATGTTAACCCTCCATGTGTTAAGTGCTCTGAAATTGAAAATGCTTGTGTTGTTAACTCTTCATGTGAAAAATGTTATGAGCTTAGAAACTTGAATGAAAGTTTGTTGCATGATGTTTTTGTGCATAAAGAAATAATTTCAATTCTGAAAATTGAAAATGAAACTTTAATGGCTAAAATTTCAGAATCTTAAATCATTGAAAGACAAACCAGAGGAAAGTTGAGTTGTTCAAATAGTGATCAGTTCTTGATTAATGAGCTTGTTCAGAATGCAAAGCTTGCTGAAGAGAGTGAAAAATTAAAGGTTCAAAATAATTTACTGGTTGATAAACTCAACATGTTTGAAAAAGGAAACCAAGTGATTGTTGATGACAATAAAAACATTCATGCTATGGAACAAGAAATTGCAAGCTATAAATTAATCAATTCTCTATTGAATGATAAACTTGCATTCTATGAAGAACAGCTTGCCAATTATGAAGTGCACATTTCATCATTGAAAAATGAGATCAAGAATTTGAATGAGTCCATGTGCTTGAGTGATAAAGAAAATGAAAAATAGAAAAATATCATTGATTGTCATTGTGAGCATGAAAAATCTCACACTACTGAGTTTGCTCATGTTCTAAGAAAAAGAAGGAATGTATCATATTTTTATTGTGGCAAATTTGGCCATGATATGTATGATTGCTCTTTAATGAAATCTAATGACAATGAGGCAATGAAGTCACAAATGAAAATTGTTGATGATTCTAAACATTCTGAAAAATCAAAGAAGAAAAATTTCACTGTTCATTGTTTCTATTGTGGTTTGCATGGCCATATAATGGAAAATTGTTTCATGAAGAAAAATGATGATGAGTGGTCTGTAAAAAGAAAATTGCCATGTCATTGTTGTGGCCTGAATGAACATTCAATGGATGATTGTACCATGATGAGGGCTGATGATGAATGGTATGAGAGGAAAAATAAAAAGAATATATTTTCTCAAGTTATAACTAACCTCTCGGGACCCAAGATGGCTTGGGTACCCAAATGTCCAAAATGAGAATTTATTTTGCTGGGTGCCTTGGGGACAATGAAGATGTCAATAAATAAAGGTTTCTCAACGAGAAAGAAAATAGTTTGATTCTAAGAACTCATTTGCTTAGGTTCATTTGAAAATTTTGAAAAGGTAAAAATTGTGTTTGGAGTTGTTTTACATTTTGTGAATATCTTTAGTTTTTAAATGCTTTACATTGCACATGTCATACACATCCTTGCATACTTGTGTGCTTGAACGCCATGATTAACTAGTATATAAAATGACATTAGTGGAAAGGTGGATTACGTCCACCTGAAAGCTTTCCTTATGCGTGAGTAGGGTCCTTGGACCTTTATCTCCGTCACATGCCGGTAATCAACCTGCGTGAAACATTCATCTCAATGCATGCCACATTGATTTGGACATGTTTATTAAATGGCATATATTTAGGGGGAGTCTGGTTGTCCCTCCACAATGTTCATGCCTCTCATGTGCATGTAATGCTTCTAGGAAAGTCATTGCATATGCATACATATAGTGAGCTACATTGCATATCACTTACTTTGAAAAACTCCAAAAAGAGTCGGTTCAATGCATATAGGCAGGGGGAGGATTTTGAATTCATCAATCTCTAATTGACTCAAATTCCTCTGTCTAGCTAGCTGCAACTTCTTTTGCCAGCTTATCTTTGAAACTCATCCCTGCCACAACTATCAAGTTGGTCTGACTGAATTCCAGACTTTGTTA
Source organism: Amorphophallus konjac (assembly GCA_022559845.1). NCBI lineage: Eukaryota > Viridiplantae > Streptophyta > Magnoliopsida > Alismatales > Araceae > Amorphophallus > Amorphophallus konjac. Next base: position 129,511,089 of record CM040124.1, on the reverse strand, counting down.
TTAATTCCTGAACTGCATTGATTCACTGCCATTGATTTTCTGAAAATCTGTCTGATGCATGTTGATCATATCTGCCACAAGCATGAGTTCAAATTCATTCACTTTCTATGCATGCTTGTTAATGTCTCTGCTGCTGAATGTCACTGTCAAGATGTTGATTGAACTGAGAATTGAAGAGATATCAGTTTGTGCACCCTTTCATAAATCTGAAATCATCTCTTATGAAGAATCTTCTATTATATAGGTTTAAGAATGTTGTTGATTTGAATTGGTTTAAGTCTAATGTATTCCTTCGTTTGAATTTGAAGGACTTGAAAATATCTGAATCAGTCTTTTAATAAATCTTAACTGACTGTCTCATGTCAATTCATATAAGACCTTCTTGAAATGTAAAAAGTTAAAACCATGCTCTTCTTTAGTTGAGATACATAATATCAGTATTTTTCTTAAACATTTAATCTATCTGAATTTATCTTAAATTAAATTTATGGATAGAGCAATGATTTTGGTCACCAAGAAACTGGGTCATCTATCAAGAAATGGAGTAAACCCTTGTCATGAAGTGCCATAGTTACATCTGCTGAAAATTGCATGAAAATTTGATAGAGCAATGGCATGACTGTATTTAGTAACTGGGGATTCTTGCCTCTAACCAATATGTCTCCTCACGTAAAAAGATACTTCTAATGCTAACTCTATTCTCTTAATTGAGATGCAATACGGTTATTACACTGAGTAACTGGGTCATTTCACCTAAGATGTGTTGTGCCTCATGTAAAAAGGTGTTGATTAACCAAACGTGTTCATTGAAAAATAAATTGATAATCAAATGCAAAAATCTGAAAAATTTGTGTATCTGAAATTTTTTTTGAAGCAATGTCAAATTTAGATGCATTCATAATTATTTAATCTCAATACTACTTTGTGTAACTCCTAAAGGAGTCATTGAAATTAATTGAGTAAGATGGAAGGAGGCTGAACTAGAAAGTTATATGAGCAATTGGTTCATTTTTATTAAAACATTGTTTCAGATATGAGTATTGAATCTCATAGACAAACCTTGTATACATCACTATTAAACCATGCCTGTCAATTAAAGCCATTTCATAAGCTTTTATAATAGAAGAGTCTGAAACTTAACCATGGATATATAGACAAGGTACCTCACTGAAAATCTTTTCTTCTCAAATATTATGTTTTGAAAATTCGATCACACCTGCTCAGATCCTGCTCACTCTATTTTCTGAACTATCTTTGAAAGATCCTATATTCTGCATGTTGCCATGTCAACCCTCCTAAATATATTCTTGACATACCTCTCACCTTAGACTCTTGAAAGTCTTGTTTCATTCTGAACAAGGAGCATTGTATTGTTTTAAGGGAGAGAATAGTCTTGTCCAGACTGCATTTCGTGCATTGTAAAGGGGGAGATTTTCTTGTGATATTATTTACTTAAGTGAAAGGGACTTGCGTGAGTCAAAATCTTACGATGCGTGTTTGTGTGCTTGTTTGCTTGCTCATTCTTGTTCATGTCATACATCATTTCACATTGATGCATCGTTTGAGCATTTGCATATAGATTTGTCATCTTGCATATTGCACGTCGAGTGTCATTTCTTTGGTCATATACTTTGCACAAATTCCCAAAAAAAAATTGAGCATTGATTGCTGGGTTCGTGCACCATTCATATTAAACTTTGATATGTCATTGTTTCTCTAGTCCCCCTCTTTCTGATAATGTCAAAGGGGGAGAGAGAGTTGAATGGCCTTATGGCCACAATATATTGTCATCATCAAAAAGGGGGAGATTGTTTGGTTCATGCACTCCCTCTTTATCTTTGCTTATGGTTTTGATGATTACAATATATTGTGTTATTAATAGAAATGGAAAATATTTGATGCTGCTTCATGAACTCACATGTTACTATCTTACCTTGTAGGTTGCTCTACCAAGTTGCGAAGCACTGGCTCTTCATGTATAGCACTGGCTCTTCATGTATATATGTTTGATGCTGACTCATGCATGCTGCTCACGAGTCTTTGGAAGGTTCATGAGTCCTTCAGTCCTTTTGGATATGAAATTGATTGCATGGCTTTGTGTTGTGTAAATGCATAGCCATTTCATTTCCATGCTCTGTTGAAAATTTTCTCTGGCTCTTGCATATCATGAATGCATGAATGATGTTTCCTAATAATTCTGATCATGTTTCCTTATATCATGAATGCATGGTTTAAATGCTTTCAAATGGTTTGTGTGAGAATTGGGTTGAAGTTGAGATCTTCAAATTCATTGGTTTAATATTAACTTGCTTTTGAATTCCCAGAAAGTGTAGGTTAATATTGTCCACAATGTCATGGATGCAAGGTAAGAATTTATATTGGAATCTATGGTGATACTCCTCTAATCTTGAGTTGAAAAAATGGGTTCTCAAGTGGCTTCATACATATCTTTCATGGGGTTTTTGAGTGGCTTAGTTCCTTACTCTTTAGATTCCAAATTTATTCTATCATGCAATGATGAATGATATTTGGAACTCCATGATTCCTTGTATGGACGATTCAACAAATAAACAAGGAATTAATGATCAATGTTGAATTCAGGTAAATTGATGAGGTAAATACTGATATATGTTTGACATGCAAGATATCTCATCATTTTTCTTCTTGAATGGTAATGGAAACAACTTGGATACAATTTCACATGGTTATGAGTTCACAAGTCATCATGGTTCTACAAAAGAAGGTGAAATGTAATGGGTTGTTTTGTGAGGTTAATGTTGATGAAAAACTAATTGCCTCTTGGTGTTTTACAGGCTGGAAGAACTCCTCACAACCATCTTTCATCATGCCAAAAGCCACGGTGAAGTTGTAGCCTTCATTCCTAGTAAAATAGGCCATTGGGCCTTCTAAAGAAACATGTGTCGACACCTAGGGTCAACTCCTGCATCCAGAATGCTCTGTCTGAGCAATTCCAGAAGCTTGGAAAGGAGGTATCGACACCTGGTGTCGACACCTGCCTTTACCTATTCTGGCTGGCTTCATTTCTAGCAAGCCAGGGAACAGGTGTCGACACCTGGTGTCGACATCTTGTTCCCAGGTGTTCGGGCTGGAGGTTTTTGTTAAACCAGTGGAAGTAGGTGTCGACACCTGTGCGGCACCATCAAATACTACCTTTGTGAACCGGACAAAAGCTCCACCAACTCCAATCCCACTGCCCTCAAATCACTCCAGGATTCGTGGATCTTGTCCTTAGGCTGTCCCTTGACTGTCCTAGACTTATAAAACATCTCTTTGGGGTTGTAAACCCTAATTAACCAAGATATATCTGAGATTTTGGGCTGTTCTTAACCCTTGCATGTGCAGGTGTGCGGCTGCAGCTCCAAGGCTCCTTCAACAACGATTTGGGTGTAAAAGCTAGAGGAAGGGGGATGCATAAAACAGGAGGAGGAAGAAGAAGCCGTTGAAGACATCTTACACGAGCCTGAGGTTTGATCAGAAGGCTGATGTTGCTATTCTTCACGGTTGGTTGTCTTGGGCGTTTCACTCTTCAAGCCTGGCCGCTTCCCACTCCATGGATCAGTTTCCCAGCTCACCCTACCTCCTTATAAAAGTATTTCGTTGAAAATCCGAGGGAGTTGTTTTGATCTTTCACTTCTATGCTTATGTTTGAGATTGCTCAAGGTTTCGAATGGTTCTTTAAGAGGTGCTATAAACAAATACATGTTCTTTTGTCTATCTACTTGCTGCCCTCTTATTAGTGCTGCGATTTTCATCCTAAGCAACAAGATGAGCTAATGCTTTCCAATCTCTTGCAGAAGAAGAAGGAGGAGTGCGGTCACAAGGTTGAGAGGATAGGGTATTTATGAGGTTAATCATTTTTCTGATGCATGTAGTTTTGATTGGAGCTAAGATTTAAAGAAAATACCCAGTACAAGTTACTGAAGTTGTAGACAAACTCGGATCTTTAAGGAAGACGACCAGGTGCTCCATCCTACTACAGATTCGCCTCTCTCCAACTGAAGTTTCAAGGAAATTCTACAAACGACCATTGGAAAACAAAGGGAAAACATTCAACATTCTTAATCCATTTCTTGATGATAGTTTTTCTCTATTTATATACTGTTGTGAGCATATGTTGTAAATCCCTGTATGTTGCTGAACTCTGAATATTACTGTGTGTGTGGATGGAGCTGCGTCTCCGTGTGATTTTAGTGTCCGAGGTGTGTTCCCCGACGTCATGTGTGTGTGTGCTGTGGTGGCAGCAGTTTGGGGCTAGGCCCCGTGTGTGTGGATTGTTGCGAAAGCAGCGTGTGTGGTGTTGGGGTTCGTCCCCGTGTTGCTACATTTGTAGCATGTAGTGAAGCCTCACCAGGATTCGGTGAGGGGTGGACGTAGGGAGCCTATCGTGGTCCCGAACCACCAAAAATCCTGTGTGTCCATTGTGAATGTATGTGTGATTGTCCATTTTATCAACCCCCATTCACAAGTCTATTGATAGGTTTTTATTCACTGCTCAACTACACATTGCTACCACAGCTACTTGTAATTGAGCATAGTTAACTTCTTCCTTGCATTGATAATCCGTGTGAGATCGGTAAGATTGAGAGAACATTTTAATCTCACATCAGCTTAGGTTAATTAACGTAGTTAATTTTGTTTCTGTTGTAATTAGTTCAAATTGGTTTTAAAATATATCATCTCGGCTTGGGGACATTTCAACCCCCCTTCTTGTCTACCATCTCTCTGTGCCAACACGTTACAATGGTTTATTATGGCCGATACAACCAGAGCGTCATCATGCGGGGTGGTTAACCCTTCCAGGTCCTGGTCAAAGAATACCAGGGCCTGCAGTTTGCTCGCCTGCGGGACCTTTGGGGGCTCAACAAAGGCTCAACTCACCCGCTCGACGTGACGCTTTCTTCCTCGGCTACTATCTCCTCCAGTTGCCGCGCAACCCGTGATGACGTTGATGTGGACTCCACGTGGGGCATTGTCGATGTCTTCGGGGGCGCCTCGGTCTACCTTCTGCCCGGACACGTATCGGGATAGGTGTCCCTGGCGGACGAGACGCCCGATCTCATCTTGAAGTTGATGGCAATCGCTGGTGTGATGCCCGTGATAGCCGTGGAACAGGCAATGCTTCCGACGATTGCGGTGCTTGGCCTTCATAGGCTCAGGCTGGTGGAGGAGACCCGAGCCTTTGATGTCTTCATAAATCTCGTAGATTGGGGCGATAAGTGGGGTATACCGCTCGTACTTCCGAGATGGCTGTTTATGGTCTCCATCCTAGTTCCACCTCTTTCCTTGACCCGTCCTTTGCTCGGAGGGTCGCTTCTTGTCCCCCTCCCGACCTGAGCCTGTTGTGCCTCGGCAGGCGCTGAGGACTTCCTCGCACTCTGCGTGGCGCAGGGCCAGGGTCACTAGCTCGAAAAGGGAGGTGGAAGGATGAAGTACTAGCTCGTGCCGTAGGTTCTCATTGCGGGTGCCCTCGGTTAATGCGGTGATGGCCGAGGCAACGTCCAGGCGGGGGATGCACAGAGCTTCTGACTTAAATCGGTTAATATAAGCCCGCAACTTCTCCCCCTGTTCCTGCTTGAGTGATAGTAATCCCGCCACCGACCGGGATGGACCGCTGCCGGTGAAGCTTTCCTTGAACACTCGCCCGAACTGCTTGAAGTTGTGAATGCTGCCAGGGAAGAGGGCTCTGAACCAAGCTTGAGCGCCCTGAACCAGGGTGGTCACGAACGCTCGACAATTGATTACGTCGGACGTTACATGCAAGGTCATTAGGGTGTCGAAGTTGTCGTAGTGGTCGGCCGCGTCTCCCTGGCCGTCGTACCACTTGAAGGCCGGAAGTGAGATCCTGGGGAAAATCTCAGCCTTCAAGATATAATCAAAGAATGGGGATCGCCCCTCGTCCTCCATAGGAGAGGTCTTCTGCAAGGCGCGGAGGATGCACTCCTACTCTGCGAAACACCTCTCAAAGTCTTGCAGTCGGAGGGACAACTCCGATTGTCGTTGGCCCGAGGGGCTGGGGGGATGCATTTGCATGCTATCTTGGCGCTCCTCAGGGGCTTCAGTCTCCGAAAACTGTCGGCGTGCTCCAGACTTCGCCCTCCTTGGGGTGGAGGAGGCTTTCTTGCTCCGGGGGAGGGGCATGTGATGGTCCTCCTGATAGGTTGCAGATGAACCGCCGCCCCCGGAGGGTAAAATAGCCTCCAACAGTTTGCTGGAAGGCATCTCCACGTCGGGGGCTTTTCCGGGGGAGGTGCGACTTCTTTTCCTTAGCCGCCTGGGCCCTCATGAGATCCACGAGGACATCCAGTTTTGTGTTGAGGGTTTGGAGGGCATTGGTACTCCCGCCAGGAAGCTGTTCCCCCACCACTGACGGAGGTACTTCATTGGCGTGGTTGCTTGGCGGGAAATTCTTCGTGGGGAGAGAAGGCGCGCCTTCTTCTGCCGCCGGGGCCTTGGGAAGTAGATGTCCACATACACTTGAAGTATGAACTGCAAGAAGGGAAACACGTCAGAGGTGCCCAGGGTTGGAACCCCGGGGAAGACCCTCCGATGCTTAAGTTAGCAAGTGTAGCAGAGCACTGGTGCGAAGGGAGGAATCAAGAGGAAGATTGGGACGCGAGATCCCTCTCCCCCAAGAGGTGAAGTGGTTCCTGCTGAGGTTTTTGGCGTATCTTACTTTTTTCGGCAAGATTCTTCCAGTTTAAATAGTAGCTCATCGAGTAAATGATCCCTGTAAGCTGAGGAGATTCGGGGGGGGTTATGTCCTCCTCGTGGCCTCTTTATAGCCAGCGGACTCTTGGTTTTCCCTGTCCCTTTGAGCTCCTGGCTTTTAAGGGATGCGTAATGTGACGACCCGGGGATCCGAGTACCGAAAAGGAACCGGCGCGTCTCGAATCTCGACCCGCCAACCCACGAGCCCGAAGACTCGAAAGGGTAGAAATGAGTGGTGTGGGGGTACAAGAGAAGCTGCAACGACCACAGAGATAACACAATAATCCAAAATAATATAAATAAATAAACTGCTACAAGGTCCACAGTGTCTTATGTCCAAAAGAAAGTACAGTCAACAGGAAAGAAAGTACAACTACACGGGGCATCCCCCGGTTCTGGCAGACTGGCGACTACCCCTGGTTAGAAGAACCGTGCTGAAACTCGGCCGCGCCTCTCGAAGACCCCGCCTCACCTGAAAAGCAGGGGTGACCCTCATTTCATTGGCCCAGTAGGGATCCCGCGAATCCCCACCTCGCACGAGAATCGAGAAGGCAGAAGGTAACCCTACCTAACAGGAGTACGGTAGAACCAACAAGCTGAGATAAATAAACAGAAAAGCCGTCCACTCTAACAGTACCATACTACAGAACCTCGGTCTAACAAAACACGAGTCTACGCCTGCCAGTGAACAGGAGCACTATCCACAAGAAGAACGACCGGATGCGGTCTCTGACCTCTTACACCGCGTCACAAGTGTCTAGCTACTACGCCCCGGGCGTGAGACTCAAACACGCAACAAGTACCACAACAAGGACTAGCTGGGGTCGCGATCATCAGCGCGCGCCCTAAGCCCCCAACTACGTGTGCACACACAGACCATCTGCTCTAGGTCGGGTCCTCTAGCTGGTTTTCCCCCCCACCGGACTCTGGTGGCAAAGGCAAGGGGCCCTACGATAACCAGCCTAAAAACCGCGTCACACTGGGTCTCGCTCTCCACCACTCCCAGGTGGGTCCACACACGCGTGCGCAGGGAGCTACGACTAGTGGACAGGTCACTGGAAGTAAGGACTAATCCATGGAAACCACCGACTAACACTAGTAAGGTGCAGAGGTCATCCTCTGTACCACACCGACTCCCGGTAGCACCAGCCGACGCATCACATCCCGGGATCCCCGCGGCACACTCATACAGTCCCCACACGATGCCAAGCATCAGTCGGACCGTAAGACAACACAAAGGGGTCAGGACCCACTCACCCGGGCTTGATCGGCATGAAACGGCAGACGCGGTCACCGGAGGACCGCCTCCGGTGGTAGCGGTCTGCCCTGGACCGCGACCACATGGTAGCGGTCCTCTTGGGACCGCGACCCCCCTGGCACCAGAAACATGAAGGCGGTCGCCTGATGACCGCCTTCACACAGTAGCGGTCCCTAGGGGACCGCGACCAGGAACGAACGGTCAAAAAATGCCTCAAGGCTCGTGCCGGTCCCCACGGTGATAGCGGTCATCCCCAGACCACGACTAACAGTCGCGTTCTGTCGCGAGACCGCGACCAGCCATCGACACCTTAAGGCCCAACGGTCAAAAATCCGATGAAGGCGGTCCTCACCTGACCGCTACCATTGATAGCGGTTACTGGTGAACCGCGATCACCCCGGAAAATCGAGAACGACGGGAAATGGCCGAAAACTCCATTCCACGCCCCAATCACCCCCCCGATGATGGGGAAACAAAGGGGGAACCCTCCCCAACCCTCCTAGCATGCATCTACCGCCTCGGATCGGCCAAAAACGTGAAGAAACGGCGGATCGGCTCACAAACCCCAAAAACATGGTTTCACCCAAACCCGCTCAAAAACGCCCCTCTCGACCTCCCCTCGGCCTACAAAGCACGGGGAACGATGGGATGAGCATGGGGGTTCGTCTCCCTACCTCAATGGAGCGAAAGCTCCGTCGAATCACTGTCGAAATCAAGGATGAAGCTTTTACTCCCACGAACGCCCCCCGCCTCTCGCCGTGAAAAGCACGCCACCGGGACCGCCTCGCCGCCGCCGCCGCTGCCACGCCGTTGCCGGAGTGAGAGGGGCCGCGTCTCGGTCGCCCGGGGAGAAGAAGATCGGCCGCGGGGGAGGGGGAGCTCTCACGGTGGAAGGAAGGGGGAAGAAGAAGAAAAGAAAAAGGTAAAAAGAAAAGAAAAAGAATTGATATATATATAGAAAATCCGGAAAATCAAAAAAATCCCAAAAAATAGAAAAATACACCTCCTCGACCGTCTCGACGCGCTGATCGCAACGGCACCACTCGCGGGTTGTTGAACGACCCAGTTCACCCGCTACAGGGTTCCAAAGGACTCGCCGAAATCCGTACGCGGAAATCGGAAAACACGCACGGAAAAAGCCGCGGACACACCCCGGGCCTCCGAAACGACTCTGGATCGCGCCGATCCGAACACGAAAGATGTCCGAAACGAAATTTCAGACACAACAGGGTTGGACACCCCGATAAACCAGATCCGGGACCCACAAAGAAGGATTCGAAAGATCCAGGACATTATAGCCCTCCCCCCTTAAAGGAATTTCATCCTCGAAATTCAAGAACAAGGCACAAGGACGGGGGACAGACTCACACAAACAAATACTGATATAACTCTCGCATCTCATCCTCGCACTCCCAAGACGCCTCGCCGCCAGAATGACGCTGCCAGACCACCTTAACCAGAGGGATAACCTTGGTTCGCAGGGGCTGCTCTCGCCGATCCTCAATGTGAACAGGAAACTCTGGAAGGGACAGATCTGGGGTCACCTCAGGTCAAACGGCATCCTCGAGAACATGAGAATCATCGGGCATGTACTTCCGAAGCATCGACACGTGGAACACATCATGCACGGTGGAAAGCTCCGGAGGTAGCTGCAACCGATAGGCAACTTCCCCAACACGCTCAACGATGGGAAAGGGACCAACGTAGCGGGGACTCAACTTCCCACGCCTACCGAAGCGCATCACACCCTTCATGGGAGACACTCTCAAGAAAACTCGATCTCCCACAGCAAAGCTGAGGGGTCGCCTCCTCCGATCGGCATAACTCTTCTGTCGGCTCTGAGCTGCCAACATCTTCTGCCGAACGAGATGCACCACCTCAACGCACTGCTGCACCAAATCTGGTCCGGTGAAGGCACGTTCGCCTACCTCGAACCAATCAAGCGGAGTCCGACAAGGTCGCCCATACAACGCCTCATAGGGAGCCATATCGATGCTCGAATGGTAGCTGTTGTTGTAGGCAAACTCCACTAATGGCAGATGGTGGGTCCAACTCCCCTGCCACTCCAAGCAACATGCTCGCAACATGTCCTCTAAAGTCTGGATGGTCCGCTCAGACTGACCGTCCGACTGAGGATGATAGGCCGAGCTGAATGCCAACTCAGTGCCTAGAGCCCTCTGGAAGCCCCTCCAGAATCCAGAAGTGAACCGAGGGTCACGATCTGACACGATAGAGATAGTAACTCCATGCAACGGGACGATCCGCTCCACATACAACCGAGCCAAACGCTGCACGCTCCAACTGACTTTGACCGACAGCAATCGCGCCGTCTTCGTCAGTCTATCCACTAGCAACCAGACACTATCCTCCCCACTGGACGTCCTCGGCAAACCGACCACAAAATCAGTGGTCACGTGATCCCACTTCCACGCGGGAATGTCCAAGGGCTGAAGTGTGCCTCCTGGTCACTGGTGCTCTGCCTTCACCTGTTGACAGGTCAAACACTTGGCCACAAATTCCGCCACATATCTCTTCATGCCAGGCCACCAAAACTGCCTCTTCAGGTTCTGGTACATCTTAGCCGATCCGGGGTGCACGGCATACCGACTCCCATGAGCCTCACGCAATACAGTACGCCGCACCTGCCCCACGGACGGCACATACAATCTACCTCTGAACCTCACAGCTCCATCCTCACCAAGCTCCACCTCGGCCATCGACAAAATACGAGGTAGCTCGGGGTCCGCTCGCTGGGCCTCAGTCACCTATCGAGGCACCGCGGGCGTGACAGTCAGACTCGCAAGGACAGCCGAACCCTGGTCCTGCGGGACCTTGAGTCTAAAAGTCATGGCCGGAATTTGCTCCCAAAGCTTCCACTTCCTCAACAACATTTGACTGACCGTCACTCTTCTACTCAGAGCATCAGCCACGACATTCATCCTGCCAGGCTGATATGACAGAGTAACATCATAATCCTTCATGTACTCCATCCATCTCCTCTGTCTGAGGTTAAGATCCTTCTATGTAAACACATACCTCAAACTCTAATGGTCAGTGAAAAGCTCAAACCGCTCGCCGTACAAATAATGCCTCCAGATCTTCAGAGCGAAGATCACCGCTGCCAACTCAAGATCATGAGTAGGGTAGTTCGCCTCATGTGGCTTCAACTGCCGCGACGCATACGCCACAACTCTCCCATGCTGCATCAACACAGCACCGAGGCCTACCCCGGAAGCATCCGTACACACCACGAAACCACCCGAGCCAGATGGCAACACCAAAACCGGAGCAGTGGTAAGCAATCTCTTCAGCTCCACGAAGCTCCGCTCACACTCCTCCGTCCAGATGAACGACATGTCCTTCCGCATAAGCCTAGTCATCGGGGCCGCAATACGAGAGAAATCCTGAATAAACCTCCGATAATAACCTGCAAGCCCCAAGAAACTCCGAATCTCCGTGACAGAACTCGGCCTCAGCCACTGAACCATAGCCTCGACCTTAGCCGGGTCCACGGAAACACCCTCACCAGAAATCACGTGCCCCAAAAAGTGCACCTCACGAAGCCAGAACTCGCACTTGCTGAGCTTCACATACAACTGGTGACCATGCAGGGTCTGCAACACCACCCTCAAGTGATGCACATGCTCCTCAACAGACCGCGAATATACAAGGATATCATCCACGAACACGACCACAAACTGGTCCAAGTACGGACGAAACACCCTATGCATCAAGTCCATAAACGCTGCGGGGGCATTGGTGAGCCCGAATGGCATCACCAAGAACTCATAATGCCCATACCTCGATCGAAACGCTGTCTTCTCCACGTCTGACTCTCGGATCCGCAGCTGATAGTAGCCTGATCTCAAATCGATCCTCGAAAACACCCTGGCCGACTGAAGCTGATCGAACAAGTCATCAATCCGAGGCAACGGATACTTGTTCTTAACAGTCGCCTGGTTCAACTGACGATAGTCGATGCACAGTCTCAAACTACCGTCCTTCTTCTTCACAAACAGCACCAGCGCACCCCACGGGGAATAACTAGGACGAATATACCCTTTGGCCAGCAACTCCTGCAACTGCGCCTTCAGCTCTCGCAACTCAACAGGCGCCATCCGATAAGGGGCCTTCGACATAGGCGCCGTACCCGGCACCACCTCAATCACGAAATCAATCTCTCGCTGTGGTGGCAACCCTGGTAGCTCTTCGGGAAAAACATCGGGGAACTCGCAGACGACAGGAACACTCTCTACCTCAGGACCCTGCCGCTCGACCAAAACCACGGATGCGAGAAAGCCCTAACAACCTGCATCAAGCAAACGACGCGCACGGATAGCCGAAATAAACAAGCGAGAAGAGGAAGACCGAATACCTTGGAAATAGAAGGTGGGTCCACGAAGCTGTCGGAAGTAGACCTTCTTCGAGCCGCAATCCACCAAGGCATGATGAGCCTCGAGCCAATCCATGCCCAAAATCACATCGAAGTCCTGAAGCGGTAACGCGTAGAGTCTAACCGGCAAGTTCTGCCCTTCCACCCACACTGGTACCTTCTCAAAGAAGTACGGGGTGATCATGAAGTCACCGGTAGGCAACTCTACCGCCAAGTCACAGGACACCTCGGTCACCGGGTCCTCCACGCTCTGAGCGAAAACCTCCGAGATGAACGAATGAGAAGCACCTGAATCAAACAAAACATGAGCCGCACAACCCAAAATCGAAAGGGTACCTTCCACCAAATGCGATGCCTCAGCCTCCGCCCTGGTCATGTGAGTCACTCTGCCTCGGGATCTCTGCCTCCCCACAGTAGCTGACCGTGCGAAATGAGGGAACTGTCCCTGATGCTGGTACTACTGTGGCTGTGCTGATGACTGCTGGGGCCGAAACTACTGCTGCTGCTGAAACTCGTGCGGCTGGCGCGGTCTCTGCGGACAGTCACGTGCCATGTGCCCTGGCTGGTCGCACCTGAAGCAAATCACGGGCGCCGAACACGGTCTGCCTGGATGAGAACCACCGCACCTGGGACAGCCATCCCGCGAACCAGTCATCGAACCCTGACGCTGAAAAGCCACCGGCTGCTGAACACTGCCCAACGACTCCTGCCCCGACTCCTTACGATCCTGACGCCTCTTGCTAAAACCAGCTTCCTTAAGCAACTTCTTAAGCTTCGACTTGAAGGATGAACCTGGTGCCGGAGCCGCAGTCTGTGTCGCCACTGATCCACCTGCTGAGAGCTGGGCGGTACTCTGCTGCTGCATCCCTGTCGGCTGGCTGAAATCTGCCTGCACCTGACTAGCACTGCTCTGCCCTTGAACCTTCTACAAATCTCTCTCCAGCGCCGCAGCTGCCTTACATGCCATATCCAAACTGGTCAAACCCGACGCAAGAAGATGGTGCCTCAACTCTCACCTTAGACCACCAACAAACTGATCGGTCTTCACCTCCTCGTCCGCCATGATATGAGGAGCATAACGGCCTAACTCGATAAACCTGGCATGGTACTCCATCACCGTCATGTCACCCTAAGTCAGCTCCATGAACTCTTGCAACCTCTGCGACCTGACAAAAGACGGACAGAAGGCACGCTCGAAAGCCGTGACGAACTCCTGCCACACGATCTGCCAAAGAGGACGAGATCGGAACACTGAACCCCACTCCGATGTCCACCAAGTACGGGCCGATCCCTGAAGATGATGAGTGGCCAGCGCCACCTGCTCCTCCTCGGGACACTCCATCGCGCTGAAAATCCGCTGCACATCATCCAGCAACTCTCTGGCGACCTCAGGATCTTACTGCCCACCAAAAGAAGGAGGCTGATACAGCAAAAACTCCTTCAGCACACGACCGCGACCACCTCGAGCCTGATCCTCACCAGCTTCGCCACCCTGCTGTTGATGACCTCCCTGCTGCTGACCTCCCTGCCGCTGCTGAAACACATACTCAAACATGCCTCGGAAGAAATCATCCATCCCTGGAGCTCTCGCATCTCTAGATACACCCTCGGAAATTGAAGCCCTACTCTGCTCCTCTGGACCACCACTAGACTCTCCCTGCTGGGCACGAGTCCTCCTCCGTGGTGCCATAACACACCTGGCATCAAGAAAAAGCACCGAAAATCAATAAAACACACGACCCTAAGCCAGTCCCCGACTGTACAGGACATTCATGGACCTTATGAACCACTGCGATTTGTTCCAAGTTCCGATATACCTCCACAACCTCGCTCTGATACCAGCTGTGACGACCCGGGGATCCGAGTACCAGAAAGGAACCGGCGCGTCTCGAATCTTGGCCCGCCAACCCACGAGCCCGAAGACTCGAAAGGGTAGAAAGGAGTGGTGTGGGAGTACAAGAGAAGATGCAACGACCACAGAGATGGCACAATAATCCAAAATAATATAAATAAATAAACTGCTACAAGGTCCACAGTGTCTCATGTCCAAAAGAAAGTATAGTCAACAGGAAAGAAAGTACAACTACACGGGGCATCTCCCGGAGTACAACTACACGGGGCATCCCCCGGCTCTGGCAGACTGGCGACTAACCCTGGCTAGAAGAACCGTGCTGAAACTCGGCCGCGCCTCTCGAAGACCCCGCCTCACCTGAAAAGCAGGGGTGAGCCTCATTTCATTGGCCCAGTAGGGATCCCGCGAATCCCCACCTCGCACGAGAAGCGAGAAGGCAGAAGGTAACCCTACCTAACAGGAGTACGGTAGAACAAACAAGCTGAGATAAATAAACGGTAAAGCCGTCCACTCTAACAGTACCGTACTACAGAACCTCGGTCTAACAAAACACGAGTCCACGCCTGCCAGTGAACAGGAGCACTATCCACAAGAAGAACGACCGGATGCGTCCCCTGACGTCATACACCGCGTCACAAGTGTCTAGCTACTACGCCCCGGGCGTGAGACTCAGACACGCAACAAGTACGACAACAAGGACTAGCTGGGGTCGCGCTCGTCAGCGCGCGCCCTAAGCCCCCAACTACGTGTGCACACACAGACCATCTGCTCTAGGTCGGGTCCTCTAGCTGGTTTTCCCCCCCCACCGGACTCTGGTGGCAAAGGCAAGGGGCCCTACGGTAACCAGCCTAAAAACCGCGTCACACTGGGTCTCGCTCTCCACCACTCCTAGGTGGGTCCACACACGCGTGCGCAGGGAGCTACGACTAGTGGACAGGTCACTGGAAGTAAGGACTAATCCATGGAAACCACCGACCAACACTAGTAAGGTGCAGAGGTGTTCGAACACATTTTATTCTATCTGGTTTATTATTATTTTTATTTATTTTATTTATTTATTGATTATGGATTTATTGGCGTGCCAGTCACCGTGGTGACGATTTTATTGTGCACTCGATCTGACTTGGTCAGTCGATTGTGAGTGATCGTGTCTGGACTAGAAGTCCGTCATACCATGAACGCTATGACGTTAATTACGTCCTCCCTAAGGAAGACAACCCTTGATTAAACGCTAGAGGTAGGAGGAAGACAGTGGTAAAGCCGTATGCTCGAAGGAGACAAAGTTCATCTGCTTGCAAGACGTTAAACGTATTTGAATAGAGCAGGGGTTTATTAATTACGGGAGAGACCCGACGGCATATTCCCACCATCTTGGATGATGCCAAATGGGGAATGGGAAACAACCCATGCAGCGGCAGGGTAGGCTCCGCAAAAGATCGGGTATATAGACATAACTCGGAATCCGGATGGGGACCAACCTAATGTAACACACCCGGTACGAGTGCGATGTCTTATTAATATCCCCCTTCGGAGGGCCATCGGAGATCACGCAAGGGCATAACTCCGTGGGCCAGCAGGGCTAGAAGAGAGTACCACACTCGATTGGTGGGGTTATGTAAATTTCGGCAGCATGTTCCCTCAACCTGGATTATGCCAAGGAAGGATAGGTCATCATCCACGGAGAGCCGGGACAACGACCGAACAAAGATGGGCACCAGGCCCAGGGACATCTCTTGCCTTCATATTATTGATCAATATTCCCTTGGAACCCATCATAACACATGTAATGACATGGTTCTTTGGGTTCATAAGGCAGCAGTGAAATCCAGATTCGGGACGAGAGCTGTAGGGGAGGTCTTCCCCATTGTTGTATCTCATCAAGACACAAGTGATGGTCTGTGAGTATCCCCTTAAACAGATGTAGGGGCGATTAAGAAGTTTGAAGAAGAACGGTGCAGAGATGGGCCTCGGAGTGGGTTTCATCTGACTGAAGGAGGGATCTCGGCGTGATCTTGATTGGCAAGAAGGAGCTCTCGGCCTGGACATTTAATGGACAAAAGGAGGCTCTCGGCCTGGTCCTTGGGTTGGCCAAAGGGGGGTCTCGGCCAGGGCATTTAGTGGACAAAGGGGCTTCTTGGCACGGTTCTTGGGCTGGCCAAGGGGGGTCTCGGCCTGAGCAATTGGTTGGTGGAGAGGGGGCTCTCGGCCTGGTCATTGGGCTGGCCAAGGAGGTTCTCGGCGGCCAAAAGAAGGAGGGAGGCCTCTCGGCCTGGAGCTTCTCGGCGGGCTCCTGGGCGCGCCGAAAAGGGGGGTGCCGAGAGGGGCAGTATTAGGTTTGGCAAAAAGGGGGGTGAATGGCTCGGAGGAGGGGCTCTCGGCAGAGGGCTTCCCGGCGCGCTCCTGGCCGCGCCGGGAGTCTGCCGCCGGGAGCCTTGCACATAGGCTCACGTGAAAAGTGTCTGTAACAGAATGGGTTGTCGTTTAGCAAAGAAGGGGGAGGCCTCTCGGCCTTATGGTTCTCGGCGGGGAAACTCGCACGCCGAGAAGATGAAATGCAGAATGATTTCGGGGTTTCAGAGCTCAAAAATGATGCTCTGTTTGGGTGTTTTCTGGGATTTCAAGCTCGAATTGATGCCGGGCCAGAAGTGCAAAAGGGGAGTTTCATGGAGGCTTCTCTTAGAAGGATGCCAAGGGATTTGAACGGGGGAATCAAATGGAAGAAACCAGACCATCATCTGATCTTGTAGAGGGTTTTGACTGTCTGTTGCAGGCCATTTGGGGGAGTCAAGAGATGACTGTCCTCCGACCCCTCCAGACGAGCCCAGTGACATTAAAACAAATGGAGAAGGAGAGACCCTCAACGTATAAACATCAGGCCCTAAGCATTCAATATTTAGAATGGAGGACCTGAGATCGGATCATCGTTTATGAGCGCTGGACAGCCCAGGAAACCAAGAGACAGATATCTCTGGTTCCTGAACCGCATAAGGGGGCTCGTTAGAAAAACTCAGATTATATATAGGGAAACAGCCATTGAGATCGGAGAGGGAAGAAGAGAACAAAACTCAATAACCCATTAGATGGGGGTAGGAGTCCTATCCTCGTCCCTCTTCGAAGAACAAACCCATACGATCGGCTCCGGAATCCAAAGAGTCTAATCTATATTTCTTTCAGACAAGGGCCATATACATAGAGAGACAGACAGAGATCGGATGCCTTAATCCATCGATGCCCAGACGGGCCATCTCGTTATTTCATTGTATTGCATAAAGAAAATCTTACACTGATCATGAAAGAAAAATGCAAGGCAGAAAGCTAAAAATCAAGGCCGGAACTCTCCGGCTACAGTTGATAAATCGAGAGAAGACTCGCTATATTACATCAGATAAAAGAAAAAAACACGGAGGAGGGGAGGGTGGAGCATTGACTCCTCTCCCTCCCCCAGTGCCCACCTGGAGCTTTCCTTCTTCTTCTCTTCTCTATTGGTTGAAAGGGGGGGTGGCTCTTGCTCTCCAAACGGGACTCCCTCTCTATCTTTCTATTGCTCTATCTTTTTCTCTCGATCCCCTTTTTCTATCTGGCTTTCCCTCTTCTTCCTTTTTTCATCTCTCTCTTTTCTGTCGTCCCCCCTTTTTTGTCGTCCCCCTCTTTTCTTTCTTCGAAGGGAGGGGGTTTTATAACCCCTTTCCTCTTCCTTCTCGGCAGGCACCTTCACGGCGCGCTTGAGGTAGGCTTCCCGGCGCGCTCAAATTCGACCTCTCGACGCCAGTATCTGGGCTTCGACATGGGCTTTCGGCGCCACCTTCATATAGGCCCACTTGGGGTTTCTTTAAGTGTATCATCATCCCAAAGGGTCTATCATCTATGAAATATCTTGTATTGAAATCGCGATTGCAATCTCCATCAGTCCCCAGACAGGGTTCTTATCAGTCCGTAGACAGGGATTTCATCAGTCCGCAGACAGGGTTTTATCAGTCCGTAGACAGGGTTTTATCAGTCCGTAGGCAGGGATTTCATCAGTCCGTAGACAGGGATTTCATCAGTCCGTAGACAGGGTTTTATCAGTCCGTAGACAGGGATTTCATCAGTCCATAGACAGGGTCTTATCAGTCCGCAGACAGGGTTTCATCAGTCCGTAGACAGGGATTTCATCAGTCCGTAGACTGGGTTTTATCAGTCCGCAGACAGGGTTTTATCAGTCCGTAGACAGGGATTTCATCTTATCAATATCGTCACTCGAATGGCGACGAGCTCGGTCATCAGCCTTGGTCTGGGAAGACCTCAGCCAGGTGCATAATCTGTGGAGACGATTCTTCTTCTGCTCTATCTTCTCAGGAGCCTTTATCATCTTCATCTGCCGGTGCTGGCTTCATCTTTATCTCATATTACTTCTGTCAGTAAGCCGACATCTGACTTACCATGACATATCGTCTGTGACTTCTTGGACGAAGCAGTAGTACAGCTCTTCTTAAAGGGCTGGAAGATCTCATTAGTCGGGTGATTGCTGCCTTATCAGTGCTGCCGTCTGAGTGAGATTGGCACCGGGCATCAGCTTTGGCCGAGAAGGGCTTTAGCCGGGTGAAAGGTTGATAAGCTTCATCATTAGTCTTTCACTGTCGGTCATATCTTCTTTTCAATTATGCTTTCACCCTTGTTCATTTTTCGGGTGTCAACAAATGCCCCCCACCTGCGGGCGGCGTAAGTGCAGAATAAGCGCCACGGGGGTTGTAGGTGTCTTTTACTATTCGAGGGTATCTTCCTCAATTTGTCTTCAATTCAGTTCTCAGACCTGATCATCTCGCTGTAACAGTATTCTGCACATCGATGTTTCTTCTTTTCATATTTTCTGTCATTATTTTCAGCATTTGGGGCTTTTCGGCCTGCAGACCTCCCGGCGCGAAGCTTCTCGGCGCAGGGGCCTCTCGGCGCAGCCTGGTTGGCCAGGCTCTCGGCCTAGACCTTCTCGGCGCGCCCTGGCGCAGGGGTCTCGGCCTGGGGTCTTCTCGGCCTGGGGGCCTTCTCGGCGCGCCCTGGCCGCAGAGGGGTCTCGGCCTGGGGGCTTTTCGGCGTGCCTTCTGGCCGCCGGGGGCTCTCGGCCTAGAGGTTCTCGGCGCGCGTTTCACCGCGCCGAGAACCTGGTCGCCTGGGCCCCTATTTAGGCCGCCGACGGCCTGTTTTTCTTCATTCTTCACCAGCCTTTCTCTTTCTTCAGTTTTTTCCATTTCCTCTCTTCGGCGCGAGCCGTCTTCGTCCTCTCGGCCGTGGCCGCGAGTCCTTCCGTCCTGGGTGACGTCTTTTGGGGATTCAATCCCTTTGCTTCGGGATCACCCCCTCTTGG
Source organism: Amorphophallus konjac (assembly GCA_022559845.1). Lineage (NCBI taxonomy): Eukaryota > Viridiplantae > Streptophyta > Magnoliopsida > Alismatales > Araceae > Amorphophallus > Amorphophallus konjac. Next base: position 129,491,519 of record CM040124.1, on the reverse strand, counting down.
TTGGTGACTCCCTATTCTTTTTGGGCAGATCCCGAATAAGGGGTTATGCTGCCGAAATTTTTATAGAATCTCATGTTGCAATCTTTATAAGACTGACTTTTAATCCACATTTCTTCTTTTGTTTACAGATATAGCAATGGCTTCTGGCTCTGCTGCTGCATCTTCTGGAGCTGCTGGAGCTAGTTCATCGGCCCAGCCAGACATATCTCGGGCCACAGTAAATTGGTTGAACGTGCACAGCTTGGATTATGGATATGATAGAATAGCTTCAGTTGACGAATCATCTGATTCTGAAACTGACACAGTGTCGACGGCCTGGGTATACTCCACGGCGACCGAGACATGCTTCAGGTGGGATAATAATTACCGGCCAGACTTCCCGAAGGATCGCCACTTGATGCCGTTCATCCGGACCTTCACAGTGGGTGGCTTGCGAGATTATCGGATAGCTCGCGTAGTTGAAGCTGCCATCCTTGCCGAGCGGGATAGCATGAAGGAATCAGTGTATCGCAGCAAGGCTATATATCTTCCCGGGGAGGAGCGGGATTGGGATGCAGTCCTTGGAATATCGGAGCTAGAACCGAAGAAGAAGATGCTTACCCAGGCACCGGAATTTACACCTGCTCGGTGGGACAATGCTGGCGGCCGAGTTAATAGGGAGAAGCCCGGCTATGGTATGTTCTTGGCACCTATAAAGTGGGGATATCGCGAAGAGCCCTTCGTGCTAAATTACTCGGCCATTCAGTTCAAGTACCATTTGTCGGCTGGCTGGTTCGGAGACTGCAAGATCACTGACTCCCATCTATTCCGAGTAGGGGCAGTAGAATTTATCGAGTTTGTTCTGACGGAATATGCCCCTCTGCTGATCAGAGCGGAGTATACCACAGTGTTTTTGCTTCCAGATTCCGATATCCCATCTCCAGACGGTTATGCTGTGGGATGTTTGAAGTGTTCTATCCTTTGTTCAACACTTTTTATACAGCAGAGGGTGAGACATCCCTAGACCTCTGGAGTTTATCACGGCTTTCCGGTCTGCCTATTGACGATGAACCGTATGAAGAAGTCTGCTTGGCGGACTCCGAGAAAGACAGCTCTGATGGAGAAGGCAAGTATTCCCTTGGCTTCTCTTACCGATATCTGATGAAGGTCTATCGCTCCATCTGTCTGGCATATAGTAGAGGATCCTCCAAAGGCTATCATCCCCGAGAGAAAGGTAGCAAACTGAGGGTCCGGATCAGGCAGTGGCTCCAGTACTTCTTCGACGGTCCCCTGAAATATGCAGATTTCCCCTCCATGGGTCCTGTTGCGAGCAAGCAGATAAGAGCTCCCCGCTATAAATCGGCACTGCCATCTTCATTGCGCCATGCGGGCAAAGGTGGTCCCAACCCGGCAGGGGTAGATCCCATCACACACTGTGCAGCTTATTTCACATTCTGGCTATGTACTTTTGCTCTTCCACAAGGGGACGAGACAGTCATTCGGCCAGAGGCCATATATCCAGCTTGTCAGATGGCCTGGGGGATGAAGTTGTCGCTCTGCCCGGTGGCCCTGTGTTTGATCTATAAATCTTTAGGGGACCTGTACAAGCATCGGACTCCCCGTTCTTTGAGGACCGTGGGTCCTTTTCATTTCTTCAATGCCTGGGTCTGCAGTATATTCCCTGAATTAGCTCCGAGAAACTTGCAGGCGGATACAGTGTTACCCAGGATGGTTGAATTTGCCAGCGCTGAGCCTGGTCGCTTTTATGATCAGCTATTTAAAATAAGGGGCCGACTGATAAGAGTACCAGTGGATGCCCCTGGCAGCATACATTTCTGGAGCTTGGCCGCAGGTTCAGCTCCTTTGATTGATCCTCAAAGAGAATGCAAGATGGAGGAGATAGAGACATATATCCACCCTGTCTCAGGGGTCAACACTGCTCGGCCAATCCTAGAACCGGAGCTGGTGAGATGGGCCATGGCAATTCGGCCTAGTGTTTTGGTTTACAGAAAGGGTGGCCTGCTTCTGTTGGAGCCATACTATCCGTTCCGATTTGGGCAGAACTTTGGTTATGACCAGCACATCCCTACATCAGTTGCTCAATTTCCCCTGGATAGCGGCATCCGTGGTGGGATTTCTATCATCGTCAGGACAACGCAATTTTCAGGGTGCCCACCGTCTCCAACCGTGTTCCCCGGGTAACATCAGAATATATCAAATGGTGGAACATTCGGACCAGCTTATTCAGGGATGGCAGGGGTGCTTTCTGGGATGTAGCAGAGCGCTCTTTCTTGAAACAGCAGCCTGGGCCAGTGTTTGAAATCCCCGAGGCCCATTTGAGAAAGCTTTATTCGCAGAACCCGAGGGAGGCAGAGAACTATCTGGCCCAGCGTCGAGCTCTGAAGGAAAAGAATTCTGAGCCGCCCGCTCCTGTCTTTGCCGCTATTAATGAAGACAATTTCATGAAGACCCTGAAACATTTGTGCCATATAGGAGATGATCGCTTGGAGGCACAACAGTATCCATTTCCTGTTGAAGAGCCGCTCCCGGCAGTAGCTCATTGGAGGGGTCTAGTTGATAAATTTCATCCGTATAGGACGTTTGTACGCTGGGAAGATAGAACTCAGACGTACTATAAGCAAATGTCCTGGCTGTTCATTCTGCTGAATTTGCATGGATTATCTGCAGAAAGCCCGATAGCTGGCATTTTGAACAAGCCGCTATTTATATCATTTTATTATGTCGATGGCTGGGCCATGGACCATCTTGACTTGTTTCGCTGCCTGGATTTTCATGGCCATAATGACCTGGCAGCTTTGGTGGAGAAATGCCAGATATTCGACGATGTTTGTTGGCTTATCAAGGAGGCTGCTTCCCGCTCCAAAGAAGTGGCTTATCTGTACTAGCCGCTCTCTGTATTTTATGATGGACCAGCAGGTATAATCTTTTCCCTTCTGACTGCAGTGTTTTCTGTTTAGCATCTGAATTTTGCATCTATTGATCCCATCATCTTTCTGCCGTTCTTAACAGACCGGCCCGACATAAAGCGGCAGGGGCTCTACAGGAAGATTATTGCGCAGGCCGAGAAGCCCACTTATTTTGAAGTCCCTGTAGCAGCACCGACTACTACTCCCCTGCCTCCTGGCAAGAAGAGGAAGGCTTCTGCAGTCAAGGCTGCGGTTGGGAATGCCAGGAAGGCCAAAAAGGCCCATGCTCAACAATCGGCTTCGATAGCGATGGACACCGGGACCCCTCTCCCTGACATTCCCTCATTTGATGAGTTCAAAACTCAGAGGGAGGCTGCTCAGGCATCAGTTCAGGGTAACATCAATATTCTGCCATTGCATTCTTCATTCTCTCTTGCTGGATTTCAGAGGAGTGTTTAAATCTGACCACTCCTTTTTGCACAGCTGAAGAGACAGTCATGGCACCTTCTGTGGTGGAGACCAGATTGCCTTCTCCTACGCCGGCTAGTGAGGCGGAGGGTAAGCATGCCTTTTCATCTTTTTATGTTCATTTCAACTATCTTTCATCGTCCCTCTCACATGCTTTTCTTTATAGTGATGGCCGGGGAGGAGACTGAGATTACAGGAGCGGCTGGCGATATTACTCAGCCGCGGGAGGGTTATAAGACCCAGGCGAAATGGGGCCCCGCTCCTGGAAGGCGCATAGTTACCCGGTCTTCCTCCAAGCAGATGTTAGAATTGACGGCCCCGCCCATGGACAGAGTAGAAATCTCCTTCGGTAGCTCTGCGGCCGCTTCTGAGGCAGGTGGAGAAGAAACAGATTTCAGCGGGAGCGTCACGGAGTATGCCTCCAGACCAGAGGCCCCATCCGTGTGTACCGCCATTGTCTTATCATTTACACCCCCCAAGCTGCCGGTGCCATTTTCTAGAGAAGAATTACCGGAAGAGTTCGCCGCTCTGGATACCGAGGCAGATATAACTCCCCCTTTTGTGGTCGCATCAGCGGAGCTTTCTTCTTCCCTGCAACCTTTTGAGGATATTGGCATCACTTTAAAAGTGAGTCTTTTTCCCATTATGGTTTCATTTTCTCCATCTTTATCTGCTGCTTGACGCTGCATTGATTCGTTCACAGGAATCCCCTGTTGCCCTCCCGGCTACGAGTGCAGCTGTTGAAGCCACTTTATCTGGCACCTTGGCTATTGTTCCCGCTTCGGCAGCCGTTCCTGAGATAATTCGCCCTGTGCCGGTGAGGGTGCAGTCCTCCATAGACTTAGCATCATTGGACCTGCGGAATGCAGGGGAAGGCCCGGCTCTCATCAAGGCTTTGGATTTCAGAGCTGAAATGGACCCAGCTAGGGGTTCTGCCTTTATACCAGCTGCAGTGATGACCATCGCTCCAGAATCAACAGTTCCCACAGTATCAGTCATGGAGAGCGAACCTTTGCCTCTTCAGACCGTGGTCCCCGCAGACTTGACATCGCAGGGGCTGGGCACCGAAATGGAAGAAGGAGAGGTATCTGTTGCAGAACTGGGAGTATCGCCTACAACGGCCATGGAATCTGCTTCCGTATTTTCAGAATCTGAGGAGGAGATGTCTGAAGTTGCATCCGAGAGTTTTCCGATGGTCGCCTCCGAGGAGATGGAGGTGGAAGATCTCCCGGCCACCTCAGAGGTTATGGGCGGAGCTCAGTTGGTGGCTTTGGAAGACCTGCCGTCTTCTTCTTCGTAGCCGGATATCACCCTATGGGCGGATATAGACAGTGAAGTAACTTTTGAAGTAGCTCCTCTTCCTTCGCCTGGCTTCACTTCCCCTGAAAGTTTTGTCTGGCAACATCTGGGCATGCTGCGTCAACTGGTGGAGTCCCAACCTGGACTAACTTATTCATAGTTGAAGGAGATAGCCGGGCGCTTCACCGCCGGCTTACAGGCGATGGGATGTCCCACAGAAGTATGGGCCCAGCGAGTTCTTTTGTTGTTAAAGTTTGTTCATCGCCGGGATTTCTTGACACACATCATGTCGGACAGATTGGTAGCCTTGAAGTTGCAAAGAATGGAGTGCAAGTCCGAGCTGGCAAAGATGAACTCTATCCTTCAGGAGCGACAGCGTCAAATGCAGTCTTTGGCAGAGCGGGAAAATTTCGTGCGCGACCGGATAACTATCCTGGAAGCTGAACTGTCTGATCTCCGAGCTGAGCTGCCATAGCTAACAACTTCTCGACCGCAGCTCGAGGAAGAAGCAGCTTTATTAGAGGGGCAGGTGGCATCCTTTCGAGACCAGTCTGTTCGACTGTAGGAAGAGGAGGCTCGGCTTCATGAACTAGGAGCCGCCCCTTCTGTGGGTCTTCTGGCATTCGAGGATATCTTCCGACAGCCATGAATCATTTTCTTTTTCTTTTCTTCTTCTCTCTTTTTTTGCTCTTTTGTGATACAATGTCCCCTCGGGGCCCTTCATGTACTCACTTCTTAATGAAAGGAAGAATTTTGCTTTATGTGTATCCGCCTTCTTTTCCATGTGGTTTTATCACTTCAGGGAAGTGGGGTAGTGGTTTTAGCAAACCCTCATGCGAATGGCTCGTATCTGGCAGGAGAGCGTCCACCCCTTCAGAGAAAGGATGGGGAACTCACTCCACCGCGTGACGGCATCCGAAGAGGTGCTTAAACCGGATTCTGTTGGTAGCGACAAACGACCCTCTTGGCAATATGTGCTGTGAGGGAGACAATTTGCAGGAATGTGAAAGAAAGGGCCTTATCAGAATAGACGGAAAGTCTAGACTGGGTAAGGGTTATAGCAGGTGGGACGATTACAGGATATGTGGTTTTCATCAAGACAGACGTAAGGTCTGAACTGAATAGGGTTTTATCATTGATCGGGCAAAATGCCAGTCGATCAACAGCTGGTTTCATCATCGATATTGGGTTTATATCGATGCAAGAAGAGTTCATAAATTTCCTCAGAATAGACGAAAGGTCTAAACTGAGTAGGGTTTTATCATTGATCGGGCGAGGTGCCAATCAATCAACAGTTGATATCATCATCGATATTGGATTTATATCGGTGCAAGGATTTTCATAGGTTTCCTCAGAATAGACGAAAGGTCTAAACTGAGTAGGGTTTTATCATTGATCGGGCGAGGTGCCAATCGATCAACGGTTGGTTTCATCATCGATATTGGATTTATATCGGTGCAAGGATTTTCATAGGTTTCCTCAGAATAGACGAAAGGTCTAAACTGAGTAGGGTTTTATCATTGATCAGGCGAGGTGCCAATCGATCAACGGTTGGTTTCATCATCGATATTGGGTTTATATCGATGCAAGAAGGATTTATAAGTTTCCTCAGAATAGACGAAAGGTCTAAACTGAGTAGGGTTTCATCATTGATCGGGCGGGGTGCCAATCGATCAACAGTTGATTTCATCATCGATATTGAATTTATATCGATGCAAGAAGGATTTATAAGTTTCCTCAGAATAGACGAAAGGTCTAAACTGAGTAGGGTTTCATCATTGATCGGGCGAGGTGCCAATCGATCAACAGTTGATTTCATCATCGATATTGGATTTATATCGATGCAAGAAGGATTTATAAGTTTCCTCAGAATAGACGAAAGGTCTAAACTGAGTAGGGTTTATCGCAGGTGGGACTCTGCCAAGAATGTATAGGTTTCATCAGAACAGTGATGGATTTCATTGTTTGCGGGACATGCGAATGGGGCATGTGGATTTCACCAGGGCAAACGTAAGGTCTGTCCCAGAAAGGCTTTATCATCGGTGGGGCATGGAGCCATATGACCGACGGAAGGTTTTACCAATGAAGGCAGATGAAGGTATCGTGCCGGTTGGCACGGAACTTTTTGAATTACCATATTACTGACCCAAGTTCCCTTTCGGGTTTTCACCAGAGCCAGCCCCCTCTTGCTTTTGCCCACGCGTCCTTTCAGATTTTCACGTGGCGGGGTACCCGATTTTGCCTGCAGTGCCCTTTCGGGTTTTCACCACAGCTGGGTTTTAGCCATTTTTGCCCTCGTTCAGAATGTCTGAACAAGACTGGCGGGGTATCTCTATTTTTAACCCCATTTTGTCTCTTCTTTTCTTTTCCCTTTTCTTTTTATTGAAACTTTGATTCTATAACTGATAGGCGCAGCTTGTGCATATATCATCATTGATGTGGGTGCTAACATCAATGCAAGGGTTTCATAAGTCTCATCAGGATAGACGTAAGGTCTAAACTGGACGGGTTTCATCGCTAATTGGGCAAAGCGCCAATCAATCAGCAACGGGTTTCATCATCGGTATTGGGTTTATACCAATGCAAAGATTTTTATAGGTTTCATCAGGATAGACGTAAGGTCTAAACTGGACAGATTTCATCGCTGATCGGGCAATGCGCCAATCAATCAGCAACGGGTTTCATCATCGGTATTGGGTTTATACCAATGCAAGGATTTTTATAGGTTTCATCAGGATAGACGTAAGGTCTAAACTGGATGGGTTTTATCACGGCGGGACGTAAAGAGATATGCGGGTTTCTTCGTGGTTACCACATTACCGACCCAAGCGCCCTTTCGGGTTTTCACTAGAGCCAGCCCCCTCTTGCTTTTGCCCGTGCGCCCTTTCGGGTTTTCGCACGGCGGGGTACCCGATTTTGCCTGCAGTGCCCTTTCGGGTTTTCACCACAGCTGGGTTTTAGCTATTTTTTCCCTTGTTCAGAATGTCTGAACAAGACTGGCGGGGTATCTCTATTTTTAACCCCATTTATATATATATATATATATATATTTGTTTTTATTTTCTTCTATCCCCCCCTACTTGTTTAGAGGGTGTCAGACCGTGACGGCACAGGATCACGATGAGTGGTAGCCTGGTTAGGACGGAGTGTCACTATACCAAGGAAAGGATATCTCGGATAGGGCGGAGTGCCACTAGACCAAGGAAGGGTAGTTCGGCTAGGGCGGAGTGCCGCTAGACCAAGGAAGGGTAGTTCGGCTAGGGCGAAGTGCCACTAGGCCAAGGCAGAGGTATCTTGACTAGGGCGGGGTGCCACTAGGCCAAGGAAACGATATCTCGACTAGGGCGGAGTGCCACTAGACCAAGGAAGGGTAGTTCGGCAAGGGCGGAGTGCCACTAGGCCCAGGAAGAGGTATCTTGACTAGGGCGGGGTGCCGCTAGACCAAGGAAAGGATATCTCGGCTAGGGCGGAGTGCCACTAGACCAAGGAAGGGTAGTTCGGCTAGGGCGGAGTGCCGCTAGGCCAAGAAAGGGTAGTTCGGCTAGGGCGAAGTGCCGCTAGGCCAAGAAAAGGGTATCTCTTGCCCGATTACTCAGGGAATATCAGCTGTGCAGCATGATACAGCTTCAGGTGTTTACCGTTGAGTGGTGAGAATTGGATCTCCCCTCGATGATTAACAACTATGTAGGCCCCTCCTTCGTAGACCCTTTATATCACATATGGACCTTCCCAATTGGGATTTAGCTTTTCCTTCGGGTTGGACGCCATGACTTCTTTTTTCTTGACCATGACAAGGTCACCTTTCTTGAATTCTCGCCCTTTTACGAGTTTGTTGAATGCGGTGGCCATGCGGGCCTGATACATCTGGATATTCTTCTGAGCTTGGAGGCGCTTCCCTTCTAATTCAGCCAATTATTGTAATCTTCTTTCTGCATTGGTTTGTTCGCCATGGGCCAGCTCATATTGGACTGCCACTCTGAGTGACGGGACTTCCAGCTCTAGTGGGACTACTGCCTCTGAGCCGTATACCAAGGAGTATGGTGAGCACCCTGTAGGTGTTTTGAAGACGGTGCGATACGCCCACAGAGCTTCATACATCTTTTCTTCCCAATCCTTCTTATTGGCACTGACGACTTTGGCCAGCAGGGTGCACAAAGTCTTATTGAAAGCTTCTGCCAATCCATTTGCCTGTGGATTGTAAGGAGTGGAAGTCCTCCATTCGATCTTATATTTCTCGGCAAGCCGATAAACTTTCTGATTTCTGAAATGACTCCCATTGTCAGATATTATTCGGCTCAGGATCCCAAACTGGAAGATGATGTTTTGCTTGATGAATCTGGCGACCAGCTCACCAGTAACTTCTCGTAGTGCTATAGCTTCCGCCCATCGGGAGAAGTAATCTGTTATGGCCAGTATATACTTATGCCCGGCCGAGGAAGTCGGTAGTGGACCGACTACATCAGTTCCCCATTGTGCAAACGGCCAGCTAGGGACTGTAGGGTGCAGAATCTTAGGTGGCCTTCTAGGCACAACAGCATGCTCCTGACACTTCTGGGATGACTTTGCAAATGTGCAGCAGTCTTCAAACATAGTGCGCCAATAGTAGCCCAGCTTCTTGATTTCTATCTTCATCTTGGGGCCAGCCTGGTGGGCACCTGCTATCCCAGCATGTACTTCTTTCATCGCTTGCCAAGCTTCCTCAGTGGACAGGCAGCGGAGCAGAATCTTCTTGCGTGCATCTGCCATTATTCGGAACAGAGTCCCATTCCTGATTTCATAAGAATCTTTGATTCGCAAGAGTTTCATCTTTTCTTCTCTTTTCTGCGGCAGCTGTTGGTGTAAAAACTATTGTAGCAGGTGTTGTCTCCAATCAGATGCCTGTTCTGTACTGATCGTGGCGACTTCATTTTCTTCGGGGCAGCCTTCTAGCATGCTGGGGACTTGCCGCCGATTTATAACAACAATGTTCAGTGTCTCATCTGGTGGGACTGCTATTGACCTGGCTAGCTTTGCCAATGCATCAGCCTGGGCATTATGTGCACGGCCCACATGCTCGAGCTTAATATGATAGAATTTCGCCATGAGGCGCACAGCTTTTTGGTGATAGGGGTTCAACTCCGGCTTCCGCACTTCGAACTCCCCTTGGATTTGTTTTATTATCAACATTGAATCCCCGAATACCTGAAGCATCTGGATACCCATGTTGAGGCTTATATGCAGTCTGATTATCAGAGCTTCATACTCGGCTTCATTATTAGTGCAGAGCTTGTTTATAGAACAGGAAGTATGCACAACCTCCCCTTCCGGCGATTTCAGCACAACACCGGCTCCGGCCCGTATTCTGATCTTTCCATCGGAGTCCGTCTCTGTTCTAGATGCTCCGTCAAAGAATAGCTGCCACATAGTTGACTGAGCCTGGCAGGCTTCTAGTGTCTCATCATCGGGTAACTCAGTCCCCAACATATCATTCTCTGGCACAGGATGTTCTGTGAAGAAATCGGCCACAGCCTGTCCTTTTATTGCCCTCTGGGGTATATATGTGATATCGAATTCCATCAGAATTACTGCCCATTTGCCCAACCGGCCTTTCAGTACTGGTTGTGTCAGTATGTATTTGAGTGGATCTGCTGCAGATATCAATCTGATTTCATGTGACAGCATATAGTGCTGGAGCTTTTTAACGGCAAAGACTAGTGCCAAGCATGTCTTCTCTATATAGGTGTAACTTTCTTCAGTTCTGATCAGCCTCCTACTCAGGTAGTATAGAGCCTGCTCTTTGCCTTCTTCATTTATCTGTGCTAGCATTGCCCCCAGGGAACAGTGTGTGGCTGCAATGTACAGTATCAGGGGTTTGCCCTTAATAGGTGCCCCCAGCACTGGAGGGGTTTTGAGATACTCTTTCAGCTTCTCAAAGGCTTCCTGACAGCCATCGTCCCAGAGGAACGGCACATCTTTCATCATGAGCTTGTGAAAAGGGCGGCATTTCCCCGACAGATTCGATATGAATCGTCGGATGTAGGCCAAACATCCTTGTAAAGATCTCAGCTCGTGGAGATTCCTTGGTGGAGGGAGCTCCTGGATAGCTTTAATCTTGGATGGGTCAATCTCAATGCCCCTATGACGGACAATGAACCCAAAGAATTTTCCACTGGACACGCCAAAGGCACATTTCATAGGGTTCATTTTGAGCTCATATTTGCGCAACCTCTGGAACACTACTCTCAGATCTTGTAAATGGTCTTATTTTCTGCTGGTTTTCACCACCAGGTCATCAATATAGCACTCTACCTTTTTGAAGAGCAAATCATCAAAGATCTTTGTCATAGCTCTTTGATAGGTAGCGCCGGCATTCTTGAGGCCGAACGGCATCCTTTTATAGTGGAATATCCCCTTCGGGGTGCGGAATGCAGTGTGCACTCTGTCTTCTTCAGCAATCCAGATCTGGTTATATCCGGATGACCCATCCATGAATGGCAGGGCTTCATGGCCAGTGGTTGCATCGATCATTACATCAGTAATTGGCACTGGGAAATCATCTTTTGGACAAGCCTTATTCAGGTCCCTGAAATCTACACATATTCTGATCTGCCCATTTTTCTTCTTCACGGGCACTATACTGGCTAGCCATGTAGTATACTGGTTTTCTTCAACAAAGCCTACATCAATCAGCTTGTCGACTTCTTTGTTGATCTGATTTATCAGTTCAGGACGCATTCTCCTGGAAGGCTGCTTTACAGGGCTAGCCTCTGGGTCTATTGCCAAGCGGTGCTGTGCCACATCATAGCTCAGTCCCGGCATTTCATCATATGTCCATGCAAAGCAATCTCGGAACTCTTTCAGAAACTGTATGTACTGTTCTCTGGCAGCTGGTTCTAGTAGTGCACTGAGGAATGTCAGCCTTGGCTCATCCGCTGACCCCAGATTCACTTCTATCAGCTTATCGACGGTGGCCTGGCCTCTGTCCTCAACTTCGGGTGGGGCTTCTTGCAAATCAATAAAGCCTCCCGGAATATAATCCTCTTTAGTTTCATGTTCTTCTGTGTCGTCATCCTGCTCATCAGCGGATGTCGGCTTATCATATAAGGCCGATACCATCGGATTCTGTTCAGTCTGCCCCGAGGACGAGACTGGTTCAGAAGAGAATTCAAAAGTGGAATCTTCCGCTCTTAGGGATCTTTCTATTGCAGGCTCCCCTGAAAGGTCATCTTTCTGTAGAGCCCGGACTTCTTCCAGAATGCGCTCAAATTCCAGGCATTCTCTCAGTTCTTTGGCCATCTGGTCTTCATCCGGAGTTCCCGTATCAAATTGTGCTTCGGCCTGGAATAGATCCTCCTTGCAGGACGGGTCCTTCCAGCACCGACCCCTCTCAGTTTTATCAGACATCCCTGCTTCTGGCTGGTCATCTTGGGCTTCATTGTCTGTTATGGTTTGATACATAATCTCTTCATCCTCAAAGGGATATTGATCATATCCTATCCCAGGGGAGTCTTCATGCTGGTAGAAGGTAGAGATGACATCCACCTTGGCTTCATAATATTCTTGAAGGGTATAACCCAATCCCGGATGCTGTGTGATCTTCCTCAGTTCCTTATTATCTCGAGGCGGATCCCATAGCTCCCTGAATGCTTTCTTCTGGGCTGCAGATTGTAGTGATGGCATTTGCATCTTGGAGAACATCTACGAAACCCGCTGGGTAGTATACTCCAAGCCTGTAATCGGCACCATCTGGTTTGCGGCTTCTTCAGGGACCATGTAGTCTTGATCATCTTCTTCGACTGCCTCCCTGGTGTAGAATAAGGTAGGTGGCTCGCAGAAGCGAGGGATTTCCATAGTCTTCAGTGGCAGCACTGTTTGGTATTCTAGGCTGGCGACGGGTTTGATTAAACCTCATGGGACCTTCACCTGTATGCACCTTTCTTTCATTTCTTGATCAGTGCTACCTGGATGGATGCTAGGAGGGGTGATCCGAGCAAAATCATCAGCATAAGAGATATGAGTTACTTCATGCTTTTCAACATAACCCCTGGGTGGCGGTGGAGACCAAGCTTTTGCCTTCGTCGCCGGCTTCTTCTGGCTGATTACAGCCTCTTTCTTTTCATCCTTTTGTGACACCTCGCTGTAGTAGGATGCATCGAGCATATGGCACTCGAACACTTCAAAGGGATGTAGGTCTGCAAACACCCTTTCTTCCTTTCCTTCATGGCAGTATTTTATGCATTGGTGTAGCGTGGATGGCACTATCTGATATTCATGCAGCCACGGTCTCCCCAACAGGGCCTTATACGTGGTGTTGGAGTCGATCACATAGAATCGTACCACGGTAGTGAGGTCGCCCAATGTGAGGTTGAAATCAGCCACCCCGAGAGGTGTTTCACATTTCTGGTTGAACCCAGCAATCTTCATGTCTCTGACCTTGGTAAGCTGCAGATCAAAGTAGTATTTCTGATAGATGCGATATGGGAGAATAATTACAGCAGCCCCGGGATCTATCAGTATCCTGCTCAGCGACTGACAGTTCAGGGAGCCCCTCATATACAATGGTCTGTTGTGACTGGCATTTGGGATCAGCATATCATCTTCTGTGAACATGACTGATGGTCCAGCATTCACTTCTGCCAAGAGTGCTTCATATTGTGCCGGCGACTGCAGGGCATCCACAATTGCTTGGCGGGCCTCTTTACTCAGAGAGAGTATCTCCCAGATGGAGAATCTGGTGGGGAGCTTCTTCAACATTTTCATGAATCGACTGCCAACCCGAACATTAGACAGCCTCATTTCCTCTGCCCACTGGGGTCTTGGAGGTTCATGTGGTGCCTGTGGCCTTTGCTGCCCAGTCCCAGTTTCATTTTCTTCATCGGTCTCCCGGAGGGCTTCTTCTGTAATGACCGCCCCTGGCTTTGCTAGAGGGCTATTTTCTTCATTTTCCTCATGCTGTTTATGCTTTCCAGTTGCTGTCTGCTGGCATTTATTGCTTTTAGCTGGAGCAGTATGAGATGGCTGCTCGTTTTCTAAGCTGGACAGGAACTCCAGGAATGAAGGGGCTCCTTCTGCTTTATCTTTTCCTTGGTACAAGTTGGCAGGGGGAGGAACCTGGACACCGCGCACCTCTGGTTTTGGGATTTGATAGGGTTGCTCCCCTTTGAACATAATATTATGGTTAGCTGGTGGCGGACGCCCCCATTTTCTCCCAGAACGTGTTGCATGGGCTGAGGTAGAGGCCTCAGCATGATTGGCTTCTAGCGGGACATCTGATGCTTCTTGTTCATCATCCTCCCCGGGCAGGGAAAAGAGTACCGACAGAGTATTGCATTGTACTGTCGTGACCTTCTTTCCCTTTTTGGCCTTAGGCCGTCTCTTCTTTTTCTGGGAAGTTGGCTTTGCCAGTTCCTGCCCCCAGAAGGACTCAGTCTCATCTTTTCTTTGTTCTGTCTCCGGCTGCTCTTCAATTTTCAATTCTTCGAGCTGCTCCCAGAGTATACAGTCTTTCACCAATAGGTGTTTCGGCTTTTTCTGCTCATACTCATCAAGCTCATTAATATATTGCTACAGACGCCTGGTCGCAGGGCTTTCTTCTTTATGTGCAGGGAGGGGAGTTTGTCTCCTCCGGTTGCGAGTATGGATCCGGATGACTGGCCCGGTCTCAACTGTAGGCCATATTGGCTTTATTGGAGGCGACTCAGGCCTTGGGGTGACACCCCGGATAACTGCTCCGTTGGTTTTGACTGCGGGAGTCTTCTTCTTGCTTTTTGTGGGTACCGTCTGCCATCCTTCTTGATCTCTCAATGGGGTGAGGAGGCAGGCTTCATAGGTGTGCCTGGTGCATTCTTCAATGGCTTCCCTAGGCAGCTGTTGATAGATTGAGATCATATTGGCGGCCACCCTCCAGGGCGGAAGCTCATGTGGCCGAGGCGGCTTCACCTGGTAATCTCCCAGCTGCAGTTCACCCTTCTTAACCATTCCTTCCATGATATCTTTGAAGACATAACAGTCCTCAATTGGGTGCCCCAACACCCGGTGAAATGGACAGAACATCGGATCATCTTTCTTTTCTGCATCTTCGGGCTTCTTCGGTTCAGGCAATGTTACCTTATTGAACTTATATGCCCAGTTAAATAATGCTGCAGTCTTATCCTTGGGAAAAGAGTAAGCCCTTCTCATCCTGTCCCTTAGAGAGACCTTGTCTCTTCTTTCTGCTGTATCTGCCATCGGGGGAGCTTCATCTGCCCCTTTCTTCCCTTTTTGTTGCTCAAAGGTTCTAAAATCGACGGTGTTGGCCTCAGAGTGTGACGGCCGCCGATCATTGGATTTTCCTTTTTGCATGGCGGGAGCATTGACGGTCGGACGTTTGGACAAGAACGTCTCGACCTCCGCCACTATATTATTCAGTCGGTGAAATGTTTTGACATCTGCACCGATCATTTTTTCTAGTACTTCCCTCCTGAGGTTCTTCTTGCATATCTGCACTGCATCCTCCTGATGAGGAGGTCTTCTGCATCTCATGGCTAGATTTCTCCATCTTTTGATGTACTCCAGTGCAGTTTCATCCTGTTTCTGCCTAGTAGCATACAGTTCTGCTATTGTGATTTCCCTCTCCGTGACATGAAACCTGTCACGGAATTTTCTCTGCATATCGGGCCAATCAACCACTGATCCTGCTGACAAGCTTGAATACCATTCAAAGGCCAACCCAGTGAGGGACGAGCCAAAGAACTTGAGCAGATAGGCTTCATCGACTGCTAGGTCGCCCATGATGGTAGTATAGTAGGCTATATGCTCTCTGGGGGAGCCCTGGCCATTGAATTTCTCAAACTTTGGCGGCTTGCTGACGCCTGGAGGCAGTCTTTTGGCAGCATACTGGGGAGGATACGGTACCTTGTACACATCATAGGCACTAGTATCATCTCCAGTCTTTTCTGACAGCTTCATTTCCACAATTCTTTCAATCATCTGCTTGTGGGCTACAGCTGGGTCTATATCTTCTGGAAAGAAGTGGGCTTGTTGCTGGCTGTGAGGAGTTGTCATCACAGTGGCGCGCAAGATGGGCGCGGTAGGCTGAGTCTGAGACACAGAGGGCTGAGCTATTATTTGCTGTGGAACAGATTGACTTGGTGCTTTGCCCTTATCAGCTAAGAGAGGATTAGCTAGGATAGTTGTTTCTGTGGAGCTGGATGTCTGCCCCGCAGGTTCAGCTTGCTTCGAGACTGATGTAGCTTCCTGTCTCTCATTGAGCTGTCTTCGGAGAGCATTGATCTCCTGTTGGTATCTTCTGAACATCATCTGGATCATGGGATCCATGGTTGATGGAATTTGTATATCTTCAGAAGTCCCTTCAGCATCATCAACAAAGGGGTTATCCCCATCTTCCGCTGTTACCACATTAACTGTCATAGTGGTAACCCTGCGGGCTTCATCATCAATTTTCATTATATCTTTTGCTGCCTGGCCTCTTCTTGTGACAGGACCAGGTCTGGTTGCCAGCCTGAGCAATTCATCTTGCTGAGTTGGTAATATATCTTGCCCCCTGGCCAGTCCAGCCATGTTGCAGGCGAAGATTTGCATTTTTCCTTTTCGCCTATAGACTTTTCTTTTTATTTGGCTAGGATATCTGAGCCGGTCAAAGACCGATATTCTTTCTTTGGCTTCTTCCTTGTACAGGTCTTCTTCATTATATCTGGCCGTGGGGCCTTCTTCATAGTCATTTGAATTGGAGGAAGAGGCTTCGACCATCATTTCTTGGAAGGTTTCTTCTTCTTCATCATCCTTGGTGCCCAAGGCACGGGACAGTCTTCGCTGGCCTAGGGCAGAGCTCCCTAGGTAGTGGAAGTAGTCTTGGACTACTTGCTTAGTCTCCTATGGGTTGCGCCTTTGCGGCTCAGGTCGGAGCATCAGTCTGTCCTGGCCCGTTTGCTGCCAGGCCAGTCTTGTCACCCGAGCATTCAGATGTCCGGCCCTGGGATATTTGAAGATATCAGCCTGTCTGGCACAGGCTCCTGATCTTCTTGCAGTAAGCATAGTGACTGGTTCACTTCTTCTCATATCGCCAAATTGGCAGCGGTTGGCAGCAGCATTGCTTTCATCTCTCTCCATTTCCTTTCTGCCCCCTGCTCTGAGGCGGGCAGCAGTGATATCAGTGAGGTTCTCTCTATCTTCAGCTGGGGCCCAGCTTTGGATCTTCTTCGGTCGCCAGACCTGTTTGTATTTTGCTGGCTTGGGCGCCAGCGGCATCCTTTCAGCATCTTCCCAGTTGGCCCTCCTAGAGGCCAAAACCTGGAACTTGTTGTCAGTTGGGATGGTCGGGACGATTCTGTCCGGCTGGACTCCCCTGGGGCGACCGTCGAGGTTCGCCCTAATAGCACACATCATTATCATCTTTCCGGAATTGGAAAGGCGACGATCAACAGTAGTAGACCGGTTCCTCCGGTTGGTTTTCTTCCCTTTCTGGCAGCAGTGGGGACCATGTCCCTTTTCTGGACATGATGGACGTAACAGGCGACGGCCGTGGGGGCCGTTTTCTTTGGTAAGCCATCCTTGCGATCAGCGGTCTCCACTAGGGCGTTTGCAGTAATGCCTTGCTCCTCGTTATCGACCTGTAGAAGGTCGGTGTAGACAATGCCCAAGCAGTTGGGCAGCCCGACAGCTGGGGGAAACGAACCGAACCCTAGTGGTACCGCCAGGTACCCCTCCTGGACGTGCATGTCCACCGGTTGCTTATCGAAGCATACATACGCGATTTGTGTTGTCATCGTAGTTTCCTGGAAACAAGGAAACACGCGGAATCAGAAATTTGAGGGGGGCCCGCTGGGCCTCCTACCTTAGCGTAAAGATGAAGGGAGACTAAGTCCCACCGGGTGTGCCAGACTTGTTCGAACACATTTTATTCTATCTGGTTTATTTTTTTTATTTGTTTTATTTATTTATTGATTATGGATTTATTGGCGTGCCAGTCACCGTGGTGATGATTTTATTGTGCGCTCGATCTGACTTGGTCAGTCGATTGTGAGTGATCGTGTCTGGACTAGAAGTCCGTCATACCCTGAACGCTATGACGTTAATTATGTCCTCCCTAAGGAAGACAACCCTTGATTAAACGCTAGAGGTAGGAGGAAGACAGCGGTAAAGCCGTATGCTCGAAGGAGACAAAGTTCATCTGCTTGCAAGACGTTAAACGTATTTGAACAGAGCAGGGGTTTATTAATTACGGGAGAGACCCGACGGCATATTCCCACCATCTTGGATGATGCCAAATGGGGAATGGGAAACCACCCATGCAGCGGCAGGGTAGGCTCCGCAAAAGATCGGGTATATAGACATAACCTGGAATCCGGATGGGGACCGGCCTTATGTAACACACCCGGTACGAGTGCGATGTCATATTAATATCCCCCTTCGGAGGGCCATCGGAGATCACGCAAGGGCATAACTCCGTGGGCCAGTAGGGCTAGAAGAGAGTACCACACTCGATTGGTGGGGTTATGTAAATTTCGGCAGCATGTTCCCTCAACCTGGATTATGCCAAGGAAGGATAGGTCATCATCCACGGAGAGCCGGGACAACGACCGAACAAAGATGGGCACCAGGCCCAGGGACATCTCTTGCCTTCATATTATTGATCAATATTCCCTTGGAACCCATCATAACACATGTAATGACATGGTTCTTTGGGTTCATAAGGCAGCGGTGAAATCCAGATTCGGGACGAGAGCTGTAGGGGAGGTCTTCCCCATTGTTGTATCTCATCAAGACACAAGTGATGGTCTGTGAGTATCCCCTTAAACAGATGTAGGGGCGATTAAGAAGTTTGAAGAAGAACGGTGCAGAGATGGGCCTCGGAGTGGGTTTCATCTGACTGAAGGAGGGATCTCGGCGTGATCTTGATTGGGAAGAAGGAGCTCTCGGCCTGGACATTTAATGGACAAAAGGAGGCTCTCGGCCTGGTCCTTGGGTTGGCCAAAGGGGGGTCTCGGCCAGGGCATTTAGTGGACAAAGGGGCTTCTCGGCACGGTTCTTGGGCTGGCCAAGGGGGGTCTCGGTCTGAGCAATTGGTTGGTGGAGAGGGGGCTCTCGACCTTGTCATTGGGCTGGCCAAGGAGGTTCTCGGTGGCCAAAAGAAGGAGGGAGGCCTCTCGGCCTGGAGCTTCTCGGCGGGCTCCTGGGCGCGTCGGAAAGGGGGGCGCCGAGAGGGGCAGTATTAGGTTTGGCAAAAAGGGGGGTGAATGGCTAGGAGGAGGGGCTCTCGGCAGAGGGCTTCTCGGCGCGCTCCTGGCCGTGCCGGGAGTCTACCGCCGGGAGCCTTGCACATAGGCTCACGTGAAAAGTGTCTGTAACAGAATGGGTTGTCGTTTAGCAAAGAAGGGGGAGGCCTCTCGGCCTTATGGTTCTCGGCGGGGAAACTCGCACGCCGAGAAGATGAAATGCAGAATGATTTCGGGGTTTCAGAGCTCAAAAATGATGCTCTGTTTGGGTGTTTTCTGGGATTTCAAGCTCGAATTGATGCCGGGCCAGAAGTGCAAAAGGGGAGTTTCATGAAGGCTTCTCTTAGAAGGATGCCAAGGGATTTGAACGGGGGAATCAAATGGAAGAAACCAGACCATCATCTGATCTTGTAGAGGGTTTTGACTGTCTGTTGCAGGCCATTTGGGGGAGTCAAGAGATGACTGTCCTCCGACCCCTCCAGACGAGCCCAGTGACATTAAAACAAACGGAGAAGGAGAGACCCTCAACGTATAAACTTCAGGCCCTAAGCATTCAATATTTAGAATGGAGGACCTGAGATCGGATCATCGTTTATGAGCGCTGCACAGCCCAGGAAACCAAGAGACAGATATCTCTGGTTCCTGAACCGCATAAGGGGGCTCGTTAGAAAAACTCAGTTTATATATAGGGAAACAGCCATTGCATAAAGAAAATCTTACACTGATCATGAAAGAAAAATGCAAGGCAGAAAGGTAAAAATCAAGGCCGGAACTCTCCGGCTACAGTTGATAAATCGAGAGAAGACTCGCTATATTACATCAGATAAAAGAAAAAAACACGGAGGAGGGGAGGGTGGAGCATTGACTTCTCTCCCTCCCCCAGTGCCCACCTGGAGCTTTCCTTCTTCTTCTCTTCTCTGTTGGTTGAAAGGGGGGGTGGCTCTTGCTCTCCGAACGGGACTCCCTCTCTATCTTTCTATTGCTCTATCTTTTTCTCTCGATCCCCTTTTTCTATCTGGCTTTCCCTCTTCTTCCTTTTTTCGTCTCTCTCTTTTCTGTCGTCCCCCCTTTTCTGTCGTCCCCCTCTTTTCTTTCTTCGAAGGGAGGGGGTTTTATAACCCCTTTCCTCATCCTTCTCGGTAGGCACCTTCACGGCGCGCTTGAGGTAGGCTTCCCGGCGCGCTCAAATTCGACCTCTCGACGCCAGTATCTGGGCTTCGGCATGGGCTTTCGGCGCCACCTTCATATAGGCCCACTTGGGGTTTCTTTAAGTGTATCATCATCCCAAAGGGTCTATCATCTATGAAATATCTTGTATTGAAATCGCGATTGCAATCTCCATCAGTCCCCAGACAGGGTTCTTATCAGTCCGTAGACAGGGATTTCATCAGTCCGCAGACAGGGTTTTATCAGTCCGTAGACAGGGTTTTATCAGTCCGTAGACAGGGATTTCATCAGTCTGTAGACAGGGATTTCATCAGTCCGTAGACAGGGATTTCATCAGTCCGTAGACAGGGTCTTATCAGTCCGCAGACAGGGTTTCATCAGTCCGTAGACAGGGATTTCATCAGTCCGTAGACAGGGTTTTATCAGTCCGCAGATAGGGTTTTATCAGTCCGTAGATAGGGATTTCATATTATCAATATCGTCACTCGAATGGCGACGAGCTCGGACATCAGCCTTGGTATGGGAAGACCTCAGCCGGGTGCATAATCTGTGGAGACGATTCTTCTTCTGCTCTATCTTCTCAGGAGCCTTTATCATCTTCATCTGCCAGTGCTGGCTTCATCTTTATCTCATATTACTTCCGTCAGTAAGCCGACATCTGACTTACCCTGACATATCGTTTGTGACTTCTTGGACGAAGCAGTAGTACAACTCTTCTTAAAGGGCTGGAAGATCTCATTAGTCGGGTGATTGCTGCCTTATCAGTGCTGTCGTCTGAGTGACATTGGCACCGGGCATCAGCTTTGGCCGACAAGGGCTTTAGCCGGGTGAAAGGTTGATAAGCTTCATCATTAGTCTTTCACTGTTGGTCAGATCTTCTTTTCAATTATGCTTTCACCCTTGTTCATTTTCCGGGTTTCAACAAGAGGTCATCCTCTGTACCACACCGACTCCCGGTAGCACCAGCCGACGCATCACATCCCGGGATCCCCGCGGCACCCTCGTACAGTCCCCACACGATGCCAAGCATCAGTCGGACCGTAAGACAACACAAAGGGGTCAGGACCCACTCACCCGGGCTTGATCGGCACGAAATGGCAGACGCGGTCACCGGAGGA
The DNA here is from genome assembly GCA_022559845.1 of Amorphophallus konjac. Taxonomy (NCBI): domain Eukaryota; kingdom Viridiplantae; phylum Streptophyta; class Magnoliopsida; order Alismatales; family Araceae; genus Amorphophallus; species Amorphophallus konjac. The sequence goes on along the minus strand of CM040124.1, from coordinate 129,470,369 downwards.
CCGCCTCCGGTGGTAGCGGTCTGCCCTGGACCGCGACCACATGGTAGCGGTCCTCTTGGGACCGCGACCACCCTGGCACCAGAAACATGAAGGCGGTCGCCTGATGACCGCCTCCACACAGTAGCGGTCCCTAGGGGACCGCTACCAGGAACCAACGGTCAAAAAATGCCTCGAGGCCCGTGCCGATCCCCACGGTGATAGCGGTCGTCCCCAGACCGCGACTAACAGTCGCGGTCTGTCGCGAGACCGCGACCAGCCACCGACACCTTAAGGCCCAACGGTAAAAAATCCGATGAAGGCGGTCCTCACCTGACCGCTACCATTGATAGCGGTTACTGGTGAACCGCGATCACCTCGGAAAATCGAGAATGACGGGAAATGGCTGAAAACTCCATTCCACGCCCCAATCACCCCCCGATGATGGGGAAACAAAGGGGGAACCCTCCCCAACCCTCCTAGCATGCATCTACCGCCTCGGATCGGCCAAAAACGTGAAGAAACGGCGGATCGGCTCACAAACCCCAAAAACATGGTGTCACCCAAACCTGCTCAAAAACGCCCCTCTCGACCTCCCCTCGGCCTACAAAGCACGGGGAACGATGGGATGAGCATGGGGGTTCGTCTCCCTACCTCAATGGAGCGAAAGCTCCGCCGAATCACCGCCGAAATCAAGGATGAAGCTTTTACTCCCACGAACGCCCCGCCTCTCACCGCGAAAAGCACGCCACCGGGAACGCCTCGCCGCCGCCGCCGCTGCCACGCCGTTGCCGGAGTGAGAGGGGCCGCGTCTCGGTCGCCCGGGGAGAAGAAGATCAGCCGCGGGGGAGGGGGAGCTCTCACGGTGGAAGGAAGGGGGAAGAAGAAGAAAAGAAAAAGGTAAAAAGAAAAGAAAAAGAATTGATATATATAGAAAATCCAGAAAATCAGAAAAATCCTGAAAAATAGAAAAATACACCTCCTCGACCGTCTCGACGCACTGATCGCAACGGTACCACTCGCGGGTTGGTGAACGACCCAGTTCACCCGCTACAGGGTTCCGAAGGACTCGCCGAAACCCGTACGCGGAAATCGGAAAACACGCACGGAAAAACCGCGGACACACTCCGGGCCTCCGAAACCACTCCGGATCGTGCCGATCCGAACACGAAAGATGTCCGAAACAAAATTTCAGACACAACCTGGTCGGACACCCCGATAAACCAGATCTGGGACCCACAAAGAAGGATCCGAAAGATCCGGGACATTACACGTAATGGCCGTATCAATAAGCTTCTATCAGTTGGCCCGAGCATGGGGCATCAGCTCTGGAGAGGCCTCCCGAGCGATGAGTGCTTGGTTAGGGCAGAGAATATGGGACTCCGAAGGAGCTCTACCGATCGAACTGATGCTCGAACTTTCCAACCCGAAGGCCGCCTAGGAAGTGCTTGTTCCGGGTGAGTTATCGGGCTTATGTTGAGTGGGCCCGGGGGCTACAGCTTTAAGGAGTTGGGCCCCATTCTGTCCAGTTGGACCTCTTTTGGCCTCTCCGTCTGGGCGGTTAGATTTCCCCTCTCCAATCCTATTACATTGGTTTTTACGGTGGAATATATATATGTTTTACGGAATCAGAAATTACTACCTTCAGGTAATTGGTGCCCATCACTGGGTCGCCCATTCCTGAATAGGCGACCCAGTGATGGGCACCCATTAATTGAAGACCCTTCAACCAGTTGTCAATTCTTTTTCCTGTAATTAATAATCACCATGTTAGAAACTTTATATCTATGAAACTATACCATAAAGTTCTTGCATGAGTATGATTATGTGATTCGGATATTTTTCTCTATCTATCCATGTCCTTATTTCTTGATTCCGAGAACTTTAGAAATCATGAATAGTAATTAGTGTCTTAGAACGTACCTGCCTAGTGCGTAGATGACTTAGAAGAATGTGCGCCCCTGACTAGGGTGCCATTTACTTGATTAATGACCCTCTGCAGGGTCGTCATTTAAATGATGACACTGCAGAGGGGCGCCAATTCTTTAGGCCAAAAGAAAATGAAAAAAAATTAGAATTTTAGCAATGAGTGCCACTGTGAGCAGTCACCAATTCTGCAATTTATGGTAGCCCTCTGGGCGCCATTTTATGGAAAAATGGAAACCCTCTGGGTGCCATTTACTGAAATAAGGGCAGCCCTGTGGGCGCCATTTAAATGATGGCACCCCTCTGGGCGCCATTTCCCTTAATCCTGATTTCTTGATTTTCTCGAGCCTGTCTTGTCAGAGAATGGCCGCCCCTCTATGAGGGTGCCAATTCTGTAAATAGTTTCCGCCAGAAGGGTGCCATTTCATAAATAATGGCAGCCATCAGGGTGCCATTTTCTTATATAATGGCAGCCAGAAGGGCACCATTTCCAAAAGTAGCTGATTTCCAAAGATCTGAGCCTATCTGGTTCACAGAATGGACGCCCCTCAAAGAGGGAACCAATTCTGGAAATGGTGGCTGCCGGAAGGGCACCAATTCAGTGTTCTGTGGTAGCCCGAGAGCCGCCAACAATTCTCGGTATGTTTTGCGAGGTTTACTCTTAGTTCATCCCTACATGATAAATCTGCCCTTGAACTCCATTCATGAAATCCACCTTATATTAGTACAACAGTTAAACCTTGGAATTCTATATTGGCTAAAGCTAGAGTGAATGTCAAAAGTAGTACATGAAATGTTGTGCATATAGGGCCGGATCTAGTCTTGGGAGGAGTGCCCGAAAGTACTTGTGCCCATGGGAGTTGAATGATCACGGTGTTTAAGCATTGCACCGAAGTACTTGTTTGACTTGAGACATTCCACTAACTCTCTCGTGACACTACTTGCTTGCTTGACTTGACTTGCGTGGCCCGAAAAAGGGTGATTACTTGACTTGCGTGACCCAAAAAAGGGCAAAGTACTTGTTTGATTGAAATAGCCAATTCCAATTACACGTACTTGATATTACACGTACCTGGTATTACTTGCGTGAACATGATATTACTTGCTTGAATATGATTCTTACTTGCTTGAACATGATTATTACTGGCTTGAACTTGATCCTTGCCTTCCTAGCAAATCATGCAAATATTTGATACAACATGAAATCATGCAATACTCTTTCTATGAAGTTCTTGATATCTCGCTTGTCAACACTTGATAGTACTTGAAACCATGCGATATTCTTCTATACAGTTCATGATTTTTCTCGCTTGTCTAGCATGCATAGCTATACTTGCATTACACGCAATATGTAATCTACTTAAAGACTGCTCGAACTTGAAATATAATTCCTTCTGAGCGATTCGCTCATCCAGTTCATTCTAACATTTTTTAGGTAACTCGGATAGTGACAACCAAATAAATAGGAATGAGACCGAGTGAAGAGTGCTAGAGTCACCGATCATCTACTGTCAGTTAGTCATGTCTTTAGTCTTTGCCTTTGTATTTCTGATATGTCAATTGAAACTTGTTCAGGCTTGTGGCCTAGTAGTTGGATTTGAATAATGAATGCCAGGGACTAGAATTATCGTCAGTTGGTTATTTGGATAAGTGTCATCTTGGACTATTGGTATCATTTTGGAAGATAGATCTTAGTTATTATTTGGTATTTTGCGCACTCTGTCTTTTGTCAAAAAAAAATCTTATTACTCTGATTGGCATGATCTATATAAACTCGCCGCGACACCGGGTATCTTCCGCGCTCGGGGCGTGATAGTCTTCTATAGTATCAGAGCCTAGGATTTCAATTCTTAGGAAAAACCCAAGTCCAAGGATAGGTTTACACTTTGTACCTGGTGAGATGGGTAGAGCCATGGGTTAAGTCCTGGGTTAACATTCAACACTACAATTCAAACTTGAAATTAATTAGACCTGAATTATCTTGTAGGATCATGGCCATTGAAAGAGCACAATGGCGCGAGATGCAGCGCACAGTGCAAGGTCTTACGCAGATGCTACAACAACTGGCGCAGGGTGGAGCCAACCGTGGAGTTGGTGACCTTCACAAGGGTTTTTACAACATGAACCCACCCAGATTCGCGGGTTCGTCTGACCTTGAGTATGCTAAAAGCTGGTTAAAAGAAATTGAAAGAATTTTCTATGTAATGGAATGCACGGATGAAGAAAAGGTTTTGTTGGCTACATTCCAACTGGAGCGGGACGCTCCGTGTTGGTGAGAATCCGTAGAAGTAACATTGCCAGGTGACTATGTCACATGGGATGAATTTGTTGAACATTTCAACAACAAATATTTTTCCGATCGCATTCAGGAAAAGAAGGCCGCGGAATTTGCCGCACTGAAACAACAGACCTTGACAATGGTCGAGTATGAGGCCCAATTTTCAAGACTATCCAGGTATGCACCCCACTTGGTGTGTACTGAAAAGATGAAGGCTAGAAGGTTCCTCAACGGGCTTCGGCCACAATACATTACCCAACTGGCACCGATGGACATCCAAGTCTATTCGAAAATGGTCCGACGTGCACAGTAGAGGATGCCACTGAACTGTCCAACAAGATTCGAGGAAGGGACAAGAAGGAACCTGTCACAAGCCTGGGAAATTTCAAACCATCATTTAACAAGAAGAGGTTCTACAACGGAGGGGTGTCCTCCAAAGAAAAGAAATTTCAGAAGAATGGCAAGCCATCCTCACTTGCCATACCTTCTAAGGAAGTTTGTAAACATTGTGACAAGGCCAATCATAAAACCAAGGAATGCTGGAGGAGACTGGGAGTCTGTCTCCGATGTGGGAGCCGAGAACATCGAATCCCTGATTGTCCAATGATGAATGAGCAAACCACTAAAGATGAGAAGGGTCCGACAAAGAAACAAGGCCGTCTGCAAGCTCTCCAAGAGAAGGAACCAACGGAAGGTGGAATCATGGAAGGTACACTAATTGTTTGCTCTAAGATTGCTAAAGTTTTATTTGATACCGGAGCAACTCATTCATTCGTTTCCAAGAAATTCGCTGCTTCATTTTCTAAGGAACCTGAACTATTAGATTTGATCATATCTACACCTCTTGGGATTGAGTCCGATATCACACATCACTACTCAAACAGTAAGGTTATGGTTAAATAAAATAATCTACCTGTCAACCTGATATGCCTAGACATGAAGGGGTATGATGTCATACTAGGTGTTGACTGGTTATCCACACACCAAGCAACTGTAGATTGCTGGAATGGCAAGGTAACTTTTGTGGATTACCTAGAGCTGGTTTACAGTAGCCCTCGGAATAGATTACCTCTTATCTCAGCTCTCCAAGCTTGTAAACTCATAAGTAAAGGATGTGTGGCTTTCATAGCATTTGTGACTGCCACAAAAGTCGAGGAATCTAAACATGAAGACATCTGTGTAGTTCGGGATTTTCTCGACGTCTTTCGAGAAGAATTACCCAGCTTACCCCCAGAAAGGGAAGTGTCGTTCATAATCGACCTTGTCCCTAGTGCTGGTCATGTTTCCAAGGCACCTTACAGAATGTCCCCCGCTGAGCTAATGGAGCAGCTGATGGAGTTATTGAAAAAGGGTTTCATCAGGCCGAGTACTTCCCCATGAAGAGCTCTCGTACTATTTGTCAAGAAGAAGGATGGATCAATGAGACTCTGCATCGACTATCGGTAGCTAAACCACCTTACAATCAAGAATAAGTACCCGTTGCCGAGGATTGATGAGATGTTCAATCAAATATCTGGGGCTAAATACTTCTCCAAGATTGATCTTCGGTCTGGTTACCACCAACTGAGGATCAAAGAAGAAGACATTCATAAAACAACGTTCCGAAGCAGGCATGGGCATTACGAATTTACTGTTATGCCTTTCGGACTAACAAATACCCCTGCAGCTTTTCTGTAGTTAATGAACAGCACCTTTAGGCCACATCTGGATCAATTCATTGTGGTCTTTATTGATGATATTTTAATTTACTCAATGTCTGAAGAAGACCATGAAGAACATCTGAAGAAGGCATTGTAGATATTGAGGGAAAATAAATTATATGCCAAATTTAGCAAGGGCAAGTTCTGGCTCGAGGAAGTATCCTTCTTGGGCCATGTAGTCTCGAAGAACTGAATTTCCATAGACCCATCAAAGGTCGAAGCCGTGAAGAATTGGGAACGACCAACAAGTGCAATGGAGATTCGAAGCTTCTTGGGTCTAGCTGGTTACTACCGACGTTTCATCAAGGACTTCTCAAAGATTGTTGTTCCTCTCACAAAGTTAACTCGCAAGGAAGTGCCTTATGAGTGGAATGAAGACTGTGAGAAGAGTTTCCATATTTTGATGGATCTCTTGACCACTACTCCAGTCTTATCATTATCAATTGAAGGAGAGAAGTACGAGGTGTATGTCGATGCTTCTGGTATCGGCCTCGGGGGTGTATTGATGCAAAATGGACGAGTCATTGCATACTCTTCCTGGCAATTAAAGAAGCACGAAGAGAACTACCTGATGCATGATTTAGAGCTAGCCGCGTGGTATTTGCCTTAAAGATCTGGAGACACTATCTCTACGGAGAACAATTCACAGTATACTCCGATCACAAAAGCCATAAATATTTATTCTTCCAAAAAGAGCTAAACATGCGGCAAAGGCGTTGGCTCGAATATCTCAAGGATTTCGACTTCACTATACAATACCATCCTGGCAAAGGTAACTCTGCAGCAGATGCCCTCAGTCGGAAGTCAAGAGCAATCTTGGCCAGATGTATGATTCAAGATTGGAAGTTGCTAGAGAAATTCTTTGAACTCAATATAAGTACAGATGAGAAGAACGGGTGTATTACTCTATCCCACATAAGTCTACATCTAGATTTGCTACCTGAAATTAAGAAGCTACAAGAAGAAGATCCTGCACTAGTAGAGATAAAGGACAAGCTGGACGAGAGACTCGATTTCAAGCTAGCATCTGATGGTAGATTGCTATTTCACAAAAGGACATGTGTACCAGACTGTCTTGAGTTGATGAAGAAGGTTCTTGAAGAAGCTCATCGATCAAGATACACAATTCACCCTAGAGCCACTAAGATGTACCAAGACTTGAAACGGACTTTCTAGTGTCCTAATATGAAAAGAGAGGTAGCGGACTTCGTGTCTCGCTGTCTGACGTGCCAAAAAGTAAAGGCGGAACATCAAAAATCCACTGAAAAATTACATCCATTAGATATTCCCAACTGGAAGTGGGAAGACATCGGCATGGACTTCATCATGGGCTTGCCTAAGTCTAGGGGCGGACATGATGGAATTGGGTAATCATCGACCATTTTACTAAATCGGCTCATTTCTTACCTATCAAAAGATGATGGTCGGTTGATGTTCTTGCTGTCTTGTATATCAAGGAGATTGCTAGATTGCATGGAGCTCCTATGTCTATTGTATCTGACCGAGACCCGTGCTTCACTTCCCATTTTTGGAAGAGTTACAACACTCTCTGGGGATGAAACTCAATTTTAGTACTGCCTTCCATCCCCAGATAGATGGCCAGACCGAGAGGACAAACCAAGTTGTTGAAGTTATGTTAAGAGCATGTATTATAGACTTTGGCGGTAGCTGGCATGACCACTTACCCCTGGCCAAATTTGCTTATAACAATAGCTATTAAGTCAGTATCCAAATGGCACCTTTCGAGGCACTTTATGGCAAGAGCTGTCGATCTCCAATATGATGGGTTGAAGTCATAGAAAAATAAATTTTAGGCCCAGATATGTTATGCGATTCAATTGAGAAGATACACCTTATTCGAGAGAGATCAACTCAAGATAGCACAATCCAGGCAGAAGTCCTATGCTGACAACAGAAGAAGAGATCTAAAATTCCAAGTTGGAAACCATATTTTTCTCAACGTATCTCCCGGCCGAGGTATTAGAAGATTCGGTGTTAATGTCAAGCTGACAGCGAGGTTTATTGGTCCATTTGAAGTGTTGGAAAGAGTGGGCGAGGTGGCTTATCGCATTACTTTGCCTCCTCAACTATCAGAAGTGCGCAATGTATTCCACATTTCTATGCTGAAGAAGTATGTGCACGATCCTTTCCATCTCATTAACCACACTGATTTAGTGATACAAAAGGACCTTACCTTTGAGCAAAAGTCGATGAAGATCCTCGACCGAGAAGTTCGAGTTCTGAGGAACAAGACGATCCCTATGGTGAAAATCCAATGGAATCGATGCTTAGAACAAGAAGTCACGTGGGAAACTGAGGAGTCAATGCGAAGGAGATTTCTGGAGCTATTCTAGTCTATAAGTACTCCACACCCTCCATATCTCCGTATATGCAGTTGAATTTGGGGACCAAATTCTTTTAAGTGGGGGAGGGTGTAGCACCCCAGATAAAAATCATAGAGAAATTTCACATTTTTCTAATCAAATAACTCTAAATACAATAGCTCTAAGCTTGATAAGGGCCACTAGATGAATACACATGTGTTTAAGAGGCCCAAACATCACTTAGGCTAACAAACAACTCATATATATAACACGTATAGAAGCTTTTCCTATTTTTTTCACACAGAAGGAATGGGCGCCCCTATCTTAGGAGCCATTTCATTTTGACTGGGTCAACCCAAGGAATGGGCGGCCCCTCCCACAGGCGTCATTTACCCTTTGACTAGTCAAACAGTCAATGGGCGCCCTCATGCAAGGGCGCCAATTCCAGCAGTACACGCCCCTGTACAAGGGCGTCATTTGATTGGCGCCCCTATCTAGGGCGCCATTTCTTAAGGCCCCCCATTCTATTATTTCGTTGGCCTATAGACACATTAATGGCACTCCGTTGGCCTACAAACACATTAATGGCACCGAAAGTGCCGTTGGGGAGACAATGACCTGAATCTACGGATCTGGATCTGAGTTTTTGGGTGCATAGTGACTGTGCACTCACAAATGGGTTATATCAAGGGGATCTGAGAAGGAAAAACCCCTCGTAGGAGTTATTTTTCTCGATTCGCGCATTCTTCTTCATGCTGCTACGTGAGGAGGCTGCTTCCTCTTCTTCTTTCTTCTTCCTTCTACTTCCTTTACCTCGTGATTCATGCTAAAATGGTAGGTTTTCTCAAGATCTGGCCTAACCCGTAGTTAATATAGGGTAATATAACATGCATGCGTAGAACTAGTAGAATTCATCTTCCACATAATATATAGAATGTTACATTGGTTTTACGGAGATCAAAGATATCCTGTTACATTGGCTTTTACGGTAAAATATATATATGTTTTATGGAATCAAAAATTACTGCCTTCAGGTAATGGGCGCCTATCACTTGGTCGCCCATTCCTGAATAGGCGACCCAGTGATGGGCGCCCATTAATTGAAGACCCTTCAACCAGTCGCGAATTCTTTTTCTTGTAATTAATAATCACCATGTTAGAAATTTTATATCTATGAAATTAAACCATAAAGTTCTTGCATGAGTATGATTTTGTGATCCTGATATTTTTCTCTATCTATCCATGTCCTTATTTCTTGATTCTGAGAACTTTAGAAATCATGAATAGTAATTAGTGTCTTAAAACGTACCTGCCTGGTGCATAGATGACCCAGAAGAATGTGCGTCCCTGACTAGGGCGCCATTTACTTGATTAATGACTCTCTGCAGGGTCGTCATTTAAATGATGACACTACAGAGGGGCACCAATTCTTTAGGACAAAAGAAAATGAAAAAAATTAGAATTTTAGCAATGAGCGGCCCTGTGAGCAGTCACCAATTCTTCAATTGATGGCAGCCCCCTGGATGCCATTTTATGAAATAATGGCAGCCCTTTGGGCGCTATTTCCCTGAATCCTGATTTCTTGATTTTCCCGAGCCTATCTTATTACAGAATGGGCGCCCCTCTATGAGGGTGCCAATTCTGTAAATAGTGGCGGCTTGAAGGGCGCCATTTCATAAATAATGGCAGCCATCAGGGTGCCATTTCCTGATATAATGGCAGCCATCAGGGTACCATTTCCAAAAACTACTGATTTCCAATGATCTGAGCCTGTCTGGTTCACAGAATGGGTGCCCCTCACAGGGGGCACCAATTCTGGAAATAGTGGCTGCCCGAAGAGCGCCAATTCAATGTTCTGTGGCAGCCCGAGAGGCGCCAATGATTCCTGAAGAGGCGTAATCTCCCACTGATCCTGAGCCGTGAGATCCCGGAAGAATCTTTGGTCACGGTCACCCCGTCTATATGAACTGCAAGGCAAGAAACCGATCAAAGGTGCCCAGGGAGGAGTCCCTGGGGAAAACCCTCCAATGCTTAAGTCAGCAAGTGTGATAGAGCATGGATGTGAAGAGAGGGGGTAGGAGAGAGAGAGGGCGCGAGATTATTCTCCACCAAGAGGTGTGGTGGTTTTCTCTCAGGATCGTTGCTTACCTTCTCGGAGGGTCTCCTTGGAGTTTATATAGTAGTCCATTTAACGTAATAGTCCAGGGAGCTAAGGGGCTTTTGGGGGTGTTACGTCCTCGTAGTGGGCTCTTTATGGCATAAGTACTCTTGCACTCTCCTATCCCTTGGAGTTCCTGTTGGCACTCAAAATATATCCAACGGCGATCAAGCCTCAAAGACAAATGATGCGGCCTACTGAAGCACAGAAACCGAAAGAAATCAATACTCTGAAGCCTTCTCAAGCTGCCAGAGCCTTAGGTCACCCAATATGAACGCCGGGTATTTCACCTCAGGATGATCGAGAAGAATACACCACAAGCCGGTAGTGTCGTCAGGACTGCCCAATAAATCGATATCGACTTGGTCATACGGCGTAGACAATATCTGTCATCCTATCAAGGACAAGCATGCATCCGGCGTATGATCAAGGACAAGGATGTACCTATCGTCCCACCAAGGACGAGAATGTAGCAGTCGTCTGACCAAGGACGAGAACATATCCATCGTCTGACCAAGGACGAGAATGTACCCGGTGGCCAGCCACCTGAATGAAAGATCCTCCTGAGGTGAAAGAACTCCCTTGGACCTTCAGAATAGGGGACCAAAGGCTCTGTCAGTAGAAGATCCCGATGACCCGGCATGGGTACGGCTTCTCAGCATATCAGATCCGTAAGTGACCAAATGATCACCCAATCAAGGCAGCACGAACCATAGTGTCGAAAGCCGCGTCAGCGAAAAACTCGCAGGTTCAAACTGAAGATGCACGAGGTTTCAAAGAAGGTTGCACGTCGACCCGGGGGCTTCGCCAGGACTTCTCACCAAGGTTTGGCAAGACCATGGCAAGATGAATGGTCACGGTGATTGCCGAAACCAGCCCGGGACCCGCTGTCTAACCCGCATGTAGTGAATGAGGCTTATCCGACGCGCCCCTATCCTGGCGCCCTTCTGCCCGTAGCGCCATATGCAATTGAAGCTCCCCGAGGCGCATCCTTCACGTCGGGAAAGCCTTCACCTATATAACCCAATCTTGTTCGACCGAAAGAAGAAAAGAGGGAGAGAGGATCGAAAGAGATCAAGGCATTAAGAGATAGCCGAGTCGGGGAGCCAATCAGCGTCTGTTCATCTAAGAGAGAGAGGGCCTTTAGGGAGAAATAGGGTTTTTCCACAGAGAATATTTCGGCCACCACCCTCTTCTGTCTGCTTGCCTGAAGCACGTCGGAGCCGGAGGAGGAGAGAATTCGATACTCTGTTTTATTGGCGAAGTCTAGGTGGGTTCTGTCGGTTGCTTCCCGATGATCCCCTTCTATTTTTTTTCTTCTTTCTGCCATTGTGTAAGCGAGGGGGGGAGGGGCGATGATATGAGCCCATCTCCCCCCATCTCTTTACTCCTTTCTCCTCTGTAATCTCTTCTCCGCAATCAATGAAACGGCTGTCGAGCGACAACGCCGGCGCGCCAAATGCTTATAATATGCTATATCTTTCACCTCCCGTTGATGGAATGAATGATGTTGTACCGTCTATGCTTTTCCTGTTCCGTTCTCGATCTGTGTATGTGAATGCTGAGTTTTACTTCGTGAGACCGAACATGCCTGAGGGCCATATGGGCTACATTGATGTCACCCCCTCCCTGGGGCTCCTCCCTTCTAATGCAATGGCCATGCCTTTCTGTGTTTATGTTGAGGGTTTCGTGGTTAGAGACATACTCGTGTGTGAATCTCTGCATGTTCCTGTTCCGAGGTCGACCCCATCAACATCCATCTACACTTCTTCATAGTCCAGAGTGAACATGGTCATCTCTATAACCCCCCGCATCCATCATATGCTAATGATTTTGATGGCTGTTTCTTATATCTTAATTGATGTAGTTTGCAACGCTAACCTAATAACTCTGTGAACACTAACTTGCTAACCCTGTGAGTGACGATTTGCCAACTCATCGGATGTCGCGTTATGCCATTCTGATTTCCCTTTTTTTATATATGATTCATGACTACTGAGCTTCGCCGTTCCTGAGAGCAGTAGCTTCAATACTCCGGGGTGGGGGACATACCCCATTCATACCTCAGAACCACCATTTGGTCAAAGGGCTCCATCCGTGAGTGGTGAGTGTCCCTATGGGCCATAAGATGAATATTGACAGGGCTTAGCCCGATATCAAATCCAATGTCCTCAGGGACATTGTGGTGGCCACGGGTTGTATGCCCCTCGTAGGCTAGTCCTCGGGGCTTTCCTTCCTTATTGGCCGACCCCCTCTCAGATTGTGATTTGACCATGGGCCGAATGGCCCTCGTAGGCTAGTCCTCGGGGCTCTCCTTCCCTGGTTGGTCATCTTATCCGATCGCTTTCAACCCACGGAACCATGGTGCCCCTTGTAGGCTAGTCCTCGGGGTTTCCTATCCGCTTGAGATCCGCTGGCCGCCGTTGTGCCGTCCAGCTTGTTAGGGGCTTACTCCGCACGTGAGTCTGACCCCGCTTCTCCCTTGCAATCCTTCAGGGATGGGGAGATGCTGCCCAATTTTCGTCAGATTTGGACTTAATAAAACATGTGTTCTTAAACAATGAACCTCCGTGCTTGAGTATGAACCTCGCACGAGCTTATGACTATGCTCCTGGAGAGCCTGGGGCTCCAATTTAATAAACAATCAACCCAATTAACCTCAAAGTTCTCTAGAACATCTTAATAAACCTAATAGATTCAAAAATACCCCAAAAATCAACTTAACCGGCGCGGTCTTAACCCGACGTGCCCTAATATGGCGTGGTACCCCCCCCCCCCCGCGCCAGAATAGCTTTAGACTCAAAATCACATAGTTTTTAATGGCTCACACCCGACGTGCCCCAAGGCCATCGTGTCGGGTAAGTAGCTTGCCATGGCCGCGCAGGATTAAGGTGCTTTACCTACGTTCGGGCGCATCAGGGAACCATTCTCCTATGCTCAATCACACGGGTTTTGAATAAATATTCTTCCCTTCGCGTCGTTTTAATTCCCCAATCATCTTCGGGATGATTTTTGTCTCCCTCGGCGGAGATTAATAAACATGATTAATCATTGTCTGCCTTCATGATTTGGTTATCATGCTTTTGTATAATCATAAACGTCATGTTAGTGCATGAATGCTTGCATGGACCCTCGGTATATCAAATGGCACCGACGGAAGGCCGGGTTACGCCCGACTAGAAGTCTTTGCTATGCGCGACGGTGGTCTTCGGACCTGTGTCCTCCGCCACGTATCGAGGGTTTCCAACTGAATGAACCATGCCTCCCTTGCATGATAGATAGAAGCATTTCACGTGACCTCATCATATGCATCCCTTTGCATCTTACTTCGGTCTCGGATGGCTCACTATCTCAGCAATTAATCAAAATTTTCTCCCTTATGGGAGATGTAATTAACGTCGTAGCCTTTATGGTATGACGGACTGCTGGTCCCGACCCAAATCTCACTCTCGCCCCACACAGGTTAGAATGAGCACATAATAAATTCACCACTTATGTGACTGGCACGCCTATGCAGTTAATCAATTAGTTGATTATCGATTAATTAATTGGTTGGTCGACCCAGAACAAAAGGAAAACAAATCCCATCCCAACAAGTCTGGCACGCCCGGTGGGACCAGTGTCACCTTTCATCTCTTTACCGAGTTATGTGGGCCCCGAGGCCCTCCCAAAGACCGCTAATCATTTGTTTATTCCGTGTGGCAGGCATACAATGGCATCATCAAGACTTGCTGATGTTATCTTTGGCCCCGTGATCATCGTCGGCCATGCTAAACATGGGTACCTGGCGGTGCCAACTGTCCTCGGGACATTCCCTGCGGCTGTAGGCTTCCCCAACTTTTTGGGGCTAGCCTTCGCTGATCTACTTCAAGTGGAGACCTCGAAGCCTGCCGAGGAGACTGCGAAGAAAGTCGAGGCCTTGAAGGCTTGATGCTCTATGGGCTCGCTCAAGAGTCCGATCCAAGTCACCAACTACCCGGTGCACCACATCACCAATGGGGCCCGCCCCATTCTTGCTAAGAACTCTGGAGGACGTCAGCGCAGAGGCTTCCAGCGAAATATTGCTACTGTTACCGGATGCCTCTCCGTGTCTGACAAATCCATGATGATCGGTGGAGTTCGCGTCTTCCTGGATGGACGCGACGCTCAGGTGGTCCCGGATTGGGTCATCCCCGCCGTATCTGTTTACAACTCCTACCGGGTCCTCCCTGGGAGGAGAGCTGAAAAAGAAGAAGCCGGCCGCCATGGCCATGAGAAGCTGGCCCCCATGCCGAAGAAGTTCAAATAGGTCTTGGTCCCTAAGAAGATCCAACCCCCTCGCCAAGATGCACCAGTCTGTCACCGCCCTGCACGTGACGGAGTGGAAATGGAGATAGAAAGGGGCCTGGCCCAAAGAAAGGAAGAGACGGTTGTGGACCTTCCACGCCATGAAAGTTTCAGGGCCTGCGCCCAACAAGCCAACATTCCCACAGTGGGAAGAAGATTCCAGAAACTCTCCGGACGAGCCCGGCTTGCTTACATCCCTCCCATGGGAGGTTGACAATTATCCCCAGTCATACATTAGGAACGGGGGCAAGAAGAAATGACCAACATGGTCAGAAACTATTTCAGGGGTCTAGGCAGCCCCTCGTTGGGCCAACGACGGCTACGACAAGCAGCCGTGGCTGAAGAAGACTACTGCCCACCAATGGCAGTTGAAGAGAAGAGGAAGAAAGAAGGATGACGTCATCGGTCGACGACAACGGTTATGAATCCGATGAAACCGCCCCTCTACAGGAAGAAAGAAAAGGAATCTCTATGTTTGAGAGGTTAACCTTCTCAAAGCATGCAAAGAGGAAGGTTCATAGATAGAAAAAAAAAATACAGATCTTTACCTGCAACATGGCTGACATATTCGGCCAATATGGAAGGCTCCCAGGGGATTCTCATGAGCTGGCTCGATTGTCCGACAGGCCGGGGCCGAACACTTGAAGGGCAGAAGCCACAAGAAAACTGTTGGCAGCAGCTAAAGGAAAGCAAGAGCTAGCCCACCCCCAACGATGTGATAAAGCTACTGTTCTGACCGCCAATGTGGTGACGACAGAAGAATAAGAAGATGTCTTGCTTGACATCCTACCTGAGGGTGCATCCGGGAGACAACAGAAACTATCCCCAGCACTGTAGCTATGGATCCGGCAGTACTAATGATGCTACAAAGGTACCGCCAGGAGATAGAGCTACTGAAGAAGCAACTGATAGAGAAGACAAAGCAGTCTTCAGCCTCCAAGCAGCTCGAGATGCAAAGCGAATCGTCACGGGGAGCCGTCAACCGGAATGACCCCCCGCCACTTTATACCGTGCCGCAGTCGGCGGAACCAAGCTTGGCGACAACTCAACAACCCCCACCACAGCCGCTGATGCCGCCGGTGCTACCATAGGTGCACCAGACACCTCCACTACTGCGTCCTCCTCCGCATGCGACCGCCCTGGTCACCCCTTACCTACAGCCGGTTGATCCAATCATCATGAATAAAATGATGGTGGAGAGAATGATCGAGCTGAAGCACGATGAAAGAAGTGAAGGTGACTACGTCGCATTTAATGCATACATGGTTCCATACCCACTGCATCATGCTGCCAAGCAGCTCCCTCCTGGGATTAGCAAGCCGCCAAAATTTGACAAGTTCAACGGGAAAGAATCCCCAAAAGAACATGTCGCTTACTACATGACCGTCATGGGTGATCTGGCCACCGACGAGTCATATTTGCTAAAGTTCTTCGGGTCCTCACTGACGGGGCTCGCTTTTGAATGATACTCCAGCCTCCCGACCGGGTCGATCAGCGACTGGTCGGACATGCAGAGGAAGGTCAGAGAAAGATTTCATGTTACGGAGAGGGCGGTCACAGTGGCTGAACTCTACTCGATAAAATAGAGGGCAGATGAGACAGCCCTTGATTATATCACGAGGTGGAGGAACCTCAGAATGAGATGCAAGCGGCCCCCGCATCAAGAGGATGTTGTACAGATATGTAAACAGAACCTCAAGAGAGATGTCTTGGAAAGGATGATAGGAATGGAAATCCGGTCATTCGACCGACTAAACAACATTGTGGCCGAGGTGGAAGCCTTCCTAGCCAGACTCCCCCCAGCATCAACTATTGCTACCACACAAAAAGGCAAAGCAATAGAACGACGCCAGGTGCCTAAAGAAGCAAATGCACTTGATATTAAGGCATTTGAATAGCAGAAGGATAAAGGCAAGAAGGCAGTTGCCCCACAGCCTGTTAAAGCCAGAGATGACAAAGAAGGTCCCTCACTACAGGATAAAATGAAGAAGGCCTACTATTTTCCAAATGAGAAGATCAGAATTCTATTCGATTGGGTAACCCAATATGACAAGGTCACCCTGCCTGATCCAAAGACGCCGGAGGACCTGAAAAGAAAAGACAGTCCAAGGTTCTGCCCCTATCACCAGATGCTGGGGCACCCAATTGAAGACTGCTATGTTTTCAAAGATATTATTAAAGGCATGGTGAAGAAAGATGAGATTGACTTGCGAGAGTACATGGTTGACCCTCCACAGCCTCATGAAGCTCCTCTGAGGAGGGCTGCAGTCAATATGGTCTCTACATACCAGGCTTTGCCTGAGGAGATCTCTAAAGCCAGCACTCGACGCACTTATCAACTCTGTTTCCTAGCGCCCATAGAAGAACAACAGGGATGGCTGCAAGTCCCTTCAAAGAATAAGAAAAAGACGACACCTCACTCGAAAGTGGGGGCACATGTTCGTGGCATCACACCACGACCTACCCCTCAGGTGGCAGCACCTGTGTGGACCAATCCACCCGCAGTCATCAGAATACCTACGCATAATCGGAGAAGATAGACTCCATTGCCGACGGTCAAGGAGATTAGTCCAGAACCCCAGCGGTTGCTGATAACTTCATATTTTCACATATTATTTCTATATATGCTTGGGAGAAAATTCTATGTAATTGTTGATTATGTGTGAAAATGTTCACAAAAATAGATTTTTATTAATATATGAGTTTTCATGGAAAACAACAATTATTGGGGAGTAATTTGAGAATAATAATAGTCATAAACTTGAGTGCATATATGTGAATAAGATTTACATTGACTAATGTTCTATGTTAACAACATTATATATATATATATATATATATATATATATATATATATCTATTCTCACACATCCACTTTTTTTAAATGGCAGGTTGCTGGTATAACACATGCAAGGTGGTTGTTTTTTTTTTTTATGGTCAGAGTATTTTTTTTATATAAATGAGACCAAAAGGCAGCTAATGTTGAGCCACACAAGGAGTGATAGCATCAACAAGAGTGCCCGGCCCTATTTTTTTCCTCATTAATTGAATTACAAAAAAACCACGGGGCATTCCCCTGAAAGGAAAATGAAGATTGAAGTGAATACACAGCAAAAGACCACGGGGAAACCTGCTCTAAAATTACATCCTCCAGTTAGGGAGACCGGCCGCGTCAACGGTAAGAAGCCCTCGAACCTTAAGTGGGAGCTCCTTCCAACACCTGAAATCTTTATTGGATTGATTGTAGCAAGCAAGGCTGGCTAAGGCATCCGCCACCGAATTTCCTTCCCTGTAAATGTGTTGAATGTTCCACTTATTTTTACAAGGTGCATTGGCGGGCCCCCTGCTTCGGTGCAAGGTGGTTGTGGCTTCACGTAGATGGCTATAGATGGTTGCATGAGGGGGCAGTCGTATAATAATAATGCATAAGAAGGACATCACGTGCATGGCAAGGCAAGAAACATTTACATGTGTTGGCAAGACCATTGGCTTTATTTGCATGAAGGCTACGGTTTTATGTGCCATTCGCGAGAATAGACAGACATGGAAATGGCTGCTACATGCAAGGCCATGTTAGGTGCATGAGCTTCGTTCCCTCAATGAAGAATGCGGCTTCAATGGTGGTGCATGGGTTTCTTCCTGGGTGTGGCTACTACTGTGGCAGACCGCTCAATAGGATAAGGAACGGAAGATGGCCGAATGCATGTAGAAGATGGGGTAGCCGCATAGGTGGCCGTCACATCGCGAGGGTGGCGTTCACATTGGCTGGCGATAGGCTGTGCTGGCTGGGTGTTGCGATGGCGTTGGCGTCTCCACCGCGTGAATAGCGGCAGTGGCATGCGATGGGCTTCACGAAGATGTCACCAATGAGATAAGGAAGGTGGACACCGTAAAGATAGTAGAGGTCGTTTGCTCCACGTGCGGCAGCGGCGCGAACGATGGGCGAAGCAGGTTCGCTCCGTGAGCTGGGTTCGCAGTAGCGAGAACAGGAGTTCCATTCGCCAGCGAGGCCTCAGCGAATGCAGTCAAGGGGGCGATGGCGAAGATAGCGGAGGCCATCCGCTCACTGTGTAGTGGCGCGGGAGGTTCGCTCGTGGGTTCCGTTTGCATCCAAACTGCATGCGGAGGTGACGGCGTAAGGCGCTATGGATGATAGCGGCGATGGCGTCGAAAGTAGAGGTGGTTCTGTGGAGCTCTTGGCGAGGTTCATCCCTATAAAAGGGATGTGCAAGGGGTTCGTCAGGGGAGTTTGTTCTTCATTTTTTGGAGTTTTTATTTGTTGGGTTTAAGCCCTTGTCACGGATTTCTTTTGTTTTCTCTTGTTATTTTCTGCCGTTCACTCTTGCGTGGCAAGGGCTCGACCGGAAGAATAGCAACGTCGGCCGTCACGTGTGGAGCCTCCTCTGTCGCTCACGTGCCCCATCTGCTACCACGAGTCCTCCTGGGTGTTGTCCGTGGTGGCGAGCTGAACTTCTTCTACTGCATATGGGGGGCTACAGCGAGCTTCCTCTGCCGTGCTGACCTCTTGGTCTTCATCCCATGCTGTTGTGTGGACACCTGGCGACAAGACGAAGAGACACCATGACGGAGGATTGCAGCATTCAGTGCTATAGTTTCTTTTCCTTTGTGCACTGTTCTTTTATGTTCTGTTTTGTAGTGTCTTTTCTTGTCTATGGTATTAGTTTCTTTAAAGTTTAAACTTCAGTAGTTCACCAATCGCAGTTGTTGTTGTAAGCATGTCTTTCTTTGATACAATTATTTTGCTTTCTTAGTTATTCATCTTCATCTCTGGCTTCCTATTCTCCAAACGTGGTGTCTTTCTTTTGTTGTTGTCCTTGCACTTGATTACATTATGTTGCATCTTAGTTTCTTAAAGTCCATTCACCTAGGTTAGTTAATTTTAATTCATCAACTTTCATTTGAGTATCCATTTGCATGCATTTCTAATTATAAAAAGTCAAGATTTTCTACCTTAAAATCTGAATTTCGTTGTGGATTCGACTCGGTCTCACCACTTAACTATTTCCTTTTAATTAATTTGTGGGCCGATAATTAAATTTGGTAGTGGACGTATTAACGACATGCGTTTTTCCTATCAATTTTTTTAGCACCGTTGCCGAGGAAGTTTATGATTTTTAGATTGTCAATCTTGTGTTTTTGTACATAAATTGACACTAATAATTTCTCTTTTTTTTTAGCAGGAAAAATCAGAAAAAAAAGTGCTAAGTTTTTTTTGTCATTTATTTCCAATAGAAAAAAGAAAAAAATTAGGGAACACTTTTCAATGAAGTACTCACACTTTCCCTCCATCATTTGAGTTTATTTTCTCCATTTTTCATATCTTGTGGTTAGATAGGTTCATAAAAATAAAAGAAATTCACTTGAACTTTAATAAAAATCTTCATCTCAAGATTAGCAACCACATTTCCATGTTTTAGGTCATGCATCATATAGGTTAGAATTAGTTTTGTTATTTAATTTAGTTAAATGCATTATTGAAGATTGCGGGGGCAAGGTGAGTTCTACTATCTTTTTCTTAATCACATGACATGCATATTTGCATAGAACCCCTTGTTTGACTTTGTGGTGTTGCATTGCATTTTAAATTAATCTTAAGGGCAAAACCCATAATCACATAAGGTGGGGATTTGATCACCCTTCCTTAGCCCACAAACCATACCTCCACATTTTGCATTTCCTAAGCCTAATAAAATCTAGTAGACATTGGCCCTAGGGTTCACATTGAGATTTGGGTCCACTTAGGCCCATTATCAATTTGAAAATTGGTGTCTAGGAATGAGGTCCAATAGCAAACGCCTTAAGCGGGATTGTGGTTACTTAATTAAGACCATACGTAAGTAGGGGGAGCCTCCCACAACCCCACCTCTTACCTAGCTGGTGGAAGAATTTGATAGTGGACTTGGGCTGGATTTAAGTTGATTTGTGAGAAAGCTAACATTGAGCCCACTTAGTGGTTGGAACCTAAGAGAGATTGTGCTTGTATCACCACCTAAGGTTGGTGTCTAGGCAAGGGGTTAAAAAGCTACGCCTAAGTGGATTCGTGGTTCATTAATTAGGAGCTTGCGAAAGCAAGGGGAACCTCCCACGATCCTACCTCTTACCTGGCCAACTTGAAGGTCAGTGTGTGCAAGATTACAATTGAACTTTGGGGAATTCTCACTATTTGTGCTTTTGAGTCCAAGGAGCCCTAGGTCTTGTAGGTTAATTTGTTGAACAAGTGTTTGCAAAAATAAAAAAAATAAAAAATAAAAAGAAAAGTCAATTAATTTCTTGGGGTTCATGCAAGGTAGAAGATCCCAACTTCCACAGTTAATTGAACTTATCCAAGAAATTGAGAGAGTGATCCACCAAGCCCAAAATCACATTCAACAAATGGCTAATGTCACGCCCCGAACCGATAGCAGCGGAACGTGTCGTTTGCTCGGAACGTGGCAGTTAAACAGTCGATATGATCAGAGCATAGTCATTTCCACAGAAAAATAATTTGGACAAATAACAAATTTCATTTCAAATATAAGTTCTTTACATATTCGGGCACACAATAAACGAAAAGACTCAATGAAGAAAAACTACAAAGAGACATAAGATGCAAGATAACCAGACTAGATGGTTCATCTAGATGTCAGAGTTCTCTTCACTCTTGCCCTTGCCCATCATGTTCGGTCTCGTCGTCACTAAGGTTATTACCTGAAAAATATTGGAAACGCAGGGTGAGCGAACGCCCAGTAGGACTTAATATCTCATGCTCCAAGCTAGCTTTACGTCAATTACAATTTAACATGCTCATGCAGGTCATGCGAGATATAGAAATCGAGAACTATAATAACACGAGATAAATTCAAGAACTAAAAAAAATGAGTAAGCAAGATGCTAGATAAACTCATGAAGAGTAAGGACGATGATAATCAAGAGAGTATAGCAAGATCTAATCAAGTACTTTCTCAAGCTAGGTCAAGAGCATTCATGAGGAAATATAACATTCATCTCTCTATGACGAACACTATCACGAGAGCTTTAATGTATCCATTATTATGAAGGATCTTCATGACAAGATAACGAGTACTATGAATGGGATAATTCAAGAACATCTATGATGATCGATATAGAAGTAGAACAATTACTTCTACAAGCACTATATAGCATTTGCCAAGACACTAAGGCAATATCACGACGATATGATAACCCCTCCATTTAGGCAAATCAAGATCTTTTCATGACGAACAATAAGTTGTAGAAATGTGTACTATGATGGCAATTACTCCCGATCAACACTATCACGAGAGCGTTTGCACATCTAGCACTATATAGGATTGGCTAATGCACTAAGGGGAAAATCACGACGATATGACCACCCCTTATGGAAATAGCACTAGGTAGTATTTGGTCGCACACTTAGGAGTTCTCATGACTATATGATTGCCCCTAAATGCCAATACCCGAGTTGGTGAATGCCAGCACCCGATCATCGTATACCGGTAATGTTTGGACTTTGCCTCGCCCAATGAGGGTCAGATCAGGACCCGTAGCATTTAAAATGTCATTTTAGTGGGACCCATAGCCCCTGACATTTAGTCTAGACTAATTCCATATTAATGGCCAAGAATTTCAAGGATCAAGTATGTACGAACAATAGGGTAGATTTCATTGAACAGAGATTCAAGATAGACCTCGACAAGTCTAGAATGGTGGCACACCAAAAACCCAGAGAATTCGAGAAATCTGGGAGATTGGCGTCTCGTCAGAGTGCCATATATTTAAGAAGCCGCGCCCACAGTGGTGGTCACTCATTCTTTGAACAAAGCATTGAAGAATTGGTACCTCCACAATACGGTTGCTCTTACACTAAGCGCCCGCCAATAAGGTCACCCCTTCAACATGCTCACGACAGAAAACGGTGATAACCAATGTAGTCGCTAATCAACTGACTAATAGGATTCCAGGGTTCTTGTGGTACAACAGCTCAGTCGGCCTTGAGGGAATCCAAGGCTACGAGGAGACTTACGGAGGTCCCAATGACTAACTTGCCAGTCCGAAGGAACGGAATGTCCAACGTGTTGGATATTATGTTTTGATGATGACAAACACTATGACTCTCATATGTTTGATGTCATATGTGTTGACTTATGTTTTGATGATGACATAGTTTACGTGTGTTCTGATGATGACAAATTGATGTCATATGTGTTTACTTCATTCAGAACTACTCATTCAAAACTTGGTACATTGATTAACTGTGAGCATGGCATAGACTGTTCACTCATCTGTCTGCGTGAGTCACCAAGTCCACACATTGCTTCGTGTGCTCTTCGTAAAGTCTATACAATGCCATTTGTTCATGCATCTTAGCAAGTCTGTACAGCCTGAGTTCACAACACAAAGTCTGTACTTCGCATGCTCACACAATCGCCAAGTCTATTCACCGGATTGCTCATTAAGTCTTAAAGTCTGTACAGGGTAGTGTCTACATCAGTCAGCATTGCATCTTGTTCATGAAGTCTATACATCCACCGTCTATGTTAAGCTTAAAAGTCTGTTCATCCGATCTTCTCATTTGCGTTGAAGTCCATACATTGGTGGCTAAGTATATACATTGTCTCTTTTACCTACGTTGCTTGAAACAAAGTCTATACACTGCTGGATGTTCATGTCTGCACATTGGTCCTTTTCCCTACGTTCTGGCCAAGTCTATATAGCCTCATCTTTACCTTCGTTCCAAGCCAAAGTCAGCACATTGACCAAGTCTACACATTGGCATGTGGCCTACTTAGCTGAAGTCTGTACAGCGTCCGTTATCTAAAGTTCTTGAAGTCTGTACATCGGACTGCTTCTTTTGAAGTCTATACATTGGCTCGTTCACTTTTGCAAAGTTTGGACATTAGACTGTGGCACAGTCTATACATTCGTTTCCTTGGGCAAAGTCTATACATCGTGGCCTTGAACTCTCAAGTCTGTACACTCTTTATTTCAAAGTCTGTACATTGTTACCTTGAAGCCGTTCCAAGTCTATACATCCAGTTAAACGTAAAGTCTACACATCGCCTCACATCATATGAAGTCTGTACGTTGGAAGTGTCTTTCTTGCTTTGTGACCACACTTCGTGTCGGTTTCTGCTTTCGTCTTCGAGTTGTTTTCAGCCCGTGTCATCCTTGTCTTCGAGTCGTTCGTAAGTTCGAGCAACTTTGTATTCGAGTCATTTTTTTAATGTCTTCGTGTTGTTTCTATGTTTGTGTCTTCGTGTTGTTGTTTTTATGTTTTCGTGTTATTTTTGTGTTTGAGTCTTCATGTTATTTCTGTATTTGTGTCTTCGTGTTATTTTTATGTCTTCGTGTTGCTTCTTTCTATCTTTGTCCAGGTTTCCTCTGATCGCGTGTTTTACTACCATTTTATTCCGTGTTATTTCCTTCTCACCTCGTGCTGTTCTGATCTGACTTCGTGTCGTTCTCTTTGTAGTGTTAGCTTTGTTACTGTATGTACCTCGTGTCGTTTTCTTTTTTTCTCGTGCTGTAGTCATCTTACGTGCCTCGTGTCGTTCTCAGTATAGTGCACCTTTTGTTGTTCCTACACACCTCGTGCAGCTTTAGCTTGAGTGTCAACCGACTTATTTCAAGTATATATATATAGAGAGAACCCTGAGTATTAATGCTTTTAATCTCTTTGCAGGAGAAGAAGAAAAAGAAGAAGAAGAAGGATTCTGGTTTCAGGATCTAATCCGAACCAGTTTGCTCTATTGTACTGTTCGTGGAGCCTATGCAGAGTGGGCACGTGATACGAGGCTGGCATCTGGCACGTGATCCGAGATGCAGAGAAGCCTCCACGTGGACTGAAACATTTGGGCGGGAATCGTGGAGAGCACACGCCGCCCTAATCTGCTGCTGCTATATATATGTGTCTTCTTCCTCTGAAGAAAGGTGCGAGGGCAGAGAGTGACTGAAGTAGAAGCAGCCAGAGCTAAGAGAAGAAGTGCAGAAGAGAAAGAAGAGATAGAGAATGCTGAGAGCTAGATCGAGAGAGCAGAAGAAGAAAAAGAAAGAGAGACAGTGAGATAGACAGATAGTGCAGCAGAGAGGCTGTGAGCAGAAGAAGAAGAAAGAAGAGACAGAGAGAGAGCCTGCGAAAGAGAAGAAAAAGAATAGTGAGAAGAAGAGAGAGCTAGAGCAAAGGAAGCTTCAACTGAAGATCAGTTCCTGCTGGACCGTGGATCAAATCCAGGCCAGCCAGCTCCTGCGAGAGCCTTTGTGCATTTTATTTTTCCAGCTTTCTGTTGCTGCGTTTTTTGTTTTTCCTTTTTAAACCTTCAATAGTTGTTCTTCCGACTCTCTTATGTGAGGTCGGGTTCCCTCCGGTTTGGAGGAAGAGAGGTCTGGGACCTCTAGTTTGCAGGTGGCTTGGTGTCACCTGTGCTTGCCTCTGGGTTTCAGAGGAAGAGAGACTTAGGTCTCTAGGTTTCCCTCCGGTTTGGAGGAAGGGAGGATTGATCCTCCTGTTCTGGTCTTGTGGTTGCAAGACTAGGTGTTCCCTCCTGGTCTGGAGGAAGAGAGACTTGCGTCTCTGGTTTCCAAGTGGCTGGGAGTCACTTGGGGTGTCCCTCCGGTTGGGAGGAAGAGGGGAGGTTGTTCCCCTGGTCAAGCTGTATGGTAGCAATTTGTTGCAGACTGAGTCTGCAGTTTCTAGTCTAGCTAGTGGAAGCCTCACTCCGGTTTGGAGTGAGGGGTGGACGTAGGTCTTTGGACCGAACCACCTAAAAAATCTTGGTGTTCTCTTGTGGTGTGTTTTTCCTTATATGTTATTTTCTCTGCTGCGATCTTTAGATGTTTGCTTAGGAGTGTGTGAGAGCTAATAGATTTGTGTTGTCTTGCTGAGTTGCTTCTAAGTATTTTCAGCACATTTCATCAACTGCTTTTAATTCCGCATACTTGAGCATTAGAGTTTTAATTGGGCGATTTTTAGAGTAGGATACATTCACCCCCCCCTCTGTATCCAGGCCTTGTACCCTATCAATTGGTATCAGAGCCAGGTTCTCTGATTGATCAGATCCAACGATCTACAGAGGATCCTGTTGTCCCTTGGTGCATTTCTGAATTTACTCTCTGCTGCATAAATCTACTTGCCAATTTAATCCATGGGTTCTCCACCGGTTTACAAATGTTCTAACTTTAATTCATGGGTTAGCAGTCTACACAATTATGTGGAATTGATGGATCCGGATCTGTGGAAGTTAATTTCACATGGTCCTCACAGACTGCCAAAGGAAGAGTCCAAATGGACTAAAAGTGATAGATCAAGAAATGGAGAGAATCAGAAAGTTTTGAGATTAATGAAATAAGCTACTGACAAGGCTCTACACTCTTGTTTTTATGACTGCAGGTCCGCAAAGGACATTCTGGATCAGTTGAAGCTAGCTCAGAGGATGAATGAGGACAACTGTCTGATGGCTGATAAGAGCGACCATAGCACTGATCAAGATAAATTTGAAGATGCTGAAGAGGTAATCAATCCTTTCGATAATTTCACTTTAGATGACTGGGAGGATGCCTATGCTAATCTGTTAAACTCCCATGAAAAATTGAGGAAGAAGAATAAAAGTCTGATAAAGAAATTAACAAGTCTAGGGGATCCTATTTCTGGAACTGAAAATTTTGAAAATCCTGAAATTCTGAAAACTGAAAATGAGATACTCAGAAGACAAGTGTTGAAACTAGATGGAATCCAATCAGAACTTGACCATGTTAAATCTGAAAACACTAAACTCAGAAATCAATGTCAAGAATCTGAACAAAAACTAATCAGTCTTGAGAATGAAAACAAATTGATCAATGAAGAGTTCAAGGCTGTTAGTGTTGCGAACTTAAAATTTCAAGAAAATTTTGAAAACTGTAGATCAGAATATCCAAGTTTCCTAACTGATGTTTTGTTTGATGATGATAAACTTGAGGAGGAGAACACTAGTCTAAAGGAGGAAATTGAGAAATTAAAAGAGTTGAACTCCACCATGTCAGAGAGATTGCTGACATTTGAAAAAGGAAAATATGTTGATGAAAATCAAAATGAGCTCAAACTGAAATCAGAAATTGATACCCTTAAAACTTTGAATGATGTGATGCATCAACAAATTCTGGTCTGTGAAGAAGATATAGTCAACTATGAACATCAGGTCTCTTCTCTTCAATCTGAAATAAATGATCTGAACAATACTTTGTCAAAATTCGTAAGTGGGCAGAAAAATCTAGACAAGCTACTAGGTGTAAAAATCAACACTAGGAAGGAAGGGCTGGGCTACAATAATGGTAACAAGAAAGAATTTCAGAGCAAGTTGATGACATCTTTTGTAAAGGCTTCAAATGTAGCCACCACTTCAAAAGATAAACAGCCCATTGTTCAGAAAACTGAAGAACAGAACAAAAATCGGAAAAAGATTGGAAAACAGAAAATAAATAAAAACGGTTCATTAGGGCATGTTGATCAAAGTCCACACACACATTCACATGCATCTAAAAAGAAAATGTCATGCCATTATTGTCATAAATTTGGTCATCTGATGCATGAATGTAAATTGATGGAGAAGGATGATATGACTGCTAGGAACCTTCATGATAGAAATCCTTCATTTCAGAAAAAGAGAATTGAATGTTTTCACTGTGGTAAATTAGGACACACAATTGCACAATGCTGGTTTGCAAATGATAAGAAAACATCTCATTCATATCATGGTAAATCTCTTGCAAGCCAATATGGTCCTAATAAGAACCAATTTGTTTTTAAAAATAAGCTCATTACATGCTTTGAGTGTGGAAAGACAGGCCACTGGGCCATTGAATGCTGGCTGAGGGCTGGTGGAAGAAATTCTAGTTCATGCTTTCACTGTGGCAAGATGGGCCACATTGCAGCCCATTGTTGGCATGCTCAGGGAAGGAAGTTTAACAATAAATCTGGTAAATTCCCTGTCAATAGAAATATTTCTGATAGAAATGAATTTGTGTTTGAAAAGAAAACACTTACATGTTTTGAATGTGAGAAGCCAGGCCATAGAGCTGCTGACTGTTGGCTGGCTTATGTTGGTAAATAGAATCTTAATTCTATTAACAGAAAATTTCATGCAAATGCACATAGAACTCATGCTAATCAGAATGTGCATAAAACAAATCTGAAATCTGCTGCCTCTTGCTATTATTGTGGTATATTAGGTCATTCAATGAATAATTTCCATCTGATAAGATCTGATGACCTTAATGCTATAAGGTTGTTTAGAACACCTACCAAAGGTGTCACTATTAACCATGCAGGACCCAAGACTGTTTGGGTACCTGCCCATGCAAAATAGTGTGCTAACTTGCAGGTGTGCCTTGGAAGCTGAAGAATAAAAAGGGGGAAATAAACCAAGGCACCCAAGTTGATAAAATCCCATTCAGGTAAATTTCTCAAATCTATTCAAATGAAAATTATGGTTGAGCTGAGAAGTCATAGCTTCATGCATACATGTTTTATTTTAATTGGTTTGACTCTTGCATTGATCTTTGTGGGCTTTCTTGTTTGTACTGTGAGCTGTGTGCATATATGAGAATATGAGAATGGCATAAACATGCACATGACATACAATCATTGAAAATCTGATGCATATAGGACTGTCTATATTGCATTATCATGCATGACCACTTGGTATATGAATGGAAAGCTACTAAAGGGCAGAGGAAATCTATCTAGAGGTTCTTACTATGTGTGAGATGGTCTTTTAGGCCAAGTTCTCCGCCAAGTACCAAGGGTCAAATTTGCATATCAGAGAATGTCTGCATCTTCATGTGAATATTTTACTTCATGCCCCTGCATACATGAAGTTAATTGCATTGCATTTCTTTACATTGAGAATGCCAAAAAGATAGATTGAATGCATACATTTAGGGGGAGCATTATTCATACATCTGAAATCACTCAACTGTTTTTAGATTTACTGCATAGCATGTTAAATCTGTTGTTGCATAGTCATTCATCATCTACATTGTCTGCATGACATATAGGATGATTCAGTGTTTTTAGTTAGAGGGAATCATTGCATAGCATATCACTTCTTTGAAAAATCAAAAAAAAAAGGAAGGGAAATGTCACTGCATATAGATAGGGGGAGCATGCTTAATCCGTTCCTCTCCAGCTATATGATTCATCTTGTCATATCTGAAGTGTCAATGATTTCATCATTTAAAGTGGTATCAAATGATTTCTTGACTACTTCTGAAGTTGTTCATAACCTGAATGCATACCTTATTGGTATCTGTTTGTCTCACCTAAATCTGCTGAATAAGAGCTTTTCCTCTATTCAGTCAACTTTGAACCTCTTTGCTCAAGAGCAGCTCACTTGCTACAATTCTTCAGAATCCATGCTGTTTAGTGAATATTCTCACTTGAATTACTCTGCTAAGATATGAAGTAAACCTTCAGCCTGAATACTACTTCATAAAAGTTAAAATATCTTTAATGAGGAACCTTCCATTATACATGCTTAAGAACATTTGTTAACTGGAAGTGGTTTATGTCTTATGTACTCTTGTTTGGTCACAAGAAACTTGAAAATATCTGTCTCAACCTCTTAATAAACTTTAACTGTCTGCTTCATGTAAATTCATGTAAGACTTTATGAAATCTGAAAAGTTGATATCCATGTCTACATTGACTGAGATATATAGTGTATGTGGTTGTTCCTAAACAACTAACTTGTTCTGAATCCTTTTTAAGTAAAAGTATGGACAGAGCAATGATTGTGGTTACTGAGAAACCTGTCCAAAGGATTGTGTCATGAAGTACCATGGTTAACTCTGTTTAAAGAAATGATTGGAAATTATTGTGAAAATATGGCAGAGCAATGGCATAGTTATATTGAGTAACTGGGGATTCTGGCCTCTGATCAAGGTGTATCCTCATGCCAAAGATACTTTTATTGCTACCTCTATTCTCTAAAATGGTAGAAGCAATACGGTTGTCACACTGAGTAACTGGGGATTCTGACCTCTGATGAAGGTGTCTCTCCACGTCAAAAGGTGCTGATAAACCAAAATTGTTCATTAAAGAAAGATATGAACAAGTGTAAATCAAATTCCGAAAGAACAATTAAAATTCAGGAGCATTCACTTATGTTTCTCTTAAAGCTGTCATAGAAAGTAAACTAAATAAGATGTAAGTTGGTTGAACTAGAATATTATATGAGCTTATAGTTTTTTTATATTAAGTGTTGGTTCAGATATGAGTACAATTTCTTTTGAAAATTTTTAGTTTACATCATTCTTAAACCATATCTGACAATCAAGGTTTCATAAGCTTTTATGATGGCGGAATCCATAACTTAAAATTTTGATTTTATGAAGTTGGTATCTTGATGAAAAGTTCAATATCTCAATTTTCACAAATTTTTGAATCTGCTCATCCTATTGCTCTTTATCACTGTGTTTTGATTCAGACTGGTTGTCATATATGAGAGTTGCAGTCTTTGGATAACAAGAGTTCATCCTTGTAGATTTCTCTTGCATCATGGATCATAAGGGCAGAATTCTCTGGTCTGGTTGAGAGACTATATGCATAAGGGGACAATGTGCTAGATTGTCTGATCATGTTGTATGTCTGCATTAGCTCTATATCTTCTGCCATGTCAAAGGGGGAGTATTTGTTGCATATACATGACTGCATAAGTTGTTTGACTAAGGGGGAGAATTGATTTAAATACTTCTGATATTGTGTTGCACTCATCTGCTGAACTATATTGAGTGTCTCATATGACATCACTAGATTATCAAAGTATTGTTTTTCTTTTTGATGAAGTCAAAGGGGGAGAATACTTTGATGAGTCTAGTCTGAATATTCCATTTCCTTCATTCATAAGACTCATAGTATTGCCATCATCAAAAAGGGGGAGATTGTTGGATATTATGTTTTGATGATGACAAACACTATGACTCTCATATGTTTGATGTCATATGTGTTGACTTATGTTTTGATGATGACATAGTTTACGTGTGTTCTGATGATGACAAATTGATGTCATATGTGTTTACTTCATTCAGAACTACTCATTCAAAACTTGGTACATTGATTAACTGTGAGCATGGCATAGACTGTTCACTCATCTGTCTGCGTGAGTCACCAAGTCCACACATTGCTTCGTGTGCTCTTCGTAAAGTCTATACAATGCCATTTGTTCATGCATCTTAGCAAGTCTGTACAGCCTGAGTTCACAACACAAAGTCTGTACTTCGCATGCTCACACAATCGCCAAGTCTATTCACCGGGTTGCTCATTAAGTCTTAAAGTCTGTACAGGGTAGTGTCTACATCAGTCAGCATTTCATCTTGTTCATGAAGTCTATACATCCACCGTGTATGTTAAGCTTCAAAGTCTGTTCATCCGATCTTCTCATTTGCGTTGAAGTCCATACATTGGTGGCTAAGTATATACATTGTCTCTTTTACCTACGTTGCTTGAAACAAAGTCTATACACTGCTGGATGTTCATGTCTGCACATTGGTCCTTTTCCCTACGTTCGGGCCAAGTCTATACAGCCTCATCTTTACCTTCGTTCCAAGCCAAAGTCTGCACATTGACCAAGTCTACACATCGGCCTGTGGCCTACTTAGCTGAAGTCTGTACAGCGTCCGTTATCTAGAGTTCTTGAAGTCTGTACATCGGACTGCTTCTTTTGAAGTCTATACATTGGCTCGTTCACTTTTGCAAAGTCTGTACATTAGACTGTGGCAAAGTCTATACATTCGTTTCCTTGGGCAAAGTCTATACATCGTGGCCTTGAACTCTCAAGTCTGTACACTCTTTATTTCAAAGTCTGTACATTGTTGCCTTGAAGCCGTTCCAAGTCTATACATCCAGTTGAACGCAAAGTCTACACATCGCCTCACATCATATGAAGTCTGTACGTTGGAAGTGTCTTTCTTGCTTTGTGACCACACTTCTTGTCAGTTTCTGTTTTCATCTTCGAGTTGTTTTCAGCCCGTGTCGTCCTCGTCTTCGAGTCGTTCGTAAGTTCGAGCAACTTTGTATTCAAGTCGTTTTTTTAATGTCTTCGTGTTGTTTCTGTGTTTGTGTCTTCGTGTTGTTGTTTTTATGTCTTCGTGTTATTTTTGTGTTTGAGTCTTCATGTTATTTCTGTATTTGTGTCTTCGTGTTGTTTTTATGTCTTCGTGTTGCATCTTTCTATCTTCGTCCAAGTTTCCTCTGATAGCGTGTTTTACTACCGTTTTATTCCTTGTTATTTCCT
Source organism: Amorphophallus konjac (assembly GCA_022559845.1). Classification (NCBI taxonomy): domain Eukaryota; kingdom Viridiplantae; phylum Streptophyta; class Magnoliopsida; order Alismatales; family Araceae; genus Amorphophallus; species Amorphophallus konjac. The sequence goes on along the minus strand of CM040124.1, from coordinate 129,438,414 downwards.
TCTCACCTCGTGCTGTTCTCATCTGACTTCGTGTCGTTCTCTTTTAAGTGTTAGCTTTGTTACTGTATGTACCTCGTGTCGTTTTCTTTTTATCTCATGCTGTAGTCATCTTACGTACCTCGTGTCGTTCTCAGTATAGTGCACCTTTTGTTGTTCCTACACACCTCGTGCAGCTTTAGCTTGAGTGTCAACCGACTTATTTCAAGTATATATATAGAGAGAGAACCCTGAGTATTAATGTTTTTAATCTCTTTGCAGGAGAAGAAGAAAAAGAAGAAGAAGAAGGATTCTGGTTTCAGGATCAAATCCAAACCAGTTTGCTCTATTGTACTGTTCGTGGAGCCTATGCAGAGTGGGCATGTGATACGAGGCTGGCATCTGGCACGTGATCCGAGATGCAGAGGAGCCTCCATGTGGACTGAAGCATTTGGGCTGGAATCATGGAGAGCACACGCCGCCCTAATCTGCTGCTGCTATATATATGTGTCTTCTTTCTCTAAAGAAAGGTGCGAGGGCAGAGAGTGACTGAAGTAGAAGCAGCCAGAGCTAAGAGAAGAAGTGCAGAAGAGAAAAAAGAGATAGAGAATGCTGAGAGCTAGATCGAGAGAGCAGAAGAAGAAAAAGAAAGAGAGACAGTGAGATAGACAGACAGTGCAGCAGAGAGGCTGTGAGCAGAAGAAGAAGAAAGAAGAAGATGAAAGAAGAAAGAAGAGACAGAGAGAGAGCCTGCGAAAGAGAAGAAAAAGAATAGTGAGAAGAAGAGAGAGCTAGAGCAAAGGAAGCTTCAACTGAAGATCAGTTCCTGCTGGACCGTGGATCAAATCCAGGCCAGCCAGCTCCTGCGAGAGCCTTTGTGCATTTTGTTTTTCCAGCTTTCTGTTGCTGCATTTTTTGTTTTTCCTTTTTAAACCTTCAACAGTTGTTCTTCCGACTCTCTTGTGTGAGGTCGGGTTCCCTCCGGTTGGGAGGAAGAGCGGTCCTAGACCTCTAGTTTGCAGGTGGCTTGGTGTCACCTGTGCTTCCCTCTGGGTTTCAGAGGAAGAGAGACTTAGGTCTCTAGGTTTCCCTCCAGTTTGGAGGAAGGGAGAATTGATCCTCCGATTCTGGTCTTGTGGTTGCAAGACTAGGTGTTCCCTCCTGGTCTGGAGGAAGAGAGACTTGCGTCTCTGGTTTCCAAGTGGCTGGGAGTCACTTGGGGTGTCCCTCCGGTTGGGAGGAAGAGGGGAGGTTGTTCCCCTAGTCAAGCTGTGTGGCAGCAATTTGTTGCAGACTGAGTCTGCAGTTTCTAGCCTAGATAGTGGAAGCCTCACTCCGGTTTGGAGTGAGGGGTGGACGTAGGTCTTTGGACCGAACCACCTAAAAAATCTTGGTGTTCTCTTGTGGTGTGTTTTTCCTTATATGTTATTTTCTCTGCTGTGATCTTTAGATGTTTGCTTAGGAGCGTGTGAGAGCTAATAGATTTGTGTTGTCTTGCTGAGTAGCTTCTAAGTATTTTCAGCACATTTCATCAACTGCTTTTAATTCCGCATACTTGAGCATTAGAGTTTTAATTGGGCGATTTTTAGAGCAGGATACATTCACCCCCCCTCTGTATCCAGGCCTTGCACCCTATCACAACGGAGAGCTCGTATGTCACCGAGAGTTGAGGTATATAACGTGAACCAATCATGAAACAGGGACTCCATCTACGGACGTGAGATGAGAGTGCTAAAAGACCCAAGGTATGGGTCAAAACCGGAAGAAAACGGTGAGAACATGAATGCGTTAATTATAGAATTCATGTCCATCCATCTCTATAATTAACTATAATTAAATAATTTATATTAATTGACGTCTGTGAGTAGTGTCATTTATTAATTAGCATCCACTTGGAGGGACGTTAATTCTATGATTTTTAACTTAATTTATTTAACAAGAATTCTCATTAATATCAATTTAATGGAATAACTTTGAAAATATACATTCAAAGACATATTTATTTATATAAATAATTTAGAAAAAATAAAATATATGATAATTAGAAGAAAAATTCAAAGATTCCAAAAATATATTTTTTATAATTTTATGTTACATAGTTTAATAGATATGAAATTTTAAATATATAGTCACAAGATATATATATATATATATTATAATATAAGAATTGACGCCTTTGCACTGTGGCGTCAAAAGCATTTGACGACATTTGGTTTGTCGTCATTTCAACAAATTGTCAAACTTCAACCCTCCGGTTCTCGACGTACACATGTCGGAATCACGCGTTCTATATATCGAAATGACGGGCTCGAAAAACTCTACATAACCGGATGTTCAAAATAATTTTTCGTTGAGAGATGCGGGATCTTGAGATAAGGGGCACGAAAAATGGTGCAACCACTCTCACTATCTCGGTCACCCCCTAATAACACACCCATAAAATTTCATGGCCAAAGGATATTACGATGCCTATGAAAAAGATTATGGAAGCAAAAACTTATAACTACGGTGTACAGTAACCATGGGTGATTCGCAGTGTAATTCAAACAAATTCATTAAATTAATTAGCTAGTTAATGTTACTATTTAATACCCATATCAAGATATAAAAATTTGAGGAAAATATGGAGATTCTAGTCATATATATTTTATGATTTTTAGATACTTGATTACACAGATAAAAATTTCCTAAGCATGTTATAGTTATTAATTAACTAAAATAAATTATGTAAAATGATTAAAACTATAAGCAGGAGAGATTGAACGTGATGCAAGAAAATTTATTAACTTGCTGTTTTGCTTGGGAGATTGCCTACCTCGACGATGCTATAACCCGGATAGAGGAATAAGATGGAAGGAAGCTTTGCACGTTAACAATAACAACGACAACACATCAACTGTAAGGGAGGAGGATGGTGGCAGTGGCAGTAGCATCAACAGCCGTAGCAGCGTAGTTGCGGCAGGGACGACGTTAGCGAACAGGTAGCAGAACCCCCATGTGAATAAGAAGAGGAAGGAGATGGTTTCCTGGCCATAGTAGGGCTACTTAATTCGGATGCAGCAACATCATAAACATGAACCAACCGCAGCAACAGAGTTGCTTGTTGGAAGGGTTGGGCATTTATAGATGAGGAAGGGTGTTGGGGGGTTCGAAGACTAATAACATGTCTTTTAATTTCACACCATGTGTTACTCATTTAAGTTAATCACCTGCTATTTTATCCGCCGGCTGCCTTTGTTTGTTCCCAAACCCTAACTATAACCATGCAAGCCTCGGTCCATCATAAGCGAGTTTTGGTTGTCATCGTTGGGCTTACATGGGTTTATCATGGGGAAATCAGATTAAAGCCCATGCTTTATATATATATATATATATATATGTGTGTGTGTGTGTGTGTGTCTTAGCCCATTTATTAGCCTTGTTTTCTACTAAAGCCCAATGGTTAACAACGCATGACCCTATCTCAAGAGTTGGAGGTTGGCCTCGGTTTTAACATAGGACCGTCTTATACACATTTTCCTTGGGTTTTAATTAAAAGTCTATCATATATTTATTACTAAGGCCCATTAATTATACATGCAAAAGTTAATACATTTTAACTAAATTAATTGGTAGAATTTTATAACTTATTTATTTATCTTTCTTGTTAATTTCCATTGTTGCCTTGGGCATCAAAGTCGGTTTTGGTCCTATGAAAACCTTTATATGTATATGTATGTATTTATTCTTGAATTATAATTTTAATTTTAAACTAAAATAGACAAAGGTCATACTAGTATCTATTTCTCAATTTTTTTACTTATACTTTTATTATCATTTAAGCTCATTAGCTATTTTAGCTAATCATCACTTTTTCTTTATCAAAAATTTAATTCCCATGATTTTCTATATCTAATATTTATAGTTATTTCTATTTGTTTTATATTTAAATTTTCGGGGTGCTACACCCTCCCCCACATAAAAGAATTTGGTCCCCAAATTCACATAGTTTCCTTTCCAAAATTTGTGGAGTAGAATCACCATATCTAAAGCATGAATTCTGACTAGATCATTCACATATCATACTAAGTACTTAAGGTCATATCCGATTCACGCAAGTTTTAGATGAGATAGGTTTATAGGGTTACCTTCCGTTGCTTGCGGTGCTTCTTCCTTTAAGAGTGGACATCGAGTAATTTTGTGATCTCTGCTTCCACAACGGATGCATTTTCCAAGTTTATACCAACACTCGTCCGGATTGTGCCTTCCCTTCTTGCAATGCTTGCATTTCCCCTTGGCCGGAACAATTCGTCGATCATTATTCCGAGGTTTCTTATTTTCATAGAATTTGTTGCCTTCATTAAATCTCTTCTTGTTGTTCATGTTTTCCTTGTTCTTGGGTTCATTTGGTAAGTCCTTCTTGGCGGCCTTTCCTTTGATTCTTTCCATCATATCTATAGCATCTTCCAAGAGTTGAGCTTTTCTAACCATCTCCGTATATGTTTGAATTTCTAGTGGAGCTAGTTGAGGTATAAGTTCCACCTTCATGCCATTCATAAATCTCTTTGCTCTCATTTTCTTCGTGCATACCAAGTGTGGTGCATATTGGGAAAATCTAGAAAACCTCGCTACATACTCAGCGACTGACAGACTATGTTGCTTCAAAGCAGCAAATTCCATAGCCTTCTTCTCGTGAATTCTTTCTGAGAAATACTTCTCGTTAAAGAGTTCTAAAAACTCGTCCCAAGAAACTTGATCGTGAGGCAAAATGGCTTCCACGGATCCCCACCATACTCGGGCATCCTTCTCTAATTGATATGTTTCTAATAGTACCTTCTCTTCATCGGTGCATTGCATCACCTTAAAGGTCCTCTCTATTTCTTGTACCCAATTCTCCGCTTCATCCGGGTCAGTCGACCCACTAAACTTAGGGGGGTTTATCTTTTGGAACTTCCGATGTAAATCCCCGGCTCCATACCGTGCTCCACCTTGTGCAACTTGGTGCAAGGCTTGCATTAAACCCTGGACAGTGCGTTGCATCTCTCTCCACTGAGCTCTCTCAGCTGCCATTCTAGCCTACAAGAATAAGGTTTGGATTAATGATATTCATATCTCGGCAGGTATCTAACGTGAATGTAACATATTTTATCATTTAACCCATAGCTCTACCCAAATCTCACGGGGTTCCTATAGGATAACTGACAAGGACGACTCAATCTATGACTTGAACCTGATGACCTAGGGATTTAGAAAGCCTAGGCTTTGATACCACCTTCTGTCACGCCCCGAACCGATAGCAGCGGAACGTGTCGTTTGCTCGGAACGTGGCAGTTAAACAGTCGATTCGATCAGAGCATAGTCATTTCCACAGATAAATAATTTGGACAAAAAACAAATTTCATTTCAAATACAAGTTCTTTACATATTCGGGCCCACAATAAACGAAAAGACTCAATGAAGAAAAACTACAAAGAGACATAAGATGCAAGATAACCAGACTAGACGGTTCATCTAGATGTCAGAGTTCTCTTCACTCTTGCCCTTGCCCATCATGTTCGGTCTCGTCGTCACTAAGGTTGTTATCTAAAAAATATTGGAAAACGCAGGGTGAGCGAACGCTGAGTAGGACTTAATATCTCATGCTCCAAGCTAGCTTTAAGTCAATTATAATTTAACATGCTCATGCAGGTCATGCGAGATATAGAAATCGAGAACTATAATAACACAAGATAAATTCAAGAACTAAAAAAAATGAGTAAGCAAGATGCTAGATAAACTCATGAAGAGTAAGGACGATGATAATCAAGAGAGTATAGCAAGATCTAATCAAGTACTTTCTCAAGCTAGGTCAAGAGCATTCATGAGGAAATATAACATTCATCTCTCTATGACAAACAATATCACGAGAGCTTTAATGTATCCATTATTATGAAGGATCTTCATGACAAGATAACAAGTACTATGAATGGGATAATTCAAGAACATCTATGATGATCGATATAGAAGTAGAACAATTACTTCTACAAGCACTACATAGCATTTGCCAAGACACTAAGGGAATATTACGACGATATGAAAACCCCTCCAATGAGACAAATCAAGATCTTTTCATGACGAATAATAAGTTGTAGAAAGGTGTACTATGATGGCAATTACTCCTGATCATCACTATCACGAAAGCGTTTGCACATCTAGCCATATATAGGATTGGTCAATGCACTAAGGGGAAAATCACGACGATATGACCACCCCTCATGGAAATAGCACTAGGTAGTATTTGGTCGCACACTTAGGAGTTCTCACGACTATATGATTGCCCCTAAATGCCAATACCCGAGTTAGTGAATGCCAGCACCCGATCATCGTATACCGGTAACGTTTGGACTTTGCCTCGCCCAATGAGGGTCAGATCAGGACCCGTAGCATTTAAAATGTCATTTTAGTGGGACCCATAGCCCCTGACATTTAGTCTAGACTAATTCTATATTAACGGCCAAGAATTTCAAGGATCAAGTATGTACGAACAATAGGGTAGATTTCATTGAACAGAGATTCAAGATAGACCTCGACAAGTCTAGAATGGTGGCACACCAAAAACCCAGAGAATTCGAGAAATCTGGGAGATTGGCGTCTCGTCAGAGTGCCATATATTTAAGAAGTCGCGCCCACAGTGGTGGTCACTCATTCTTTGAACAAAGCATTGGAGAATTGGTACCTCCACAATACGGTTATCTAATCAACTGACTAATAGGGTTCCAGGGTTCTTGTGGTACAACAGCTCAGTTGGCCTTGAGGGAATCCAAGGCTACGAGGAGACTTACGAAGGTCCCAATGACTAACTTGCCAGTCCGAAGGAACGGAATGTCCAACGGAGAGGTCGTATGTCACCGAGAGTTGAGGTATATAACGTGAACCAATCATGAAACAGGGACTCCATCTACGGACGTGAGATGAGAGTGCTAAAAGACCTAAGGTATGGGTCAAAACCGGAAGAAAACGGTGAGAACATGAATGCGTTAATTATAGAATTCATGTCCATCCAATTCTATCATTAACTATAATTAAATAAATTTATATTAATTGACGTCTGTGGGTAGTGTCATTTATTAAATAGCATCTACTTGGAGGGACGTTAATTCTATGATTTTGAACTTAATTTATTAACAAGAATTCTCATTAATATCAATTTAATGGAATAACTTCAAAAATATGCATTCAAAGATATATTTATTTATATAAATAATTTAGAAAAAATAAAATATATGATTATTAGAAGAAAAATTCAAGGATTCCAAAAATATATTTTTTATAATTTTATGTTACATAGTTTAATAGATATGAAAATTTAAAGATATAGTCACAAGATATATATATATATATATATATATATATATATTATAATATAAGAATTGACGCCTTTGCACTGTGGCGTCAAAAGCATTTGACGACATTTGGTTTGTCATCATTTCAACAAATTGTCAAACTTCAACCCTCCGGTTCTCGACGTACACATGTCGGAATCACGCGTTCTATATATCGAAATGACGGGCTCGAAAAACTCTACCTAACCGGACGTTCAAAATAATTTTTTGTTGAGAGATGCGAGATCTTGAGATAGGGGGCACGAAAAATGGTGCAACCACTCTCATTATCTCGGTCACCCCCCTAATAACACACCCATAAAATTTCATGGCCAAAGGATATTACGGTGCCTATGAAAAAGATTTTGGAAGCAAAAACTTATAACTACGGTGTACAGTAACCATGGGTGATTCGCAGTGTAATTCAGAAAAATTCATTAAATTAATTAGCTAGTTAATGTTACTATTTAATACCCATATCAAGATATGAAAATTTGAGGAAAATATGGAGATTCTAGTCATATATATTTTATGATTTTTAGATACTTGATTACACAGATAAAAATTTCCTAAGCATGTTGTAGTTATTAATTAACTAAAATAAAATATGTAAAATGATTAAAACGATAAGCAGGAGGGATTGAACGTGATGCAAGAAAATTTATTAACTTGTTGTTTTGCTTGGAAGATTGCCTACCTCGACGATGCTATAACCCGGATAGAGGAATAAGATGGAAGGAAGCTTTGCACGTTAACAATAACAACGACAACACATCAACTGTAAGGGAGGAGGATGGTGGCAGTGGCAGTAGCATCAACAGCCGTAGCAGCGTAGTTGCGGCAGGGACGACGTTAGCGAACAGGTAGTAGAACCCCCATGTGAATAAGAAGAGGAAGGAGATGGTTTTCTGGCCATAGTAGGGCTCCTTAATTCGGATGCAGCAACATCATAAACATGAACCAACCGCAGCAACAGAGTTGCTCGTTGGAAGGGTTGGGCATTTATAGATGAGGAAGGGTCTTGGGGGGTTCGAAGACTAATAACATGTCTTTTAATTTCACACCATGTGTTACTCATTTAAGTTAATCACCTGCTATTTTATCCGCCAGCTGCCTTTGTTTGTTACCAAACCCTAACTATAACCATGCAAGCCTCGGTCCATCATAAGCGAGTTTTGGTTGTCATCGTTGGCCTTATATGGGTTTATCATGGGGAAATAAGATTAAATCCCATGCTTTATATATATATATATATATATATATGTATATGTGTGTCTTAGCCCATTTATTAGCCTTGTTTTCTACTAAAGCCCAATGGTTAACAACGCATGACCCTATCTCAAGAGTTGGAGGTTGGCCTCGGTTTTAACATAGGACCCTCTTATATACATTTTCGTTGGGTTTTAATTAAAAGTCTATCATATATTTATTACTAAGGCCCATTAATTATACATGCAAAAGTTAATACATTTTAACTAAATTAATTGGTAGAATTTTATAACTTATTTATTTATCTTTCTTGTTAATTTCCATTGTTGCCTTGGGTATCAGAGTCGGTTTTGGTCCTATGAAAACCTTTATATGTATATGTACGTATTTATTCTTGAATTATAATTTTAATTTTAAACTAAAATAGACAAAGGTCATACTAGTATCTATTTCTCAATTTATTTACTTATACATTTATTATCATTTAAGCTCATTAACTATTTTAGCTAATTATCACTTTTTCTTTATCAAAATTTTAATTCTCATGATTTTCTATATCTAATATTTATAGTTATTTCTATTTGTTTTATATTTAAATTTTCAGGGTGCTACAGCTAATCAAGGTGAATTGCCGAAGCCGATGAAGGAATACTTCATTCCTTCTAGCTACCAACCTTCCACATGTATCCATCTTCCGGAAGTGCCTGCGGCCCAATATGAGATAAAATCTAGCACTATCCAAATGCTCCCTTCATTCCATGGGCTTACAAATGAAGACCCATATAAGCCCCTAGATCAGTTTCTAGAGATATGCTCCACTGTGAAAATTCAGAATTTCACAGATGATGCCCTGAGGCTAACTCTCAGGGATGGTAGAATACCCCTTTTCTTTTAAAGACAAAGTCAAATATTGGTTCGGGACCTTAGGAAGACCCATTCGATCATGGGAGGAAATGCAAAAAGAATTTTTGAAAAAATTCTATCCTATAGGTCGGACCAACACAATGAGAAGTGCCATCACGGGTTTTGCTCAAACCCCCGGGGAATTGATCCATGAGTCTTGGGATTGAATGAAGGAGTTGTTGAGATGCCCACATCATGGGCTATCAAAATGGCAAGTTGTGCAAGCTTTCTATGAGGGATTGACTGAACCTTACAGGCAAATGGTTGATGCTTCTTGTGCAGGTGCTTTTATGAGTAAAAGTGAATAAGAAGCTTATGCTCTCTTTGAAATGTTGAGTGAGAACTCCATCAATCATGCTTCTCTTTCTTCATATGAAAGGTCAGTAGGGCCATCTAGGAAAGATAGGATGTATGAGGTAAAAGATAGGGGAGAATTCGAGCCTAGATTAGATGTGAATGCCTTGGCTCAAAAATTGGAGAAAGTTGACTTGTTAACGCAACAAGTTGGCGAGCTCATTAAATTAAATAAACAAACTTTCAATGCCCAATCACAACCATCTTTTCGCTCTCGCCAAGGTCAGGTCCATGAAGCTTGTGTGCTATGTGAGAGCCCAGCCCATCAGATGGATGAATGTCCCGCGGCAGCTCAATTACCCCCTGCTATCGAAGAGCAAGTATATGTAGCCCAAGGACTCTCAAAGCCCAACAATGATCCATTTTCAAACACATACAATCCGGGTTGGAGAAATCACCCAAACTTCTCTTGGAAATCTCAACAGACACAAAACTACCAACCCAAGCCCCAACCTCAAGCCCATTTTCAAAATCAAACTTTCCACAAGAGCCAATTGGCACAACAATTGCCAAGTCATCCTCATCTTCATTCCGGCCAACCACCTTATGGCCAACCTTCATTTGTTCAGCCCGCATATGGGCAATCTTCATATCCTCCACTAGTCTACCAACCACCTACCCTACCTCCGCCAGTGGCCCAAAATGATGATAGAATCAATCAATTGCAACAGCTCATTTTGGCCCAAAATCAATCTTTCGAAGCCCAAATGGCGGACATGAAAGCCCAGATTGGCCAACTCATGGAAACCAATGTGAGGAGAGATCTGGGTCAACTTCCAAGCCAACCCATGCCTAATCCTCGAAATTATCCTCCAGGTTTTCAACAGCAGCCCCTCCCACCTGCTCATCAAGGGCAATTTCAACAAGGCCCAAATCCTCCAAAGGGCCCCCAATTTGAGAATGCCAAGGCCATCTCGGCCTTAAGAAGTGGTAAAACTCTGTCAGATCCTTATAAGACTCATGAATCCAATCAAGCCTCATCGAGTCAAGCCCAAGAAGAAGAAGAATCCATTACCATCCCCATAGTGGATAATGAGGTAGTCAATAAAGAAAAAGGGAAGATAGGAATTGATGAATCACTTGAAACATACCAGCCCAAGATTCCCTTCCCCATTACCTTGGAAGCTAGAAAAGAAAAGAAAAGAAGAACATTCAAGCTCAAAATGAAGAATTGATGAAGTTGTTCAGACAAGTCCATATCAACATTCCTCCTCTAGATGCAATCAAACATGTTCCTGCATATGCCAAATTTCTCAAAGAAATGTGCACTCAAAAGAGGGAACCAAAGACAAATCCGAAAAGAATTCTGTTGTCTGAAGATGTAAGTGCTATCTTAATAAACCAACTCCCTCAGAAGATGAAGGATCCTGGTGCCCCACTAATATCTTGTGTCATTGGGGGGGTCACCTTTGAAAAGGCTTTGTTGGATTTAGGAGCGAGTAGGAATCTTCTTCCGACATCTGTGTACCAAAAGTTTGGGATGGGAGAAAATAAATCAACCCCTGTCATTCTCCAATTGGCTGATCGATCTATTAGGACACCTAGAGGATTGGTAGAGGATGTCCTTGTCAAGATAGACACATGCTATTTTCATGTTGACTTCTTAATCCTTGACATGGATTCTAAGTCAGACTTGGCCCAAAGTCCAATTATATTGTGCCGACCCTTCTTAGCCACGGCCAATGCCAACATCAACTGTAAGTTTTGGCTTATGGATATCTCTTTTGGAGATCAAAAGATAACACTCAATATCTTCAAAGCCTCTAAACACATGAGGGAAGAGGAAGATTGTTATACCATTGATGTGATAGATGAGATGGTAGAGACTGCCCTCCCTTGACCCAACTTAAAAATTTTAACATGGCTGAAGATAAAGTGTCCATTTCAGAGGTTCATGCTCTTGAACCCACCGCACCTTGGCCCACTAAGCTTGAACATTTGTCTGATTTGAAACATGAACCTCCAATTCCCTCCATCCAAGCCCCACCACAGCTAGACTTAAAGCCCATGTCGGATTCTCTGAAATATGTCTTCTTAGGGCCTGAGAGGACTTTGCCTGTCATTATAGCATCTGATTTGACATCCACTCAGGAGGACCAACTGATTGATGTCCTCAAAAGCCATGAGGAAGCCATAGGTTTGTCAGTGGCTGATCTTAACGGATTATGTCCATCGATGTGCATGCATCACATTTATTTGGAGGATAATGCAAAGCCAACTAGGGAGATGCGAAGAAGACTGAACCCTCCCATGAAAGAAGTGGTTAAGAAAGAGGTGGTTATGTGGCTTGATGTGGGAATCATATATCCAATATCTGATAGTCAATGGGTAAGTCCAACTCAAGTAGTGCCTTAGAAAGCTGGGCTCACCATGGTGAGCAATGACAAAGGATAGTTGGTACCCACTAGATTACCCACAGGGTGGAGGGTATGCATAGACTACAGAAAATTGAATGCTGCCACTAAGAAAGACCATTTTCCTCTACCCTTCATTGACCAAATCTTGGAGAAATTAGCTGGCCAAAAATATTTCTATTTTTGGATGGTTATTCAGGATATAACCAAGTGGCCATTTACCCAGGGGATCAAGAAAAGACCACATTCACATGTCCATATGGGACATTTGCATTAAGGAGAATGCCCTTTGTGTTGTGTAATGCTCCAGTCACTTTTCAGAGATGCATGATGGCCATTTTCTCGGATATGGTGGGGGACTTCTTCGACATTTTTATGGATGATTTCTTAATTTTTGGAGATTCTTTTGAAGCATGCCTGGATAATCTTACAAGGATTCTTGAGAGATGCATAGAAAAGAGGTTAATTCTGAGCTGGGAGAAGAGTCACTTTATGGTGAAAGATGGCATAGTCTTGGGCCACATAGTTTCTAATCGGGGTATAGAGGTTGATAAGGCAAAAAATGACCTCATCTCCAATCTTCCTCCACCCACCTCAATTAAGCAAATTCGATCTTTCCTTGGCCACACCGGCTTCTATCGCCGGTTTATCCAAAAAATTTCTCAAATTGCCCGACCTTTAACCCTCCTCCTAGCTAAAGATGTCCCTTTCCATATTGATGAACCATGTTTTGAGACTTTCAATGTTTTGAAGGAGGCTCTGACCAAAGCTCCAATTCTTCAGCCACCTAATTGGTCTCTGCCCTTCGAGATCATGTGCGATGCATCTGATTTTGCTATAGGTGCAGTTTTAGGGCAGAGGATTGATAAGCGTCCTGTGGTGATTTACTATGCTAGCCGCACACTTGGCGATGCTCAACTGAATTACACCACCACAGAAAAGGAACTATTGGTTGTGATGTTTGCCCTTGAAAAATTCAGATCATACCTATTAGGGCCCATGGTCATCATCTACTCTGATCACACAGCCTTGAGATACCTAATGTCTAAGAAAGAAGCTAAGCAACGTTTGATTAGATGGATCTTACTCATGCAAGAATTTAACATTGAAATTTGGGATAAAAATGGGTCTGAGAATGTGGTGGCTGATCATCTTTCCACGATTCCTGTGCAAAAGAATGAGCCCATGAGAGACTATTTTCCGGATGAGCAACTCTTGTCCATTAACCACATCAAATCTCATTGGTATGCTGATATTGTTAATTATCTGGTAGTTGGATTGACCCTTGAAGGTTGGTCTAAGAATGAGAAGGATAGATTCTTTGCTCAGATAAGACATTACTTTTGGGAGGACCCAGAATTGTTCCGTATATGTGCTAATAATGTCAATCGAAGGTGTGTTCCTGAAAATGAGCATCAAAGCATTCTCACCTTCTGCCATACTCTTGCTTGCGGGGGACATTTTTCTGGAAAGAAAACTGCTGCAAAAGTCCTCCGGAGTGGTTTTCATTGGCCCACTCTCTTTAGAGATGCCCATGCTTTTAGTCAATCTTGCCCAAAGTGTCAAACTATAGGGAATATCTCTCGAAGAGACATGATGCCCCTAAACCCTATCTTGGTGGTAGAAATTTTTGATGTTTGGGGAATTGATTTCATGGGACCATTCCCACCATCTTATGGGCATGAGTACATTTTAGTGGCTGTTGATTATGTTTCAAAATGGATTGAAGCTGTAGCAACAAGAACCAATGACCACAAAGTGGTCATGAAATTTATGCAAAAGAACATTTTCTCTAGGTTTGGATTCCCTAGGGCCATAATTAGTGATGGGGGTAGCCACTTTACCAACTGCCAATTCAAAAGCTTGCTGAAAAAGTATGGGATCACCGATAAAGTGGCCACACCATATCATTGTTGAACGTGTCAAATAGACATGTTTTGAAAAGGGAAAACTTATGTCAATTCATATGAGGATTAAGAAAAAGAGCATGTGATGCTCTAAAGGAAGGGCGATCGCCAGAGGGTATGGATGCCCTTAAAATAGGAGAATGTGATTGCATAGATACCTAGTAAGCATGAGTGGTTGGGTTCTTTTCTTCCTCCTTCAATCGGCCGGCCGACGAAGTGGGTTTTTATTGTTGATTACCTTGAAAAGAAAGTATAAACAAAGAAAAATAAAACGGATTAGCCAATGTGTAGTATCAAATCCTTAGTGTGTAGAATAGTATGAAATTGTGCATGAACACACCTTTTGGTGGGTTTTTAAACCCCTAGGAGGAGCGTAGGATGGAGAGTATGTGAATGCAATAACTAATATCTAAGATTATAATGCAAAGATATCTAATGGCACTGTCATGAAACTAACATGAGAACCCACTATGATGAAGAAGATGAGAGTGTGATTGAGTGAAATACGAAGAAGAAAGAAGAAGAGAAGAATCTCCCTTCTGCTCCTGTGAGCAGCAGCGAGAGAGGAACTCCTTTTTAAAACTTGAAACTCAATGGCTGTAAAGAACAGCAAGAACATGATGGAATGAGCTTCATTAGTGTGTCTTCTTCCTTCAGGTTTTCTCTTCAGGCTCTCCCTCTCAGGTTCTGTCCCTCAGGTTCTCACTCACGCGCGAAGGAGAATATGGACGGTATTTATAGTGGTTTATGGAAGATCAAAGGGAGGAAGGGCCGGAGACCCCCTTTCAAAGGTGAATAGGGTGTTAAATAATAGCAATGCTCAATCTAGGAAGGTACAATGCAATTCGGACACGAAAAAGAAATCGTGACCGGGTCACGGCCGCTATTCATAAACAGCGCCCAAGGGTCGGCCGCCTATTAGGTTTGAAATTTCAGACTTCCCATATTTTAAAACATGACACACGTCCAAGGGACGGGTGAATTTCTTAATTAGCATCTTAAGCAAGGGCGTTTCTTTCATAAATCGATTTTAAGTAGAATTCATAAGGCTTGAGGAACACGCCTGAGATACAGGTGCCATTTACTACTACGCGATCGGACCAGGGGTGTGTTTTAGAAAGAAACGACCATGTTAGTCGCAAATTCATAAAAAAATCATAAAAATGAGATAAACTTATTTATTAATCCAGTGATGAAGTGCAATTGGGGCATTATATTGTAACATGAAATTTACTCAACATAGTGTCAATTTTAGCGTGTCTACAGTTGCCCCGCCTTGGCGTCTGCTTTGTAGGGGAGTGAGATAGAATGAAGCGAAAGGGGAATGAGGTGAAGCGGACTAAAAAGTAGATGCCAAGGTGTGATGAGACACGTCTCAGACACCAAGCGTTGGAAATCTTTCCAAGATTCTCAATGAAACAACTCAGATTGACTTCGAGAAAGCAATATCTGGACGGAAACTAAGCTATCAAAAAGATATGCGTGCGGGCACAAAAGGGGACACCATTGGAGAGCGGTTACCAGCCAGTCGACGTGTTACAATCAAGGTGGATTTGCAAAGGGTAAAGTGAAATAAGGTAGGAATCCATATAAAAATACTTTCAAGGAATCAGCCTTAGCGGCTCTAAGGAGAACAAAGTACTCGATTTGGAATGGAATATTTCATGTTAATATAATTCGGAGCGAGTGAACTTCATCACCGATTTAATAAAGAGCTTTTCGCGTTGAAGCTCAAAATCCTACATGATGCATGCTGGGCTAAAAGGAAAATTAAAACAAACTAAAAATAGAAAATAATCAAGGATAATATTGCTAAGCTATCCAGACTTAGTCAAGAATCCATATTTATAAGTTGACACTAAGCCGAAGCCCGTTTATCCACACATCAACTTAAAAATAGGAACCATCGTCCCAAGCCTTGGATGACCTAACGACATATCCGTGTGATCAAGACTCCCCTGGAATTATCACTATTTTTGATGAAGGGGAACTCAAATTCCAGGTTTATCAGAACCACAAGGTCCTTAATATGCTATAATAGCGTAGATACCATATAGTAACAATGCTTACAGAAAGGATACAGGGTTAAAGTGTCGCTTCATGGGTAGTGCACTGACAGCCTGTATTGCCTGCGCTCAAAGATCATTAGCATCAAAATGCACAGTAAATATAATCAGTCAAAATCTAAGAAATCTTTTTCCTGAAATAGCGATCGGGTCCCGGGCGCTTCTTATTAAGTGGTGGCCTAGGATAGGGCGTAGCTTGCCGACGTGATCTGTTTCGAACTCAAACTGTTCATTAAATGACGCTCAAGGAAGGAGCGTTTCTTTATAAGCCGCGGCAATTAACCAGGCACTATTTAATGAACAGCGGCCAGATGATGGGCACTATTCAACAGTGCGACCCGAACCTCCCAGTTTCGCTCAGAAAGTGTTCTTCAAGGACTTATTAGATGCGTTCGTCAACTTGAGCACTTGCGTCGTCTCTTCCTTTCTTTCTCTTCCTTCTTGCCCCGTGCCTGTAGTTGGTACTTAAACAAACAGATTAATTCATATGTTCGACTTGGCCTCTTGCCTTAAGAAGCAAGGGGTTATCGCTATTTTGACCATGATGACGGGTCAAGGGGCCAAGCCTTTATTTAATTAAGGCAAATCACAAAAATATGTAAAGAAAATGCGACATGCAAGCAAGCAAATGTAAACTTGAAATAGAATGCCGACACAATGATGTAAACAAGCATATGGGATGGGAAAGCAATGGGCTAAAAAAAATTTCTTTTATTTATTTATTTATTTTTTCATCTTCTCTTCATTTTTTCTTTTTTTCTTCTTCATTTTTCCTTTTATCATTTTTCTCTAATTAAAAAAAATGACGACATAAACATTAAAAAAACCTTATCTTTTCTATTTCTCCTCTTTTTTATGAAATGAGGTTGAACATAGTACAAGGGTCTTGAACCTTACTCAATCACCATCTTAAATTCATTAATCTTTCTCAAATAATTTAACAACGGGTCAACGTGTTTAACGACTCGTGCATTTACTCATATCCTCTTGCGGCCCATCCTTCTTAGTCGGTCTTTACCATCCCTTGAGCTTACAACCTACCATAGAGGGAGAAGTAAGAATAAGATGGGGAAGCTCACGAGAGGTTTCGGGGAACCGGGAAACCTTCCTCCCCTGCCCTAATGCCTATTGGGATTCGGTCTTTGGCTTAGGGAAATGTTATTCTTTTGCCCCTATTCATGCACGCTTACGACCAGGGTTTTCCCTGCGAGTCAACTTTGCCCTCTTGACATGCTTTTCTTTGTGTAACTTTCTCTTTTTTTTCAAATTTCTCAAACAGATAAAGACCTAATTATACTTTGGCTTTAAGCATTTTGTTCCCTTTTGGACCCTGACTTCCACCTACTAGGGTGGCAGGCAGGTTTGGTTAGCAATCCTTGACTCGTACTCCCTCTCGTGACCCGAAGAGGAGAGAATAGGTAAAGTTTTTACACTCTTAGTTTGGGTCTGACTTTTCTCGAATTCTGGACCGCTTGAGTTTAAGAGTAAAGCGTGTAGTGTGTGCAGGTGTTGACCCCAAAGTTAAACTATCAAGATTGAAGAATGAATTATAGATTTTGATTTTTTTTAGTCATGCCTATGCACTATGCCAGCCCGCAATTTTTTCATCATTTGTTTCCTCTTTTTTTTCTTTTTTCTTCTTTCTTCTTTTCTTTTTTTTAAAGACTTAGGGGTAGTATTTCTTTAAATACAAACCATTCCAAGGGTGAACAAATTCTTCCCCTTCAGCGTTAACCAGTTTGTAAGCGTTTCCAGGATATGCTTCCTTTATTACATAGGGCCCTTCCCAATTTGGTTGGAATTTTGACCGGGGTCTACCGGGTTTTACAAAAATTCTTTTAATTACCATTTCACCGACTTTAAATTTTCTCTCAATTACTTTCTTTTGATATAACGTGAAAGCCTATTTTGATATGCTTTTGCATGTTCAGCGGCGGCCAAACGCTTCTCATCTAGGAGTTCCAATTGTACAAGGAGAGACTCGCGACGCTCATCAATAGGGAGCTCCTTGTCCAATTTTACCCTAAGAGAAGGTATAAGAATCTCATAGGGGACTACAGCCTCCAAAAGTAAGAGCGAATGGAGTTTGCCCAGTAGGAGTCCAAATGGATGTTCGGTATGCCCATAGAGCTTCTACAAGTTTTTCTGGCCAATCCACAAATTTGTTGGCTTCACATGTTTTCTTGATGATTTTGATCAAAGTTTTATTAGTTGCCTCTGCTTGGCCATTGCCCTGCGGATAATAAGGAGATGAATGATGCAATGCAATGTTATACCTGTTGCGGAGATCTTGGAGCTGCTAAGAGATAAATTGAGGACCGTTGTCGGTGATGATGGTACTTGGAATGTCGAATCTTGCAATAATGTTCTTCATGATGAACTTGCAGACCGTTGACGCTTTGATCTCCGCATAAGCTTTCGCTTCCGCCCACTTGGTGAAATACTCTGTGGCCGTGAGTATAAACGATTTTGGTTTCGTGAGGAGGTTTGAATCACCAAGAGGTTCAATGATATCGAAAATCCCACATGGAGAAAGGCCATGGGGATGATATAGGATGGAGTGAAGAAGTAGGAGAGTGAATTTTGTCGGCGTGCAGTTGGCACTTAACACACCTTCGAACGTAGATAGAACAATCCTCTTCTAGACTGGGCCAATAGAAACCTAGCCTAAGGATTTTCTTAGCTAGCATCTGGCTATTCACATGGCCACCACACACTCCTGAATATGCCTCTTCCATGATCTTCCAAGATTCATCATCATCCAGGCACCTTAATAAAACTCCGGTGAGACCACTTCTATAGAGCACACCTCTAACTAAAGTGTATCGTTGGGCTACTCTTCAAATGGCCTTCTTTTCTTCCGCAGTAGCTTCTTCTGGATAAGACTGATCATAACAATATTTAGCAATCTCGTAATACCATGGATTTTCCTCGTCAGCCAGTTCTTCTTCTAAATCCAACAACATGACCTCTTTATTCTAAATAATTTTACCTTCCTTAATCTTCTTAAGCACCTCCTCCTTAATGCAAAGAAAAGCGGGATCCTTAATGGCGGGAGTGTGGCATTTATGGACAATGACATAGTGGAAATCCCATTCGGGAAGGAAAGTTAACGAGGAGGCAAGTGATGCTAGAGCGTCAGCTAAGATATTCTGATTGCGAGGAACATGGACAAAGATCAGTTTGATGAAAAGCTTGGCATAAGCGGAAGCAAGTTCCTGGTAAGGTTTAAGCTTAGGATTGAGCGTGCGACATTTGACAAGCACTTGACGCAAGATGAGCTAACTATCACCAATGATGCGAAGCTGGGTAACATCAAATTGATGGGCGGCCTGTAGTCCGGCCAGAAGTGCCTTATATTTAGCTATGTTATTTGTAACAGGGATGGCAAGCTGAGAGGCGAGTGGAATAGTGATACCCTCCGGTGTTAGAAGAACCATGTCGATCCCTCTTCCTAGAGAATTCGTAGCCCCATCAAAATGTAATGTCCACATGGGGTCTGAAGGTTGGTTAATGGACATTAATTCCCCATCTGGGAATTATGAACGGACCGTATCAAATCGGGGTAGAGGGTGGTGAGCAAGGTGTTCGTCAATGGCATAGCCCTTAATTGCTTTTTGCTGGATGTAAGTGATGTCAAATTGAGAAAGGAAGATTTGCCATCGTGCTAATCGGTCGGTAAGGATGGTTTTCAAGAAGGAATTTAATGGGATTCATTCGAGCAATGAGGTGAACCTCGTGAGCTAAGAATTAATGTTTATGTTTCTGAACTACCAAGACTAAAGCAGTGCAGGTCTTCTTCATAGTGGTATACCTCTACTCACAGGGGTTGAGAAGCTTTGATAAGTAGTGGGCTGCCCTTTCCTTACCTTCTTCGTCAACTTGCGCGAGGATAGCGCCTACTGAGTCATCCAGGACAGAGATATAAAGAACGAGTGGTTTGCCTGGAACTGGCGGCCTCAGGACAGGAGGATTTGAGAGATAATCCTTCAATCCGTCAAGGGCTGCCTGACACTTGTCATCCTAAATAAACTTGACTCCCGGCTTAGTAAGCTCGTAAAATGGCCTACACCTTTGTGAGTGCTGGGAAACAAATCGGCGAATAAATTACAACCTCCCGATCAATCCTCGAACTTCTTTCAAATTCTTGGGAGGAGGCATTTGTCTTATGGCCTTTGCCTTGTTGGGATCAATCTCGATACCCCTCTTACTTACGATGAATCCAAGCAACTTCCCTGATGAAATGCCAAATACGCATTTCTTGGGGTTCATCTTTAATTGATACTCCCATGCTCTTTGCAAGACTTTGGTCAGAACCCTGGGATGCTCGATCCTTATCCTTGATTTTACCACCAGGTCATCCACATACACCTCAATATAAATGTGGATCATATCATGAAAAATTGCCACCATGGCCCTTTGATAGGTGGCTCCGGCATTCTTGAGTCCGAAGGGCATGACCACATAGCAATAAGTACCCCATGGTGTAGTGAACGATGTCTTTTCTTGATCTTCTTCGTCCAAACGAATCTGATTATAACCTGAAAAGCCATCCATAAAAGAAAGAGTCTCATATCCTGCCGTATTGTCAATCAAAACATCAATATGAGGGAGGGGGAAGTCATCCTTAGGACACGTGCGGTTGAGGTCCCGAAAGTCTATGCAAATCCTAACATTTTCATCTTTCTTCATGACTGGGACAATGTTAGCCACCGAATTAGGATAAAGGATGACTCTAACGAACCTAGCTTTATGGATCTTATCGACCTCTTCTTTCATTTTCAATGCCATGTTAGGGTGGAAACGTCTCAACCACTGTTTGACCGGAATGGACCCTGGCTTAAGTGTAAGTCGAGGTTCAATGAGCGCATGGTCTATTCCCAGCATATCCTCGTAACTCCACGCAAACGTGTCCTTGTATTCTCGAAGAATCAAAATAAGTGCCTCTTCTTCGGAGGGCGGTAAGTTCTTGCTAATGAGGACAATCCTAGGGTCTTCATCAGTACCCAGATTTGTTTCTTTGGTAGGCTCTTCTACTGAGGCTGACGGCTCATCGAATCTTCTCAGGCCACTAGCAAAGGCGTCTGCCTCGTCCTCATATTCTCCATACTCTTCATCCCCCTCTTCAATAGGGTCTCCATCATTCATTATCTCATAAACACCAATACCCTCATTAAAAGTACATGAATCTTCATATTCTATTTCTGGCAGGATAATCAGATTCTCTACAAATTCGAGAATGGCTAGACAAGCTTGGCATCTGATAGCTAGCTCCCTGAGAAATCTACGGGGAATCTGCTTACCCTTGGATTTTCTAATAGCTACCCCTGGACTCTAAGAACTAGGAGAATAAGAACAACTAGCATGATCACTAGAACCTGACGAAGAGGAAGGAGGAAAGAAAAAAGTGGGTACAGAAGGGGATACAAATGAGGACCCCTCACTGGAGGGATAAAGAAGATCCACTAACGAATCTTGGAAGAGAGGCCCCTAGGTCGGGACACACTCAGAAAGAAGATAGGAGGTTTCCTCAACAGAGATGGAGGATTGGAAAGTTGAGAATTTGGCATTTTTTTTCATTTTCAATAATAAAGCAATGAGAGGAAGGAATAGGAGGTGGTGCAGAAATTTAACGATTTGAAAAAGATTGGATGAGTGATTGCCCACGCGGGGGCGTGATGGAGAGTTTAGAGAATTGCTCGAGGAGCAAGGGAGTAATTGGAGGAGAAGATTGAAGTGAATCTGGCGAAAAAGTTATCAAGACCGCGGGCGGTCTAGGGATATTTGAACAAAACATTTTATCAAATAAACGAATAACAACTTTTGGAGGGATGGATTTGAGAGAGAAAAGGCCGGCCCACAGCCTATCTAGGATGAAGCCTTCTTCGTATGGCACATCTGGCTCTCTGGTGTCTGTGTAATTGCTTAACAGCTGCCTCTTATCAATAATTACCGCTGACTTTTCAATTAGTTCATGAATCAATCGCGGCCACTCCGGATCAGTCGGCATGAACAGTCGACTTAGAGCAATGGTAATGTCATTCATGCCGAACCATCTGTATCAGTCACTTTCTGGGTCATCCATCTTTCTCCTTTTGTCTGGCCGTAAAGACTCCAGGGCTTTATATGTGACCAGTGGGGCTATGTGGCGAGCAAACTACCATGCATGTACATCTTGACAATCCAGCATTGAAGTAACTAGCATGGTTTGCTCATTATTATGAGTACCCCCTTTTACAAAGTGTGTTTGTAGGGTCCATGTCAGAGGCTATCGGTATGTTTTAAGAGTAGAAGTCATGACGGCCCATGACCCTTGTTCTTCTTTGCTTGGTCCTCTGTACCCTAGGCCACCCAAGGGAATCATCTTCTGGTGCCTGACAGGTTTGATTCGGCCGTGAAGGTTAACACCCAAACCTTTGCCAGTTATGTACACCATTTTCATCAAGATACTCCATCCTAGGGTATTCAACACATTTTTCTTGTTCTTCCCCTGGGGGGGTAGGGGTATCATCATAACTGATGCCGGCTTAGTAACTAGAGACCTTAACAAATCCTGTCGTGGGTCGGCAACATCCAACATTGAGAGCAAAGGCCTATTGGAAGGCCACATAGAAGGCACCGATGTTGTAGAATGTATATCTTCTGACAGTAGAATGGGCATACTAGTAACTTTGATAAGGCGCCCTTTGTGTGAAAATTTTATACATTGATGGTTCGTAAAGGGCACAGCATCAAGCTCCTAAATATAGGGATGGCCCAGAATGCCGTTGAACGTCGGGTCCATGTCCAGAATGTGGAAATCCGCTGTGATTGAGACCGGACCCAAACCCACTTTTAATGTGATCATCCCCAGGGGAAGTTTCTTGGTATTGTCATAGGCCGTGACGGTAATTATAGATGGCCGGATTTGACTTTTTGGAATACCACACATTTTCAAGGTACTTGGTGGAAAAACATTAATTGATGTCCCGGTATCGACCAAACATTGTTTTACTGCCACTTTGTTAATATCAACAGTAATGCACAGTGCGTATTTTCTGGCCGACTGAGGAGCCAATTCATGTTCATAAAAAGTAATGGCTGGTTGATTGCTGGTTGGAGTTAACATTGTACTAACATGTTCGACTGGAATATCTTCATTCACCATTACTTTCTGCAGGTATTGCTTTAAGGCCAACTGATGTGTAGTAGATCTTCTAATCAATTCTAGAATAGAGATCCGGGCCGGCGTTCTATCTAGATGCTTTAATAAATCAAATTCTATGCCCGGTACAGACTGTTGTTCCTATTCTCTCTGTTCTTTCACCGGCTCCTGCTCCCGTTGGGGAAACACTCGGTGGAACATCCGTCCACTACGGAGCACCATTATTTTCGACGCCTCTGTCGGGCTTGGAGTAGGTAAAGGGTTAGAGGAGGTAGAGGGAACAGTGGAAGGTGTGTTAGATGCTGGGGCAGGATTGGTAGAAGGAGGGATTCTTATAAGGGGCCTCGCCGGTTGAGGGTTATCGGAAGGTGGAGGTGGAGGCCGGGTGAGAAAAAGGGGCCTCGGAAGCATGGTGGTAGACGTGGTAGGTTGTGGTGGAACCGGAGGGGAAACGGTCGCCTGCGGGGGGTGGATAAGGAGGGGCCTATTTGGTGGGGGGTTTTGAGGTGAGGAAGAATTTGTGGGTTGGCATATAAGAAGAGGCCGTGAAGGAGTAGGATCAGGGTTAAGTGGCCCTGGAGTGGTATAACGTATGAGGGGACGTGGCGGTTGGGAGGAGGATACATGTTGGAGCCTTCTTAACAATTATGGTGGTTGACTAGAGGTTTAGTGAATGGCCCCGACAGAGGCGCACTCTTCATGCCAGCCATGTCCTCTCTCCACTTCGTGGACTTAGGTGACAGGGTTAACTTGTTGATTTTGAATCGGGTGCTCCGATAGCGGATTATTTACGATCCCCATATTTGGCTGGGGTGCAGGAGCCTGCTGTTGTTGCTGACCTTGTTGTGGCTGCTGCTGTAGACATTGTTGCTGACGGGGAGGCCTTCTTGCCTTCATGGAGGCCACGACCTTTCTCATCTCATCCCAATCTATACCTCCTTGGTCATTCAAATCATATATATAATCTTTGAAGTTAAAGCAGTGGGTTATACTATGACCCGGCTGCCTATGGGAAACACAATATCGGGAGGTATCGACATTTTGCGGCCAGGCCGTTCTTTATTTTGGCAAGACAAGCAGATTGGCGGCCATGAGGGCATTAAAAATATGTGGAAGGCTTTCTAGCAATGGTGGGTATTCGGCTCTTTTAGGGCCCATGGGCCTTCTAGGTTGCTGGGGATCATAGTTAGCAGGTGGAGGTACGTTGTGGTAATGCTGGGGAGCAGGAGGGTTATGAGGCATATTCTGGTTTGGTGGAGGAGGTGGAGGTCGAAAGGGTTGCATGGGATTGTTTTGTTGTGGCGGGGCTTGGGGGAGAAAAGAAGGTTGTGGTTGTAAGGGTTGCAAAGGTCTGGGATTGGATGGATTACAAAAGAATGTGGGATTGCCAACTGCTCTTATCTGCTCATTTGTAACAGTCCCCTCGGTGGTGGCGCCATTAGGGTTTGCATTGTTATTCTTTCTTATAAGCCTCAGCCTCGGTTCGAACATGCCTATGATAGGTGAATCTTTCATTTGAGTTTCAATATACCGGGCCCGTTCATATAGTTCCTCCATTGTACTAAGTTTATTAATGGCCAGAATGTGCCGGAATTGTGGAGTTGAGTTAGAGATTATCATCTTTACCTGCTCTGCCTCCGACAATGTATCTTTCAATTTCCCTGCCATAACCCTCCATCTATCAGGAAACTATATGAAATCCTCATCGGACCTCATTTTCTCAGCAACAAGATCCGTAACTGACAAAGACGGGCCAACACGGTCCCAATACTTCTGAAAAAACTTTCTCTTCACCACATCAAAGTCTCTAGCCTTAGTCGGTTCTAAGGAGTAAAACCACTCTAGAGCTAGACCATAAAGGGACCTTCTGAAAAGTAGGCCAATGAAGCTTTATTATTTTGCCAAAAGGATGTTTTATACAGAAAGTCCTTCAAATGAATGAACGGGTTGTCCGTTCTGTTATAACGGCTGAAGGTTGGCATTTTTTAGGGTGGCAAATGAAAGGGTGCCATGACAGGTATAGTGACTTCTGGCGGATCCTTAGAAACATACATCTTCCTGATTTGTTCTTCTATACTGACAATCTTTTGGAGCAGCATCGTGCTTGTATTTGACTTGATCGAGGTCGGTCGTTCAGAGAGAGGATCTGGCATAGGCCGTTTTGAAGGCTGGGGAGGTGGGGTTGATTGTGGCCTAGCCACGGAATGACTTGCCAAGTGAGCTAACGTAGTCATAACGGGGGTCCTTGGACGTGATAGGACCCTTTGGGAGACCGCCTGGTCATTGGTGGTATGAATCTGAAGGCCATCTGCGGCCTGAGGGGGATTAGAAGAAGAGGAAGGGACTGACTTCCCCTTAAGGGTGGCATGTATCGCCTGGCGTTGAGTCTCATCTAATTGCGATAGAGCCCTGATGAGGTCATTGACATTAATAGATGAAGTGGTGTTCCCAGAAGTGGTTTGAGTGATGGGTTGGGTTTGAGAAGGGGAATCAGTTCCCTGATTGGTGGTGTCCACCATGTAAATTTGAGGATGAGAAGTGGGGTAGTTCCCCTCGGATTGAGTGAAGCCTTGCGGGAAGTCATCATACTGGACAAACTCATTAGGGGGAATCTCTTGGACTTGGTCATATTGATCATCCTCATAATCATAAGAGTACTCTTGATCGGCCATTTGAACAATTTTACCTGAACGGAGTCTCATGATTACACTGAGAAATCAATGCAGTAAACAAGATATAATGGAAGAATAAACACTTCAAGTAAATGATCAAAATGAATCGTCAAACAAGTTGGGATGATTAGGGAAATTTTTAAGGTTCTTTTGTGCTTAAAAGATGAATTTTAATGATATGGTTCAATCCTCAATTCAAAGGAGATCCTAGTTTCAATTTGGTATACTCCGGGTCAACTAGGTTCCTTCTCTCTCTTCACCAACGCAAGGGTTATCTAATCCTCAGGGTACTCCAAAGGATACAACCAGCCTAGCGTTCGTGAGGGAATCCACGGGTGCGAGGACTTACGGAGACCTTGGTTAAGGAATTTCTGATCTAAAGAGACGGAATGCTCAATGGAGGGTCGTTCCTTTCCCAAGAAAGTGTGAGAATATCCTATGGGTGTAGAGAGAAAAGGTCTCTCAACCATATGCTCAAATGCAAATGCGCAGGTAATCAATAATAAGCATATAATGATAGCAAACTAAACTAGGGAAGCCATTCGGTTAACACACAAATAAATGGCACCCTTTGCAGGGGCGCTATATCATAAACGGCGACTGTATGACAGCCACGTAACAAAGAACATCGCCCTGGTACAGGGTGCGACCAACAGAGAATAGTGCATTCCCTTGGCAGCAACGGTATAAATGGTGCCTGTGGATGCGACGCTATAAATCCGAACAGCGCCCTTGCCAGAGGCGCGGCTCACAAAAACAATGTACCTACGTGGGAGTAAAATTAGTGAAACGCGCCCTGGTGTTGGGCGCTGACCAGAAATGGCGCCTCTAATAGAGGTGCAGTATATAGCAAATGGGATACCCACTATGGGTAAAAATGAATAACGGCGCCCTGGAGTTGGGCATGTACCACAAAATGACGACTGTGTAGCAGTCGTGGTATCAGTAAAACAGACAGAGAGTTGATCTTTCCCTCAAAACATGGTATAGGTGGTTCCCAAAATGGCTAATCTGGTGGTTAATCGCACGTGGTGCAAAGGAGGAGGGTGCTACGTGGAGCACAAGAGGAGGGATACGCGTGGGTACCGAAGGGAGGGGCACACGAGGGTGCCAAGAGGAGGGGCACACGTGGGTGCCAAAAGGAGGGGCACGCGAGGGTGCCAAAGGGAGTGGTAATCAGAATAAAAACATAAAGGGTCCCACCGTGATTGCCAATTTGTTGAACATGTGAAATAGACATGTTTTGAAAAGGGAAAATTTATGTCAATTCATATGAGGGTTAAGAAAAAGAGCATGTGATGCTCTAAAGGAAGGGTGATTGCCAGAGGGTATGGATGCCCTCAAAATAGGAGAATGTGGTCGCATAGATACCTGGTAAGCCGGAGTGGTTGGGTTCTTTTCTTTCTCCTTCAATCGGCCGGCCGACGAAGTGGGTTTTTATTGTTGATTACCTTGAAAAGAAAGTATAAACAAAGAAAGATAAACCGGATTAGCCAATGTGTAGTATCAAGTCCTTAGTGTGTAAAATAGTATGAAATTGTGCATGAACACACCTTTTGGTGGGTTTTTAAACCCCTAGGAGGAGTGTAGGATGGAGAGTATGTGAGTGCAATAACTAATATCTAAGATTATAATGCAAAGATATCTAATGGCACTGTCATGAAACTAACATGAGAACCCACTATGATGAAAAAGATGAGAGTGAGATTGAGTGAAATAAAAAGAAGAAAGAAGAAGAGAAGAATCTCCCTTCTGCTCTTGTGAGCAGGACCGAGAGAGGAACTCCTTTTTAAAACTTGAAATTCAATGGATGAAAAGAACAGCAAGAATAGGATGCAATGAGATTCATCGGGGTGTCTTCTTCCTTCAGGTTTTCTCTTCAGGCTCTCCCTCTCAGGTTCTGTCCCTCAGGTTCTCACTCACGTGCGAAGGAGAATATGGGGGGTATTTATAGTGGTTTATGAAAGATCAAAGGGAGGAAGGGCCAGAGACCCCCTTCCAAAGGTGAATAGGGTGTTAAATAATAGCAATGCTCAATCTAGGAAGGTACAATGCAATTCGGACACGGAAAAGAAATCGCGACCGGGTCACGGTCGCTATTCACAAACAGCGCCCAAGGGTCGGCCGCCTATAGGTTTGAAAATTTATACTTCCCATATTTTAAAACATGACACACGTCCAAGGGACAGGCGCGTTTCTCAATTAGCGTCTTAAGCAAAGGCGTTTCTTTCACAAATCGATTTTAAGTAGAATTCGTAAGGCTTGAGGAACACGCCTGAGATACAGGCGCCATTTACTAATACGCGACCAGACCATGGGCATGTTTTAGAAAGAAACGTCCATGTCAGTCGCGAATTCATAAAAAAAATCTTAAACATGAGAAAAACTTATTTATTAATCTAGTGATGAAGTGCACTTGGGGCATTATATTGTAACATTAAATTTACTCAACATAGTGTCAAATTTAGCGTGTCTACAATCATCCCCAAACTAGTGGGCAGGTGGAAATTTCCAATCGAGAAATCAAAAATATTTTGCAAAAGACGGTGAGGACTGATAGAAAGGATTGGGCTGAGAGATTGGATGATGCATTATGGGCCTATAGAACGACCTATAAGACCCCCATTGGAATGTCACCTTTTAGATTGATCTATGGAAAAGCCTGCCACCTTCCAGTGGAACTGGAATACAAGGCTTATTGGGCGATTAAGCAATTTAATTTGGATTTGGTCCAAGCTGGAACACACAAGGCCCTGCAACTAAGTGAGCTAGTGAGCTTCGTAAGGAATCTTATGACAATTCCAGAATTTATAAGGCTAGGATGAAAGATTTCCATGACAGACATATTGCAAGGAAAACATTCGAACCTAATCAAAAAGTCTGATTATTCAACTCCAAATTGAAACTTTTTCCTGGGAAGCTCAGATCTAGATGGGATGGGCCATACATTGTGGTTAATGTATTTGCCCATGGTGCTGTTTGTGAATCATGGAAAATCCACTCTTAAGAAAAATATATATATAAGAGAGAGAAAAAGAAGAATAATGATGAAAAAAGGAGTAAAAGAGCATGTGATGCTACTAAGGAGAGTGATCGCCAGAGAGGTTACCTCAATAAGAAGAAAAGATGATCGCGAATACCTGGTGATAAATAGGATGCGGGATGGATGTAGATTCCTTCCTCCACCTTCTATCGGCCGGCCGATGAAGGGGGTTTTCCTTGTTGATTACCCTGAAACAAAGAACAAACAAGTAAAAGAAAAGGAGATCAGCCAAACGTGAGTGTAGTATCAATCCAAAGAAACAGTATGATGATGAAATAAGAATATAGCATGCACACCTTTTTGTTTGGTTTTAAAACCCCTAGAGAATTAGGATGAGGAGGTAGATATGCATGCTAATGCAAAAGAAGAAAAGTATGATGATCGATGATGATACGATGAAGACAAACACACAAGGGAGAGGGAACCCCTGCTGTTCCTGTAAATAGTAAAGGGGAGAACCACCAGAGCAGTAGGAAGCAGAAGGAAGATGATGAAGAGATCACACGGATGAAGAGAGTAGAAACTCTTCTTTGCGCAAAAGAAAACTGCTCTCTACTCTTTCTCTGATTCGTGGTTAATGGCTCCAGCATTCCGTAACCTCGCGCGAGATTGACTAGGGAATCCTTTTATAAGGTTTCGATCAAGATAAACACAGATTTGGGAAGATAAGAATAGGCAGTGATCGTTAACGGCAAGGACTCTAGTTCCCAGATCGAGCAAGGTGACCAAGAAAGGCAGGGAACACTTCAGGAAAGGTGAGTTTAAGCAGGATATGAAAGGGTGAGACACGACCTACCAAAGGGCGTCAATTCAACAATTGACGACCTACCCCAAGGGGGTTAATCAAAACACGACCAGGATCAGGGCGTCACTTCCTGGATTCAATTTTGGCAATAAAACCTCCTTTATTTGAAAAAATGTGAAAGACGCCTGAGGAAGAGACGTTGATTAAAAACACGCCCTGAGGAAGGACGCTAATCATTGATTTTCAAATCGTAGTGGGACTCGCATAACACCAGGAATTGACGCCCAGACCACAAGTCGTCCTTTCTTAAAAACACACCTCAAGAAAGGCCGTTAATTAAATAATGCCCCCAATGAAGTCGTTAATCACCAAAAATGCAAGAATAAATCACAAAAACACACAAAAATAGAAAAACTTTATATTATAGAAATATTGAAGTTCACTTTGGGGCATTATCATAGTGACATGAGATTTGATCATTATAGCGTCAATTTTGACGTGTCTATAGCTACCCCGCCTTGGCGTCTGCTTTGGAAGGGAGTGAGACGGAATGGAGAGAAAGTGCAACAAGCGAAATGAAGTGGAGCGAACTGATAAGTAGATGCCAAGGTGTGATGTGACACGCTCGTGACACTAAGCATTGGAAATCTTTCCAAGATTCAAAGTGAAACAAACTCCGGGTGATTCCAAGAAAGCATCGATTTGCTGGATAAAGGAGACTAAACTAAGCAAATAAAATGTGCACGTGGGCACGACAGGGAGACACCATTGGAGAGAGGTTACCAGCCAATGTGGACGTGCTACAACCAAGGTGGATTGTAGAAAAATAAAGGGAATTGAGATGAAGATCCAGCAAAAGGAAAAGTTACAAGGAACTAGCTTGAGCGACTTCAAAGAGAATAAAGTACTCAATTTGGAGTGGAATATCTCATGTCAACTCAATCAAGAGCGAGTGACCTTCATTGTTGCCATAATATGAAGATTTTCATCATGAAGCTCAAAGTCCTACATGATGCATGTTGGGCTACAAGAAAGATTAAAACAAACTAAAAATAGAAAATAATAAAGGATAATATTGTTAAACCATCTAGATTTGGTCAAGAATCCAAATCTCTGAGCTGACACTAAGCCGAAGCTCGTTTGTCCACGCATCAACTCAGAAAGTGGAACCATCGTCCCAGACCTTTAATGACTCAACGGCCTGGATTCAATTTTGGCAATAAAACCTCCTTTATTTGAAAAAATGTGAAAGACGCCTGAGGAAGAGGTATTGATTAAAAACACGCCCTGAGGAAGGACGTTAGTCATTGATTTTCAAATCGTAGTGGGACTCGCATAACACCAGGAATTGACACCCAGACCACAAGTCGTCCTTTCTTAAAAACACGCCTCAAGAAAGGCCGTTAATTAAATAACGCCCCCAATGAAGTCGTTAATCACCAAAAATGTAAGAATAAATCACAAAAACACACAAAAATAGAAAAACTTTATATTATAGAAATATTGAAGTTCACTTTGGGGCATTATCATAGTGACACGAGATTTGATCATCATAGCGTCAATTTTGGCATGTCTACACTATTGAAATCCTTGATCCTAAAAGTGGGAATACATTTAAAGTCAATGGGCAAAGACTTAAACCCTACATTGAGGGGCTCTCAAATGAAATGATTGAGGACACAATTGATTTGTATAATACTCATTGAACTCTCATGCGTCTGGCTGAAGACGTTAAATTTAGCACTTATTGGGAGGTAACCAACCCAATATTTTTCTCAATTATTATTGAGTCATTTTTTTTCTTTTTTGTCGGAGGCTGTAGCAACCCATCTATGGAGGCACCTCCCTCTTGCCCAGGTTGTACCATTCCCTCTCAATACATTCCCATCTATATATTATTCTAGTTTTCTATATTGATCATGCCATTGAGGACAATGTCACTTAAGTTGGGGGGGAATAATTTTCAATCCTCAAAAAAAAAATCAAAACCTGAAAAAATTTCTCAAAAATTTTCTTGGATTACACTCCTAACTAAGTGCTTCATGCTGATATTTCATGATAAGAAACTTGTCAAAATGATAAGCCTTATAATATCCACTTGTGATAGCAGTGAGTTTAGGGGTGAATTAGTTTGTTATGTTTTTAGCATCTTCCTCGGAATACACTCAGATTTTTGAACTCACACTCATTTACACACTAAGGAGAATAGTGGGTATTAAACATAAGGATGATGAGATTTTTTCTTAATACTTAGGCGATGATTGATAATTCTGCCTAGTCATTGAAGATCAATCGTGAGGAAAAAGCTACCTGCCTACAAATAAGTGCAAAGCACCAAAAATATATATATAAAAAATAAAATCATGGAAAATGCTCCTGATCTTTGTAACCGGGCCTGCTTCTCCTAAGGCAAGAGTTGAGGTTCGCGTCAAATGGTGAAGGAATGTGTAGCCCCATGAAGAAAAAAATTTGATGAAAAAAATGATGATGAAATAAGGCAGAGTGAAGCTACATGTAATTCGAGAGTCTGATTTGAAATATGTAGAATTGGAAATCATCGTTAAGTAATAGATAGAAGTCCCATGCATCCAGCTGACTGATGTCCACTAATGAAATTAGAACACATGTACACAAAGAGATACAAAAATTGTGAGTGTAACCTCAGGAAGTGTCTAAATACATGGATTGACGAAGTTTATTCCTGACATATATTGCTTAAACTTGTAGTATTCTATAGTTTAAATCGTGGTGCTCACATTCTTGTCATGACATGTGATTTATGAACTCTTCTTAGTCCAAAATTTATAATTGTTTACATTGCTAAGGGACTAGCAATGAGAAAGTTGGGAGGTGTGATAACTTCATATTTTTACATATTATTTCTATATATGCTTGGGAGAAAATTCTAAGTAATTGTTGATTATGTGTGAAAATGTTTACAAAAATAGATTTTTATGAATATGTGAGTTTTCATGGAAAACAAAAATTATTGGGGAGTAATTTGTGAATAATAATAGTCATAAACTCGAGTGCATATATGTGAATAAGATTTACATTGACTAATGTTCTATGTTAACAAAATTATATATATATATATATATATATATATATATATATTGTCACACATGCACTTTTTTTTAAATGGCAGGTTGCTGGTATAACACATGCAGGGTGGTTATGGCTTCACGTAGATGGCTATAGATGGTTGCATGAGGTGGCGGCAGTATAACAAGAATGCATAAGAAGGACATCACGTGCATGGCAAGGCAAGAAACATTTACATGCGTTGGCAAGACCATTGGCTTGATTTGCATGAAGGCTACGGTTTGATGTGCCATTCACGAGAATAGACAGACATGGAAATGACTGCTACATGCATGGCCATGTTAGGTGCATGAGCTTTGTTCCCTCAACGAAAAATGCGACTTCAATGGCGGTGCATGGGTTTCTTCTTGGGTGTGGTTGCTACCGTGGCAGACCGCTCAATAGGATAAGGAACGGAAGATGGCCGAATGCATGCAAAAGATGGGGTAGCCGCATAGGTTGCCGTCACATCGCAAGGGTGGCGTTCACATTGGCTGGCGATGGGCTGTGTCGGCTGGGTGTTGCGATGGCGTTGGCGTCTCCACCGCATGAATAGCGATAGTGGCATGTGATGGGCTTCACGAAGATGCCGCCGATGAGATAAGGAAGGTGGACGTCGCAAAGATAGCAGAGGTCGTTTGCTCCACGTGCGGCAGCAGCGCGAATGATGGGCGAAGCAGGTTCGCTCCGTGAGCTGGGTTCGCAGCAGCGAGAACGGGAGTTTTGTTCGCCAGCGAGGCCTCAGCGAATGTAGTCAAGGGGGCGATGGCAAAGATAGCGGAGGCCATCCGCTCACTGTGTAGTGGCTCGGGAGGTTAACTCGTGGGTTCCGTTTGCGTCCAAACTACATGCGGAGGTGACCGCGTAAGGCTGTGTGGATGATAGCGGCGATGGCGTCGAAAGCGGAGGTGGTTCTGTGGAGCTCTTGGCGAGGTTCATCCCTATAAAAGAGATGTGATGGGGTTCGTCAGGGGGGTTCGTTCTTCATTTTTTGGAGTTTTTAGTTGTTGGGTTTAAGCCCTTGTCGTAGATTTCTTTTGTTTTCGCTTGTTGTTTTCTGCCGTTCGCTCGTGCGTGGCAAGGGCTTGACCGGAAGAACATCAATGTCGGCCGTCACGTGTGGAGCCTCCTCTGCCGCTCGCGTACCCCATCTGCTACCACAAGTCCTCCTGGGTGCTGCCCGTGGCGGCGACCTGAACTTCTTCTGCTGCATATGGGGGGCTACGGCGAGCTTCCTCTGCCGTGCTGACCTCTTGGTCTTCATCCCATGCTGATGTGTGGACACTTGGCAACAAGACGAAGAGACACCATGACGGAGGATTGCAGCGTTCAGTGCTGCAGTTTCTTTTCCTTTGTGCACTTTTCTTTTATGTTGTGTTTTGCGGTGTCTTTTCTTGTCTATGGTATTAGTTTCTTTAAAGTTTAAACTTCAGTAGTTCACCAATCGCAGTTGTCATTGTAAGCATGTCTTTCTTTGATACAATTATTTTGCTTTCTTAGTTATTCATCTTCATCTCTGGCCTCCTATTCTCCAAACATGGTGTCTTTCTTTTGTTGTTGTCCTTGCACTTGATTACATTAATTTGATTCTTAGTTTCTTAAAGTCCATTCACCTAGGTTAGTTAATTTTAATTCATCAACTTCCATTTGAGTATCCATTTGCATGCATTTCTAATTATAAAAACTCAAGATTTTCTACCTTAAAAATGAATTTCGCTGTGGATTCGACTCGTTCTCACCACTTAACTGTTTCCTTTTAATTAATTTGTGGGCCGATAATTAAATTTGGTAGTGGACGTATTAACGGCATGCGTTTTTCCTATCAGTTGCAAGACAATATAAATGGGCTAGATGAATATGTACAGCCCGAATTAGAACCCTTACTGGTACAGGATCATGTCCCGTGGTATGAGCTAGAGCAGCTTTCACTCAAGCAGGAGGGAGAAGCTGACACAGCACCCGACAAGGATGGCAGCCTTTTCTGGGGGCAGGCGCCAGCCGAAGAAAAGAAGAAAAAGAAACAAATGAAGAAAAGAAAGGCCGCCAAGGTCAATAAAGAACTGATTGTGTCCTGCAATACCCTCTTGGCTCTCTTCAACCTTCCTAGTAAAGATGACGAGGAAGAAATATGCTTCACACCTACCGCCGGGGCAAGCCAGACTGAAGCAGCTACTGCAGCACATACAACCCGATCAGGCCGAAAAGGGGGGCGCCAGCCGCCTGCTTACCATAATATCATATTCCGGGGAGAGCAACCCTACAAGATACCTTCCCTGGAGGTCAAAGGGGTCCCAATCCCTCCTCCAACAAGCCTTTATAACCAGAATGGGGGTAGCACTACTACCCCTTCCTTCTTGGAATTTTTGAAGGTGTCTAAGGGAAAGCAACCGTGTCAGGATGCCAACCCTGCAATCGGGAATACTTACCCGAAGCCCCAACAGTCTTCCGAAGCTCCGGAGGCAGATAAAACTTGCCCGGCAGTAGCTAATGAAGGGCAACAGGAACATGACACCAAGCGAAAAGATGCAGAATCTGAGCCGGATAAGGCAAGAGCGTTAAGGACCACAGCCCAAGACTCCTCCAAGCCTAGATGGGCAGATGAAATGAAGCTGTCCAATATCCGAGCAGGAAGCCGGGTAGTTAAATTGTCGAAAAAGCTCCCGGTGAGATTCACTGTTTGGGAAATCCTATCTCTAAGTGAAGAGACCCGACGGGCGATTATCACTGCTTTGCAGAGGCCTGCTCAATATGAAGCCTGCTTGGCTGAAGCAGCGCCAGATGCCAGCATGACCTTCACCCAGGAGGACATGTTGCTCCCTACTACCAGCCACAACAGGCCGCTATACATGAGGGGACACCTAAATGGACGGGAGCTGAGTAGGATCCTGGTCGACCCTGGTGTAGCTGTCAACATTCTACCATACAGAATATATCAGAGGCGCCACTTTAACGTGCGCCTCGATAAAGTCAGAGATATGTGTATCACCGGCTTCAACCAAAAGTGTGAAGTATCACTAGGGGTAGCGAAATTCACACTCACTTTGGCGGACTTTACTATGAGAGTGCAGTTTCATGTCATGGACTCCCGCACCTCGTACAAGGCGCTACTTGGCCGTCCCTGGCTGCATGAAAATATGGTGGTGCCATCCACGCTCCACTAGCACATCAAATATAGTCTCGAAGGGAGGGAAGAGAGGATATTTTCTGACCTCCACCCATTCAAGGTGTCCGAATGTCACCTGGCAGACGCTCATCTATATGTAGATCGGTCTCAAAAGACTTCTGAAGCCAAGACCCCTGCAGGGGCACCAAAAAGCACCTCCGGCGACGACTGGTTTCCACCACTGCCACGCGGATATATCAAGCCCAAGACGGTCTCTCATATCACCGTCACCGGAGACGTGGGCAGGATAGCACCTCCCGCCATATACCCCGAAGCCAATAAAGCCAAGGTCGATCAGCAGCACGACCACATAAGGTTCCTGAAAGGCCTTACCATGCCAATCCCTGGCCTCGAACATGCCACTGTCGAGCCTTTCAAATCTTGGGAGGTAGCGCAGATAGATGGCCCCGGCAGCTTGTTTTTTATAGCTAAGGAGCACCCTACCCGGGAAGACACTGATTTCATCTACCCGAAGACATAGAGAGCCGGTCAGTTCCCATCCAGGGTCTGGCATTCATGACAAGTCGGATGTCCAGGATGTTCCAGAAGCAACACATCCCCTCTGACCAGTCGCACAAGGACAAAGAAGCAATCCAGAAGATTTGGTATCCCGCAAGTCTGGACAAAGAACTGAGACGTGTTTCTTAGCATCTAGGGTTGGGCTTCACCCTCGAAGAATATTATTACAGTGGGCACTATGAGTTGGACACCATCGCCTCTTTATATCTTGCTGAAGACAACCCGATGGGGGCAACTTTCGATGAATACCCAGCAGAAGCTGAATATGTTGAACCGGCTCGACGAAGAGACTCAAAAACAGAGACCATGACTCCTTGCCGATGCTGGGAGCATGTCTATCCTGATGAAGCGGCCCTTCAAGATAGATTTGACACGGCCAGCAGTAGTGAAGCTGAAGATGTTGAAGAAACATGGACATCTTCCTCTAGCGGGCCTCCGCTAATGATGATCTCAGCACGTCTTGTGCCAATCAGGGAAGCTTCTGTCGAAACCGATCGAGAGATGTATGCTACTGAAAAGGAAAAGGCCACCTCCACCGAGGACATGGCGATCCAAGAGGGCGAGACCTTCTCACCTTCTGTTACAAAGCTGCGATGCTACCCCAGCCCAGCAGTAAATAATCACCAGTCTTTCGTGATCGCAAACCTATCTGTAGGGGATGAAGCTATCAACTCATCCCTCAAAGCTGCAATGGCGGTGGATTCGCTGATGGAACAATTCGCACAGCCGCTACTAGCGGTGCAGAGATCCCTGTTGAAGTTCAAATAGAACCAAATGAAGAGATCGAGGTCTTTGACCTTGAAGATGATATTCCAGACTTTGTCGACCTTCAGCCAGTGCCCCCAGAAATAGAAGACGGAGGCCAAGCCACAGTCGATGAACTGATAGAAATTAATCTGGGAGATGAGGATGACCACATGCCGACCTTCCTCAGCGCCCAGCTATCTACTGAAGAACAAAAGCTGTACATCTAGCTACTGCGAGAATACCGGGATTGCTTTGCCTGGACCTACAAGGAAATGCCAGGACTGAGCCCCGCAGTTTCACAACATGAGCTAGCAATAAGCCCTGAAGCCGAACCAGTGAAGGAACCGCCGCGGCGGATGAGGCCAGAGCTCATCACTCAAATATGCAAAGAAGTGGACAAGCTCATTGATGTGGGTTTCATCGAAGAAAATCAATGTACCACGTGGCTGGCCAATATTGTGCCTGTCAAGAAGAAGAATGGGCAAATCCGGATATGTGTTGACTTCGAGATCTGAATAAAGCCTGCCCCAAGGATGACTTTCCAGTACCAATAACGGAGGTCATGATAGATGCAACAACCAGCCATGAGTCTCTATCATTCATGGATGGGTCATCCGGCTATCACCAAATATGGATCGCGGAGCATGACCGAGTCCACACTGCCTTCCGAACTCCCAAAGGTATTTATCACTACAAGAGGATGCCATTTGGATTAAAGAACGTCGACGCCACTTATCAGTGGGTGATGACTAGAATATTTGATGAGATGCTCTACCATAAGGTCGAGTGCTACATAGATGACCTGGCAGTCAAGACCATAAAGAAAAAATACCATCTGCAGGACCTCCGAGTTATCTTTCAGAGGTCAAGGCAGTATGAATTGAAGATGAACCCTATGAAGTGTGCGTTCGGAGTATCGAGTGGAAAGTTCTTGGGTTTCATTGTCAGATACCGGGGAATTGAAATAGACCCCGCAAAGATCAAAGCAATTCAGGAGTTACCCTCACCGAGGAACCTCTCTGAACTAAGATCTCTGCAAGGCCGCCTGGCATACATCCGACGATTTATATCCAACTTGTCAGGGCGATGCCAACCCTTTTACAAGCTGATGATGAAAGATGTTCCCTTTTATTGGGACGAAGATTGTCAGACAGTCTTTGACAAGCTCAAAGACTATCTGAAGACTCCTCCGGTGTTGGGCACACCGGTGCAAGGACGGCCGCTGGTTTTGTACATAGTAGCCTCATATAACTCCCTGGGGGAAATGTGTCATGCCCCGAGCGCAGAAGGAACCCGGAGTGCGTGACGAGTTTATAATCATTCATGTCAATCAGAGCAGTAAGAATTTCGACAACGAAGAGTGCGCAATAATGTAAGACATCACTAACAATTAATCTGATACCATCAATCCATAATCCATAATGATAATATCCTTAAACTGATACCAATAATCCATCATACCAAAAATGTTACTAATAGTGGAAGACTTAAAAGGAATAACATTATCCTTAGGACATAAGCCTCATACAACACGACTCATTAAATAAAGATGACATGACCATGACATCAAGGAAAAGACACGATGTAGCGGGACTTGGCACGAAGGTTGTTGATAATAAGATGATTTCTAGACATGCTGTGTCTAGGAAGCAAGATCCAGCACGACACTTGAAAGCTCTACGCTCATCACTCTTGATCATCCCCATCTAGTTGCGTGTCAGAATCCGAGTTACCTAAAAAATGATGGAAAGCACTTGATGAGCCAGCGCTCAGTAGGAAGTATATCTCTAGACCCAGACTAGCTTTAAGTGATTAATACATTATGCAATATGGCATGTTTATGCATGTGAAAAATGCAAGTAAAATGACGAGAGTGAAATGGCAATAAATATCAAGAATGAGCTAGCGAGATATCATGTGTATCAAGTAAAATTGTATCAAGGGTACCAAGCATGTAATATCAAGTCATGTCAAGAGATAGTGGCTACTTATTTATTCAAGTGCGTACCCATTCCGGGCCACGCGAGTCAAGCAAGTCAAGTCAAGCACGAGAGAGAGTGTGGAATGTCGTGATCAAGCTAGTCATACACTCTGGTGCAATGCCACACCGTAATCATTTAACTCCCATGGGCCCAAGTACTTTCGGGTGCTCCTCCCAGGACCAGATTTGGCCCTATATGCGCAGGCATTGGTCATGCATTTTGACATCCACTATAGTTTATAGTAGCCAAAAGAATTCCAAAGGAAAGATACTTGTAGGATGGTAGGGTAGATTTTTGGAATAATGGAATTCAAGGCAAAAATCTTGTAGAGATGACTTAACTAGAAATCCGAGACATATTCATAAAACTGGGTAAATGGCGTCCGCCAGGGAAGCCGCAGAATAGAATTGGCGTCCATAGTAATGGGCGCTCATTTTGGAAATAGATAAATAGGCACGAAGTAAATAGCGTCCTCCAAACATGGCGCTATTTGTAACTGGCGTCTGCTACCCTGGGCGTAGATTACCAGAAAGTGACAATTTCCCATAAAAGCCAGAAACGACATTTCATGAGGGATGGGCGTCATGTTTCTTCAGAGGGACATGACTATGACACTGTGTAAAGGGTTTTTAGGGTACAACCTGCTCGGCTGTCTTGACGGAATCCGAGGCTAGCGGAGACTGACATAGTTCTCTAAGATGAAATCGCTAGTCCGAAGGAACGGAATGTCCAACGGAGACCTCGATCATCTCAGAGAGTTGAGGGTATACGATAGAACCAAAACATGGACCTCATCCACGGAAGTGGGATGAGAGTGCCAAGCGGTGCCCCACTGTGGGGTTGGAAACTCAAAGAAATCAAGCGGTCTGGAACAATTGGCGTCCTTCCTGGTAGGGGCTATTTAAATTGGCGTCTATCATGGAAGACGCTCATTAGTTCATTTCATTTTATCCAAAATTATTAAAATTATTTCTAAGTATATAGCATCCATATAGGTGGACATTAATTTCTCATGTTTTTAATCAAACAAAAATTTACATCTATTTTAAGAGACGTTATTTCACTTTAATAAGTTTAGAAAAGAACATTCCTTTAAAAGGACACATATTATTTAATAAATTTTTTTGAAAATAAAATATATTATAATTAGAAGAAAAATGCAAGGATTTCAAATATATAATTTTTATAATTTTATGTTACATATTTTAATAGATATGAATTTTCAAAGATATTATTACAAGATATATACATATAAAGAATTGACGGCGGTGGAGGTGAACGTGGTTTAAAAACATAACTTGTCAACTTCTTGAATCGGCTCGTTTCTCGACGTAATCACGTCAGAATCGCGCATATGATATACCGAAATGACGGGCTCAAAAAACTCTACCTAACCGGATGTTCAAAATAATTTTTCATTAAGAGATGGGGGGATCTTGAGATAGGGGGCACAGAAAATGGTGGCACCACCCTCACTACCTCGGTATCCGTCCCAGTAATACACCCATAAATTTTCATGACCAACCGATATTCCGACGCCCATGAAAACGTTGAACAAGGTAAAATCTTCTAAACTGTTGCTACAGTGTTCAGGGTGATTCTCCGGGTAACCATACTAAATTGATTAAGAACATTTACTGTTGCTAATAAACTCCTTTTAAGATTTCAATAATGTAAACTTTATGATCTTGTTGTGCGTTTGATTTTTTTATAGATAGCATTTGTTTTTTTTAAGCATGGTGCACATTTGATTAATTAAGATAAACAATACTAGTTTAACCGTAAACCATGCAATATGCCTAAAATTTTTAACATCATATATGTAGGTTGCCTGTGAGATGAAGAATAAACTCTTCTTGCGCAGGCACTCAGCAGGATGAAGATGGAGGGGGAAGAAGATGTTCTACATCACCTTCCCTAGTTGCTTGGACGATCAACAGGAGGAGGAAGGAGACGACGCTCTGCCACAGCAACAGGAAGAAGTGGAAGAAGAGGACGCAGGCCTTAACGAATGGCACGGTAGCAGGAAGTAGAAGGATGACGATGGCACGTTGGAACGCAGCAGCAAGGGTTGCTTCGTTCGACGGAAGCATGGTTTTATAAAAATATATGGGGTTCTAGAGGGTTCCAAGTATTAACAGTGGCAATGTTTTTTGATCACAATTGGCAGGGTTTTAAAACATTTTCATAGATCGATCAGACCGTTGACCATGCAACGTCCGGGCATTTGCCCCACTAGATCGATCACCTACTAATAAGACCGTTGACCATGCAACGTCCGGGCATTTGCCCCACTAGATCGATCACCTACTAATAAGACCGTCGCCTGCCCTTTTTGGTTTCCAAAACCCTAAAAGCTAAACCCATGCTGTGTCGAGCATGCATATATGAGTTGGTATTGTGGGAGACTCACGTGGGTTGGGTGATCCCGGGTGGTTATTTGGGTTGCATGTTGGCCCTTTGGTGAAAAAGCTCACATGGGTTGTACATGGGTAGAGGGTTGGCTTTTAAGAAGAAAAAGCCCTTGTATATTGGGTTTTGTTTAGATGAGCTCGTGAGTGGGCATTGCCCATTCGTGGTGTTATATGGGGTGTGTATATATATATATAGGTTATTTGTGTGTTTGGTGGCTCATTTCTACTATAGGGATCATATATGTGTATGTGGGTGAAAGCCTTTGAATATCATGCATTTATTTTAGGTTTCTATAAAATAGTATTAATGGAAAAATAAAATATAATTCAAGTTTTAAGGCCTATTAAGTGTATATATCTAGGGGTCGTATTAAAGCCCATTAAATGTCACGTCCCGAGAGCGGAAGATACCCGGAGACACGTGACGAGTTTATATCAATCATGTCAATCAGAGTATTAGTGTATTCGACACCAAAATCAGAGATGCGCAAAAGTAAAGATAACCCAATCCTTTATTCCTTCATAAGAATATGTCTATTACAAACCTTTGAAGTAGTAACTAAGTGTGGACACCAAAAAATGCACACCTAGATATCCTGCTCGGCCTCGCGTAAGCAACTGCGTCGAGTGAAGAAACCCCGGAGAAATCAAGCACAAAAGGCCCCACAGCTCGTGGGCCTCAAAGAGAATCAAACGGGCCATGACTCGTGCCCACAATGGGCTCAGAACAGCCCCGGGTACACACACCCCCTGGAGAGCCCTTCAGCGGCACGCCCAGCCCCAAGAGGCCTCAACGGCACACCCTGGCAAGGCCCCAGCGACACGCCCTGGGGAGCCCTTCAGCGGCACACCCCCTCGGGGTCCCAGCGGCACGGCCCCAAGTCCCCTCAACGGTGCACCCCCCCTGGGGGGTTTCAACGGCACACCCCCCTTGGGGGGGTTTCAACGGCACGCCCCCACGGGGGGTTCAGTGGCACGCCCCAAAGGGTTTTCAGCGGCACGCCCAGCAAGCCCTCCGGCAGCACACCCCACACGGGGGTTTAGCGGCGCGGCCCTTCAGGGCTCCAGCGGTACGCCCTTCAGGGCTCCAGCGGCACGCCCATTCAGGGCTCCAGCGGTACGCCCTTTTGGCTCCCCCATGGCACGCCTGTTCAGCCCGCCAACGGCACAGCGGAAGGCTTTTTCAACGGCAAACGACGTGAAGCCCATGCCCTACGCATCCTTGGCGCGCAGTGAAGCCGTCTGAGGTGTCAGCCGATCGTTGGGCCACGTAGGCTACCCCACTGACACCCAGGACGGGGAAGGTCAAATGCCATCATCACAAGCCATTTCCCGCCTTCGATGGCCGTGGCCAAAGCCCCCGCTGCTGGGGAGTATAAAAGACTCCCGTTTTCGACAGAAGAGGGGCATCCACACAGACGGACACACAGAGGAAGAAGAGAAGAGAAGAAGAGAAGAAGAAAAGAAGAGAAGAGGAAGAAGAAGAGGGAGAGGCTCCCCCTGCTGCCCCGTCCACCGTCGCCGGAGAAGAGAGAAGAGAAGAAGAAGAGTGAGAGAAGAGAGGAGTGAGGTCTGGGAGGGGAGGAGGAGCCCATGCTCCGTTCCCCTTCCCCCCTTGTATCTTCATTCCCCCTTTTCCCTTTCCTTTTTGCTGTTGTTCCCTTTTTTTACCTTTCCCTACGATGTATTGGCCCTCTGTGGCCTTTTCTTTCCATGAATGAGAATCCCTCTTTTGGGGTCTTGCTACCGTGCTTGGTTTGTGCGTCTTAGCCATTCACCCTCTGTCTTGGCCCTTTCCATGAGGCCTCTGGCCTTAACCGCTTGTCTTCGCCTGCCTTTGCTTGCCGTTTACCCCCCCCCCAGGGGGGGGTGTGCACCCCTTTTGGTGCCCCAGCGGCACGCCCCGAAGTGCCCCAGCGGCACGCTGCTCGCCCCTCCTTTGACCCTTCGCCGGTACGCCCTGCCGGGCCTTCACCGGCAC
This sequence comes from Amorphophallus konjac, assembly GCA_022559845.1. Taxonomy (NCBI): domain Eukaryota; kingdom Viridiplantae; phylum Streptophyta; class Magnoliopsida; order Alismatales; family Araceae; genus Amorphophallus; species Amorphophallus konjac. The sequence goes on along the minus strand of CM040124.1, from coordinate 129,394,811 downwards.
ACCCTGCCTGCCCTCAGCGGCACACTCCCTTGCGCCTTCAGCGGCACGCCTTCAGCCGCCCTCAGCGGCACGCCTTCAGCTGCTCTCAGCGGCACGCTCCTCGGCCCTCAGCGGCACACCTTCAGCCGCCTGTTCGCCGGCACACCCTAGCTAGGCCTTTCGCCGGCACACCACCCTTCCTTCTTGCCCGGTGCATTCCCGTCTCAGCCAGTCTTAGGAGTGTCTCCCGCTCGCCGTACCCTCCGAGTTTTCCGAGGTTTATAAAGGTGTTGCCGCTCTCGGGTGCCCACCTCCAGTTGCCGGGTTCCGACACTCCTTGTGGGCGCGTTCCCTGTATCTCCCTTACGCTCGGGTCAAGGGGAGATGCTGCCGAATTTTTGTTAGAAACGATGACATATTAAAAAGATAAAAGATAGCCACTAGCAAATGGAACAACACATTAAAAGGACTAAAAGAAAGCAACAAACAAACGAAAAGAACAACGGCAAAATGCTTCAACCAATGCGAAGAACAATGCAATCAATTCAAAGAGAACCAGACCGAACAACAACTAAACAACTCGAACATCCGCCCCCACAAGAGAAAGAATGAAAATTAATCAAGAGAAGAAAAGAAGAAACCCATGCAAAACTTAATAAAAAATCAAGAGAGAAAAGAAAAGAAGAAAAGAAAAGCCTTAAAAGAAATGGAAGAGAAGCACACTCGGCCATACCCTTCGCCGGCACACACCCTGGCCCTCCAGCGGTACACCCCTTGGCCCTCAACGACACACCCTTTCAACCCTCCAGCGGTACACCCCTGGCCCTCAACGGCACACTCTTCCAGCCCCTCAGCGGCACACGCCCCAGGCCCTCCAGCGGCACACTCCCTTAGCCCTCCAGCGGCACACCCCCAGGCCCTCTAGCGTCACACTCCCTTAGCCCTCCAGCGGCACACGCCCCAGGCCCTCCAGCGGCACACTCCCTCAGCCCTTCAGCGGTACACCCCCTTAGCCCTCTAATGGCCCATTCTCTCTCCAGAAATATGAGTAATAATAATAATAATAATAAATAATAAATAATAAACAATAACAGATTCAAAAATGTATAAATAAATAAGGATAATAAAGGAATAAGTAATAATAATAATAATAATAAGCTTCAAATAATTAATAACAATAATAATAATTAGACCAATAAATGATAGCAAAAAATGAATAAATAATAATAACAAACTCAATAAGAATGATGAACAAATAAATGATAACCAAAATAAATAATAATAACAAACTTAACGAAACACGACAAGCAAATGAACGATAATAAAACAAACAAAACTAATAACAAACCTAATAATAACAATAGTAAATGAATAAATCACAAGAAAAATGAATAAATAGTAATAATAAACTCACTCGAAGACACGCACAAATTAACGAATAATAATGATAAAATTTTAAATAACAATAAAATAATGTAATCCACGTGGCAGCCCCGTCTCTCCCGTGACCCGGTGCCGAAGGAACAACAATGCCGCCCTGGCGGGCTGGGCCTGAGTCTTGGGAATTATCCCGAAATGGCCATGACCCGACCTCACCTCGGGCTAACATTCCGATTAAACCGGACTCATTTCTCCGGCCGGATCCTTTCCGAGCCGCTACTAAAATTGCCGCACGTTCGGCAGACATTTGAACGGATTCACCTCGATTCCTGCCGCGTTCTTATTACGGACCTACGTCCGAACATGAAAAGGCCCGTAAGTGACCAACATGGCTGACGGCTCTCGCCCCAATATGGTCGTGAGCCGGCATCGTTCCGGGCCGATAGCCCGTTAAATCGGATTCATTCTAACGGGATTTGCTCCCGCTCTTTCATTGAAACTGTCGTAAACTCGGCATACATTTGCACGGGGTCGCTTCCACCCACGTCGCACTTTCAACATGGGCCCTCGCCCGAACATGGAAAGGTCCGCAAGTGACCGACAGAATCGGAATAGAACGAGACGGCTCTCGCCACCCCTGGACTCCTCCCATGGGGATACCAATAAGACCTCCATGGGCCATATTTGGACCTCGGGCCCGCCCCGATCATGGTCATCGTCCGGCTCATATCCCCCGGTCTACAGCCTGCTCCTTTCGAACACGTTTTCGGTTCTGGAGTCTATTTCTGGGACCCTTCCCTGTTGCCCTCCGGCATCGGAAATATCAATGAGGCCCACGCAAGCCCCGTTTGGACCGCGGGAGGCGCCCCCGGTATGGTCCTGACTTGATCTCACGTCGGGCCAATAAATTCACTGATTTTCGGATACAATAACCGAGATTCGACCGACGGTTTTTCAGTGTCTCGGAATAATATACTTGCCGTATCCCGGCGTGCATATGTTCCAGGTCCTCCCGCGATGAGTACAATATTCTAAGGCCGGACTCCCGTCCGAATATTAAACGGCCTCCCGAATGACCGATACGTTTCGAACGTCCGCTTCTCCGGACACAGGGCTTTTCAGCCGATTCAAGGGATATTCCCTCGCCGCCCCTTGGCACCGGAAATATTAATGACGCTCATGCAAGTCTTGTTTCGACCGCGGGGGGCCCACCGCAGTGTGGTCGCAGCTTGCTCTTGCACCGAGCCAACAGATTTACCAGTTTCTGACCGCTCTAACCGAGGTTTAACCGAACGTTCCCCGTTCTTCTGGGTAATAAAATTGCCATATCCTGGCATACATACGCTCCGGTTTTCCCGTGACGACTGCGCTTTTCTCGAGCCGGACATTTGTCCGAACATTAAATGGTCAGCACATGACCGACATGATCTCGAATGGTTTCTTCTCGCCCTTGCGCGAGGACTTCGATACCTCCTAATAGACCTTTCATGCAATTAATTCTCTGGCCATGAGGCCCTGAATCTCGGCGATTAATCAAGGGTGTTCCCTCGTATGGGGGATGTAAATGACGACGTAACCTTTATGGCGCGGCGGGTTTTGGTCCCGACACGAACCACACAATCGTCTGACGAAGTCAGATCGAGCGCACCACGGGCTCCTCGGAGCCCGAACAAATTGTCACTCCGGTGACTGGCACGCCCACGCACTTAATAAACGAATAAACCAACAAGAGAATAATAAGTGAAAAAAGTGCGTCCACAATTCTGGCACGCCCGGTGGGACCAAACCACCCTTCATCTCTTCGCCGGGATTCAGGGCCTCATGGCCCCCTAATAAACGATGTTTGCCTGCTTTGATGAATTGCAGGTGCTGTCTTCGCCAGTCCTATGGGGAGAAAAGCCTGGATCGGTGCAGCTGCCTTCGCGGCCTCGAGAACACTGCTTCGAAGCATATGCAGCTTCCAAGAATCATGGGGGCTGTTATAAAAAAAAAGGGAAGAGAAGATAAGAGAAAGAGAACAGAAGGGAGGGGAAATCAAGCCCCCTGTTTCCCTCAAGAAGAAAGAGAAGAAAAGAAGAAAAGAAGAAAAGAAGGAAGGAAGAAAGGTAAAAAAAAAAGAGAGAAAAGAAAGAAACAAAAAAAGAAGAGAAAGAATTGGCAATAGAGGGTTGTATGGCCACGTCCGTCGAGACCCGTGCTGAACAAAGATTACCACTGTGGGGTTGATGCGGTGGAGCGAACCACTCATCCCCTCCCTGAGGGGGTGAGCGCTCTCCTGCACCCCCACCCTGGTCAATCATACAAAAAAGAAGAGAAGAGAAGAAGAGACCAAAAAAGAGAGAAGAGAAGGGAAAAAAAAGAGAAGAAAAAGAGAAAGAAGAAAAGAAGAAAAGTCGGCCGCATCGCCGACTAAAAGAGCAAGAAGAAACCCGGCATCCCGCCCGACTCTAGGAGGCTCCGAGTCCGTGGTGTAATGACCCCGCTCGTTCCTCCTTCCTGCTGCCTCCATCCGGCACAAGACGGCCCCTCGAGTGGCTGTTAAAAGACCCAGCGAGCCACAATCGTAGCTTGGTGAATGGCTGCCTGCTGTGGGGAATGCTTTATAGCAATGAGGCCAAGCACGGCCACCACTCCCGAAGAGAGCATGCATATACCCCGCCATGGGGGATAAGAAGAAGATATATACCCTGCTACGGGGGCATAAGAGGCAAAAAAAGAGATACACCCTATTCCCAGGGGCACATGAAGAGAATCCGCCCCGACTGAAGGGCACAAAGCAAAGGCTACACCCCGGCTTCGGGGCATTTGAGGAAGAATCCGCCCTGACCTGGGGACATAAGAAGAAATAGAGTCGCGCCCCAGCTTAGGGGCATCTGAAGAAGAGAAATACACCCCGATATGGGGGCACATGAAGCAAAAGACATACCCCGCCATGGGGGCATAAGAAGAAAAGAATTCACCCCTACTCGGGGGTACATGAAGCGACAAAGAATACACCCCGCCTTAGGGGAATTTGAAGAAAAAAAATACACCCCACCGACGGGGGCACAGGAGCCATCAAGAACACACCCCACTTTCGGGGCACAAGAAGCAGACATTCCCCGGCGTGTCGGGCAGAAGAAGAAGAATCCCCCCCGGGGGGGCATAAAAAGCAAAGATACACCCTCGTGCCGGGGGCACATGAAGCGAATACACTCTATCCTGGGGTCATGAGAAGAAGTAAAATACACCCCGTCTTGGGAGCATATGAAGCCAAGAATCACACCCCCGTCCCGGGGTATTTGAAGAAGAAGCCCACCTCGCCTCGAGGGCCTGGAAGCTATAAAGAACACGCCCTGACTCAGGGGCATGCAAATGAGAAGAACTCACCCCGCCCCGGGTGCACAAGAAGCCAAGCTCACCCCGCATGGGGGCATGTAAGACACAGGTACGCCCCGACTCAGGGGCACTTGAAGATAAGTACACTCCACCTTTGGGGTGCAAAAAGCAACATACCCCACCCCGGGGGCACAAGAAGAAAACACACCCCACCTTGGGGGCGTAAGAAGCCAAGAGATGTACCCCGCCACGGGGCAGTAGAGGCAAAATGCGTCCCCCCCGGGGGCACATGAAGCAACATACCCCTCGCCTCGGCAGCATATGAGGCCAAGAAGCTACATCCCGGCTCGGGGGCATAAGAAACAAAATATATACCCCACGTCCGGGGCATATGAAGCCAAGAAACACACCCCCGTATCGGGGGTATTTGAAGAAGGAGCATACCTCGCCTCGAGGGCCTAGAAGCTATAAAGAACACGCCCCGACTTAGGGGCATATGAAGAGAATTCACCCCGGCCTAGGGGTATTTGAAGAAGAAGCATACCCCGCCAGGGGACATAGAAGCCATAAAGAATCCGCTCCTGATTAGGGGTACTGGAAGAAGCTACATCCCCCCTTGGGAGCATGAGAAGAAAAGAGAATCCACCCCGGCTTAGGGACCTTTGGAGGAGCATACCCCAGGCTCGGAGTCCATGAAGCAACATTAAGCCCCCGGGGGGGGACATCTGAAGCAGAACAAACAACATCCCCCGGCTTTGGGAAGCATATGAAGAGAGGAATACCCCCCGATATGGGGGCACATAAACAAAGAAGAAGAATTCACCCCGCCTCGGGTGCATAAAAAGCAAGAACTACACCCCGCATCAAAAGCGGCAATACACTCCACTCTGGGGGCACTAGAAGCGGAATACACCCCGTGCCGGGGGCATATAAAAAAAAGGATACCTCGCTCTGGGGCATCAGAAGCAGCAATGCGCCCCACCTTGGGGGCATCAAAAGCAAAAAAATACACCCCACCTTGGGAGCACAAGAAGCAAACATTCCCCCCGGGGTGTCTGAAAAAAAAAGAATTCACCCCGGCCTGGGGACACTTGAAGAAAGAAGCATATCCCCATTCCCGGGGGCACATGAAGAGAACCCCTCCCGCCTCGGGAGTATAAGAAAGAGAAGAATACACCCTGGTTTGGGGGCTTTTGAAGAAACAACACACACCCCCTCCATGGGAGACAAAGCTACACCCCTACCCGGTGACACATGCAGAACATCTACCCCGCTCTGGGGGCACAAAAAAAGAGATACACTCCGCCCTTGGCGCATAAGAAGCAGAAGCATCTACCCCGCTCTGGGGGCACAGAAAGAGACGCACTCCGCCCCCGGTGCATAAGAAGCAGAAGCATCTACCCCGATTCGGGGCACAGAAGCGAAGAGACATACATCCCGATCTGGGAGCATAAGAAGAAAGATATACCCTGCCCAAGCGGCGTTTGAAGAAACAACATACCCTGCTTCGGGGGCAAAGAAGCCGTGAAGAGTATACCCCACCATGGGGGCATTTGAAGAGAGCTACACCCCGCCTCGGGGGCATTAAAAAAAAACACACCCTGGACTGGGGACATAGAAGCCAAAAAAAAAACACCCCGCCTGGGGGCATGGAAGCAGAGAGGCAAAACACACCCCTCAGGGGGGGGATGCATACCAAATGAAGCTACACCCCGACCTGGGGGCACAGTAAGAGAAATACACTCCAGCATGGAAGCATTAACGAGAAAAGAAGAGCAGAGTAAAGAAAAGGACACATGAGGCAGCCGTGGTCCCTGGACCCGCCTCATCACACAAAAGAAGAGAAGAAAAGGAAGAAAAGTCACATGAGGCAAACGTGGTCTTCGAGCCCGCCTCATCGCACAAAAGAAGAAGAGAAAAAAATATACGAGGCGAACATGGTCTCTGCACCTGCCTCTCCATAAAAAAAAAAGAAATAAAGAAAGAGTGGTCATGAGGCGAACATGGTCTTTGAACCTGCCTCTCCGTAAAAGAAGAAGAGAAGAAGAAAAAGAGTGGTCATGAGGCGAACATGGTCTTTGCACCTGCCTCTCCACAAAAGAAGAAGAGAAGAAGCAACAGAGCAATTTTGAGGCAAACATGGTCCCCGCACCCGCCTCTCTACACAAAAGAAAAAGAGAAGAAAAGAAAGAAATGATCACGAGGCAAACATGGTCCTTACACCTGCCTCTCCATAAAAGAAGAAGAGAAGAAGAAAAAAGAGTGGTCATGAGGCAAACATGGTCTTTGCACCTGTCTCTCCACAAAAGAAGAAGAGAAGAAGCAACAGAGCAATTTTGAGGCATACGCGGTCTTTGCACCCGCCTCTCTACACAAAAGAAAAAGAAAAGAAAAGAAAGAAATGATCACGAGGCAAACACGTCCTTGCACCTGCCTCTCCATAAAAGAAGAAGAGAAGAAGAGAAAGAGCAATCATGAGGCAAACATGGTCCCCGCACCCGCCTCTCCATGAAAGAAGAAGAGAAGAAGAGAAAGAACAGTCACGGGGTGAACACGGTCCTTGAACCCGCCTCATCACACAAAAGAAGAAGAGCAGAACCAAAAGAAGACACATGAGGCAGACGTGGTCTTCGAGCCCGCCTCATCACAAAGAAGAAGAGAAGAAGAAAAAAGAATGGTCGCGAGGCAAACATGGTCCTCGCACCTGCCTCTCCATAAAAGAAGAAGAGAAGAAGAAAAAAAGAATGGTCCGCGAGGCAAACATGGTCCTTGCACCTGCCTCTCCATAAAAGAAGAAGGGAGAAGAGAAAAGAATGGTCACGAGGCGAACATGGTCCCTGCACCCGCCTCTCTACACAAAAGAAGAAGAAAGAATAGAAGAGAAAAAGGAGACATGAGGCGACATGGTCCCTACACCCGCCTCTCTACACAAAAGAAGAAGAGAAGAATAGAAGAGAAGAAAGAGACATGAGGCGAACATGGTCCCTGCACCCGCCTCTCTCACAAAAGAGGAAGAGAAGAAAAAAAAGAGAGAGAACAGTTACGAGGCGAACGTGGTCCTTGCGCCTGCCTCTCCATAAAAACAAAAGGGGGGGAAGAGAAGAAAAAGAGACATGATGCGAACATGGTCTTCGTACCTGCCTCCCTACAAAAGAAGAAGAGAAGAAGAGAAAGAAGGGTCACGAGGCAAACTTTTACCTCCGACCTCCCGCCATCCAACAAACAGAAACCGACTAGATCTTCCGCCGACGGGGCGTTAAACCGACTATACCTTCCGCCGACGGGGCGTTAAAGCGACTAGGTCTTCCGCCGACGGGGCGTTAAACCGACTAGACCTTCCACTGACGGGGCGTTAAATCGACTAGACCTTCCGCCAATGGGGCGTTAAACCGACTAGATCGTCCGCCGACGGGGCGTTAAACCGACTAAACCCTTCCACCGACGGGGCGTTAAACCGACTAGACCTTCCGCCGACGGGGTGTTAAATCGACCAACTTTCAGCCATCGAGGCTTCAAGCCGACAGCTACCCCTTCATCGGCCTTCGAGTCGACAGCTATATCATCATCGGCTCCTAGCCGACAGCTATCTCATCATCGGCTCCTAGCCGACAGCTACCTTATCATCGGCTCCTGGCCGACAGCTATCTCATCATCGGCTCCTGGCCGATAGCTACCTCACCATCGGCTTTTAGCCGACAGCTACCTCATCATCGGCTTTTAGCCGATAGCGACCTCATCATCGGCTCCTAGCCGACAGCTATCTCATCATTGGCACCCCAGCCGACAGCTTCCCAGTCAAAAAAAAAATTTTGACCTCTCACCTTGGTTCGGATCCTTCCCCGGCCAGGGAGCAAAAAAAAATAAACCTTCCACTTTGGTTCGGATCCCTCCCCGGCCAGAGGATAAAAGAGACCCTTCTTGTCGACTCTCACGTCCTGCTGCCCGACGCCCCTCGGCTCTTATAGCCTGCTTCCCCCATCGGCCTGCACGGCCCGCTTCCCAATTTTGGCTCTTGTAGCCTGCTTCCTGACTTCAGCTCTTTACAGCCTGCTTCCTGACTTCGGCTCTTTACAGCCTGCTTCCCAACTTTGGCACTTTGCAGCCCTCTTCCCAGCTTCGGCTTGTAGCCCGCTTCCCCAATTCTGGCCTTCGTAGCCTGCTTATCTTTGGCATTCGTGGCCTGCTTCCCAATTCTGGCCCTCGTAGCCTGCTTATCTCTGGCTCTCGTAGCATGCTTCCCTTCGGCTTTTATAGCCTGCTTCCCATCTTTGGCTCTTGCAGCTTGCTTCCCTTTGCCTTTATGGCCTACTTCCCAATGTTGACTCTCGTAGCCTGCTTCCCCAACCTTTGGCCCGTGTAGCCCTCTTCCCAGTGTCTCCCGGCTTCTATAGCCCGCTTCCCTAATACCCTTTCAGCCGTTCGTGGTCTGCTTCCCTAATATCTTTACTACCACTACACTTATACGTAACAACAATATTTTCTTATAAAACAAAAAAAAACAACAAAAAAAAAACAACAACACCCAAAAAATAAACAAACAAACAAACAAACAAAAAACAACAAAAAAGGGAAGAAAACAAAAAACAAAACAAAAAAGGAGAATGCATGATTGCCCTGCTTGCATGGTTGCTTAATATAGAATAATACACTTCCTTGAAATTTTCTAGGACCGTGTTTCCTTGCTATAATAATAATATCACCCCGATTCCAGATGCACGGATGTCACAGCGTACGCTCGAAGGGAACCCAATTGTGGCGAGTGCACACGTCAAGGGGAAGAGTCATAGCTGAATCGCTAAGCCCAACTCACAAAATAAACCTGAGGCAACGCTCCCACACTTCGCACTTAATGTGTCCAATAGCCTTCAACTATAGGGATTGCCCGAATTTCTTCTTAGCACTCTACGGATGCTTGAATTCCTGCACTCGCGTGAAAGGTAATCGTGAGGAAAAAGTTGCCTACCCCCACTGTTAAAAAAAAAGAGAGGAAAAAAAGAGAGAGAAAAAAAAGGAGAGACACGTGGATCCGAGTAACCGGGAATCCCCATTGAGACACATGAGGAGACTCGCGCGAAATGGTGAAGCGAATTATAATAAGGATGAAACCTATTAGCCGGGAATCCCCATTGAGACACATGAGGAGACTCGCGCCGAACGGTAGAATCCGTAATAGAATTATAATAAGGATGAATCCTAGTAGCCGGGAATCCCCATTGAGACACATGAGGAGACTCGCGCCGAACGGTGAAATCCGCTACCAAAATAAACAGATGGGGGCTGTGTGAAGCTACCGAAAGTCGAAAGCCTGGAACTAATGTGTAGGCACTAGAGTGATCCTCGAGTGTCACCAGGAAAACCTGCATATCCCTATGGTTAGGGTCCTTTGTTCACACATTTGCACTGCCACGCCACAGAGAATTGCCTCGGGTGAAATGCGTGAATTTAGGCTATGCATGCAAGACGTGCGATGTCCTCTTGACGGGTGCACCACCCCTCGATTGTGCCCCGCGGCCCGCACCGCATCCACGAATTACGGGCGACGTCCCTATCCTATCCCCTATAGAGGGAGCTACCTTACTTATATTTATGTTATGCCTGCTAATGAATGCTTGCATGCTTTAAAAAAATGAATGAAAATGATAAAAAAAATATAAACAAACAAAATAAAGCAACATAAAAATAATAAAAAGTATAATAACAATAAAATAACAAGAGTGTGCGTAGGCAACGAACTCAATTTCGGCTATCGCAGCCGACTTTCCCAGCTCTGGCTCGTAGAGCCCAATCTTGGCCCCCCCTGGCCTACCTCTTGCCCTCACGGCTCGTTAATTTTCCAATTTTGGCCTTCACGGCCTGCTTCCCAAAATTCGGCCTTCACGGCCCGCTGCCCATAATTTCGGCCTTCGCGGCCTACTTCCCAACTTTGGCTCTCGTAGCCTGCTTACCTCGGCCCCCATGGCCCGCTTTCCCAATTCTGGCCTTCACGGCCTGCTTCCCAAAATTCGGCCCTCACGGCCCGTTGCCCATAATTTCGGCCTTCACGGCCTACTTCCCAACTTTGGCTCTCGTAGCCTACTTACCTCGGCCCCCATGGCCCGCTTTCCCAGTTCTGGCCTTCACGGCCTACTTCCCAAGATTCGGCCTTCACGGCCCGCTGCCCATAATCTCGGCCTTCGCGGCCTACTTCCCAACTTTGGCTCTCATAGCGTGCTTACCTCGGCCCCTATGGCCCGCTTTCCCAGTTCTGGCCTTCACGGCCTACTTCCCAGAATTCGGCCTTCACGGCCCTCTTCCCATACTTTCGGCCCTTACGGCCTGCCTCCCAATATCTTTGGCTCTTGTAGCCTGCTTACCTTTAGCCTTCGCGGTCTACTTTCCAATTCCGGCTCTTGCAGCCTGCTTACATTTGACCTTCGCGACGCGCATCCCATAAATTCGGCTCTTGCAGCCCGCTTCCCAACATCCCTGGCCCTTTACGGCCTGCTTCCTAAAATTTGGCCCGCACGGCCCGCTTCCGTAACGCCAACTTTGGCCCTCGCGGCCCACTTTCCTGAGTCCGGGTTTCATAGCCAGTATCCCCCGGCGCATTTTTGAATCAACAAACTCTTCTCTCCGTCCCTTCGGACGACGAACATCTCAGTTGCTTCTGGCCTTGGCTGTTTCGGCCTCACTTACTGGCTCCCGTGCCAATAGCTTTCAATTATCGGTCGTTGTGCCTACAACTCTTATATCATTGGCATCCATGCCAACAGCCACCTGGAGTTCTTCAAAAAAAAAGAAAAAAAGAAGAAGGGAAGAAGAGAAGAAACAAAAAACAACAACAACAAAAAGGATAAAAAAGAAGAGATGACAAAAGAGAAAAAAAAAGAAAAAAGAGAGAGAAGAAAAGAAAGAGAAGAGACAAAGAGACCAACAAACCAGGTCAGCTCCCGACACCCTGTCGGCGCTGGCGAAGAGACCAAGAGATCAACAAACCAGGCCAGCTCCCGACACCCTGTCGGCGCTGGCGAAGAGACCAAGAGATCAACAAACCATGCCAGCTCCCGACACTCTGTCGGCACTGGCGAAGAGACAAAGAGATCAACATATCAGTCCAGCTCTCGACACTCTGTCGGCGCTGGCAAAGAGACCAAGAGATCAACAAACTAGGCTAGCTCCCGACACCCTGTCGGTACTAGCGAAGAGACAAAGAGACCAACAAACCAGGTCAACTCCCGACACCTTGTCGGCGCTGGCGAAGAGACCAAGAGCCAACAAACCAGGCCAGCTCCCGACACCCTGTCGGTACTGGCAAAGAGACCAAGAGATCAACATATCAGGTCAGCTCCCGACACACTGTCGGCACTGACGAAGAGACCAAGAGACAACAAACCAGGTCAGCTTTCGACACCCTGTCGGCGCTGACAAAGATACAAAGAGACCAACATGCTACTGCAGCTCCCGACGCCCTGTCGGTAGTAATAAAAAAGGAGAGAAGACGAGACCAACATGCTGCTTCAGTTCCCGATACCCCGTCGGCACTGATGAATAGACCAATATACTGCTTCAGTTCTCGATACCCCGTCGGCACTGATGAATAGACCAATATACTGCTTCAGTTCCCGACGCCATGTCGGCACTGATGAAGAGACAAAGAGACCAATATGCTGCTTCAGTTCCCGACGCCATGTCGACACTGATGAAAAGACGAAGAGATCAATATGTTGCTTCAGTTCCCGACATCCCGTCGGCACTAACAAAGAGACCAACAAACAACAAACCAGGTCGGCTCTCGACACCCCATCGGCACCGACGAAGAGAAAAGAGACAAGTACACCCACGGGCACTGCCCGGCTCATCCTTCGCCCGCGCCACCCATGGGTGGGGGGCATTTATGGACACCAAAAAATGCACACCTGGATATCCTGCTCGGCCTCGCGTCAGCAACGGCGTCGAGTGAAGAAACCCCGGAGAAATCAAGCACAAAAGGCCCCACAGCTCGTGGGCCTCAAAGAGAATCAAACGGGCCATGACTCGTGCCCACAATGGGCTCAGAACAGCCCCGGGTACACACACCCCCTGGAGAGCCCTTCAGCGGCACGCCCAGCCCCAAGAGGCCTCAACGGCACACCCTGGCAAGGCCCCAGCGACACGCCCTGGGGAGCCCTTCAGCGGCACACCCCCTCGGGGTCCCAGCGGCACGGCCCCAAGGCCCCTCAACGGTGCACCCCCCCTGGGGGGTTTCAACGGCACACCCCCCTTGGGGGGGTTTCAACGGCACGCCCCCACGGGGTGTTCAGCGGCACGCCCCAAAGGGTTTTCAGCGGCACGCCCAGCAAGCCCTCCGGCGGCACACCCCACACGGGGGTTTAGCGGCGTGGCCCTTCAGGGCTCCAGCGGTACGCCCTTCAGGGCTCCAGCGGCACGCCCATTCAGGGCTCCAGCGGTACACCCATTTGGGCTCCCAGCGGTACGCCCTTTTGGCTCCCCCACGGCACGCCTGTTCAGCCCGCCAACGGCACAGCGGAAGGCTTTTTCAACGGCAAACGACGTGAAGCCCATGCCCTACGCATCCTTGGCGCGCAGTGAAGCCGTCTGAGGTGTCAGCCGATCGTTGGGCCACGTAGGCTACCCCACTGACACCCAGGACGTGGAAGGTCAAATGCCATCATTACAAGCCATTTCCCGCCTTCGATGGCCGTGGCCAAAGCCCCCGCTGCTGGGGAGTATAAAAGACTCCCGTTTTCGACAGAAGTGGGGCATCCACACAGACGGACACACAGAGGAAGAAGAGAAGAGAAGAAGAGAAGAAGAAAAGAAGAAAAAGAGGAAGAAGAAGAGGGAGAGGCTCCCCCTGCTGCCTCGTCCACCGTCGCCGGAGAAGAGAGAAGAGAAGAAAAAGAGTGAGAGAAGAGAGGAGTGAGGTCTGGGAGGGGAGGAGGAGCCCATGCTCCGTTCCCCTTCCCCCCTTGTATCTTCATTCCCCCTTTTCCCTTTCCTTTCTGCTGTTGTTCCCTTTTTTTACCTTTCCCTACGATGTATTGGCCCTCTGTGGCCTTTTCTTTCCATGAATGAGAATCCCTCTTTTGGGGTCTTGCTACCGTGCTTGGTTTGTGCGTCTTAGCCATTCACCCTCTGTCTTGGCCCTTTCCATGAGGCCTCTGGCCTTAACCGCTTGTCTTCGCCTGCCTTTGCTTGCCGTTTACCCCCCCCAGGGGGGGTGCACCCCTTTTGGTGCCCCAGCGGCACGCCCCGAAGTGCCCCAGCGGCATGCTGCTCGCCCCTCCTTTGACCCTTCGCCGGTACGCCCTGCCGGGCCTTCACCGGCACACCATGCCTGCCCTCAGCGGCACACTCCCTTGCGCCCTCAGCGGCACACGCCTTCAGCCTCCCTTAGCGGCACGCCTTCAGCCGCACTCAGCGGCACGCCTTCAGCTGCTCTTAGCGGCACACCTTCAGCCGTCTGTTCGCCGGCACACCCTAGCTAGGCCTTTCGCCGGCACACCACCCTTCCTTCTTGCCCGGTGCATTCCCGTCTCAGCCAGTCTTAGGAGTGTCTCCCGCTCACCGTATCCTCCGAGTTTTCCGAGGTTTATAAAGGTGTTGCCGCTCTCGGGCGCCCACCTCCAGTTGCCGGGTTCCGCCACTCCTTGTGGGCGCGTTCCCTGTATCTCCCTTACGCTCGGGTCAAGGGGAGATGCTGCCGAATTTTTGTTAGAAACGATGACATATTAAAAAGATAAAAGATAGCCACTAGCAAATGGAACAACAACACATTAAAAGGACTAAAAGAAAGCAACAAACAAACGAAAAGAACAACGGCAAAATGCTTCAACCAATGCGAAGAACAATGCAATCAATTCAAAGAGAACCAGACCGAACAACAACTAAACAACTCGAACATCCGCCCCCACAAGAGAAAGAATGAAAATTAATCAAGAGAAGAAAAGAAGAAACCCATGCAAAACTTAATAAAAATCAAGAGAGAAAAGAAAAGAAGAAAAGAAAAGCCTTAAAAGAAATGGAAGAGAAGCACACTCGGCCATACCCTTCGCCGGCACACACCCTGGCCCTCCAGCGGTACACCCCTTGGCCCTCAACGACACACCCTTTCAACCCTCCAGCGGTACACCCCTGGCCCTCAACGGCACACTCTTCCAGCCCCTCAGCGGCACACGCCCCAGGCCCTCCAGCGGCACACTCCCTTAGCCCTCCAGCGGCACACCCCCAGGCCCTCTAGCGTCACACTCCCTTAGCCCTCCAGCGGCACAAGCCCCAGGCCCTCCAGCGGCACACTCCCTCAGCCCTTCAGCGGTACACCCCCTTAGCCCTCTAATGGCCCATTCTCTCTCCAGAAATATGAGTAATAATAATAATAATAATAAATAATAAACAATAAACAATAACAGATTCAAAAATGTATAAATAAATAAGGATAATAAAGGAATAAGTAATAATAATAATAATAATAAGCTTCAAATAATTAATAACAATAATAATAATTAGACCAATAAATGATAGCAAAAAATGATTAAATAATAATAACAAACTCAATAAGAATGATGAACAAATAAATGATAACCAAAATAAATAATAATAACAAACTTAACGAAACACGACAAGCAAATGAACGATAATAAAACGAACAAAAATAATAACAAACCTAATAATAACAATAGTAAATGAATAAATCACAAGAAAAAAATGAATAAATAGTAATAATAAACTCACTCAAAGACACGCACAAATTAACGAATAATAATGATAAAATTTTAAATAACAATAAAATAATGTAATCCACGTGGCAGCCCCGTCTCTCCCGAGACCCGGTGCCTAAGGAACAACAATGCCGCCCTGGCGGGCTGGGCCTGAGTCTTGGGAATTATCCCGAAATGGCCATGACCCGACCTCGCCTCGGGCTAACATTCCGATTAAACCGGACTCATTTCTCCAGCCGGATCCTTTCCGAGCCGCTACTAAAATTGCCGCACGTTCGGCAGACATTTGAACGGATTCACCTCGATTCCTGCTGCGTTCTTATTACGAACCTACGTCCGAACATGAAAAGGCCCGTAAGTGACCAACATGGCTGACAGCTCTCGCCCCAATATGGTCGTGAGCCGGCATCGTTCCGGGCCGATAGCCCGTTAAATCGGATTCATTCTAACGGGATTTGCTCCCGCTCTTTCATTGAAACTGTCGTAAACTCGGCATACATTTGCACGGGGTCGCTTCCACCCACGTCGCACTTTCAACATGGGCCCTCGCCCGAACATGGAAAGGTCCGCAAGTGACCGACAGAATCAGAATAGAACAAGACGGCTCTCGCCACCCCTGGACTCCTCCCATGGGGATACCAATAAGACCTCCATGGGCCATACTTGGACCTCGGGCCCGCCCCGATCATGGTCATCGTCCGGCTCATATCCCCCGGTCTACAGCCTGCTCCTTTCGAACACGTTTTCGATTCTGGAGTCTATTTCTGGGACCCTTCCCTGTTGCCCTCCGGCATCGAAAATATCAATGAGGCCCACGCAAGCCCCGTTTGACCGCGGGAGGCGCCCCCGGTATGGTCCTGACTTGATCTCGCGTCGGGCCAATAAATTTGTGGATTTCCGGATACAATAACCGAGATTCGACCGACGGTTTTTCAGTGTCTCGGAATAATATACTTGCCGTATCCCGGCGTGCATATGTTCCAGGTCCTCCCGCGACGATTACAATATTCTAAGGCCGGACTCCCGTCCGAATATTAAACGGCCTCCCGAATGACCGATACGTTTCGAACGTCCGCTTCTCCGGACACAGGGCTTTTCAGCCGATTCAAGGGATATTCCCTCGCCGCCCCTTGGCATCGGAAATATTAATGACGCTCATGCAAGTCTTGTTTCGACCGCGGGGGGCCCACCACAGTATGGTCGCAGCTTGCTCTTGCACCGAGCCAACAGATTTACCGGTTTCTGACCGCTCTAACCGATGTTTAACCGAACGTTCCCCGTTCTTCTGGGTAATAAAATTGCCAGATCCTGGCATACATACGCTCCGGTTTTCCCGTGACGACTGCGCTTTTCTCGAGCCGGACATTCGTCCGAACATTAAATGGTCAGCACATGACCGACATGATCTTGAATGGTTTCCTTCTCGCCCTTGCGCGAGGATTTCAATACCTCATAATAGACCTTTCATGCAATTAATTTCTTGGCCATGAGGCCCTGAATCTCGGCGATTAATCAAGGGTGTTCCCTCGTATGGGGGATGTAAATGACGCCGTAACCTTTATGGCGCGGCGGGTTTTGGTCCCGACACGAACCACACAATCGTTTGACGAAGTCAGATCGAGCGCACCACGGGCTCCTCGGAGCCCGAATAAATTGTCACTCCGGTGACTGGCACGCCCACGCACTCAATAAACGAATAAACCAACAAGATAATAATAAGTGAAAAAAGTGCGTCCACACTAAGAAAAAGGAAAAATACAAGGTTGACTCAAAAAAATATGAAAAAGACTAGATAACACGGAAGAAGCTCTATCTCTTTCACTCTTGATTTTCCCCATCCGTTTGAGTTCCCTCATCGTCGGACTTACCTGAAAAGTAGGGAAAACACTAAGTGAGCGAACGCTCAGTAGGAAATTATATCTCAAGAACTAGTAATGGGTTTAAGTAATTACATCTTTCATGAATGCACTATAGCTATGCATGCTTGCATAAAACGACAAGATAGAGAGAGTGTATAACAATAAGATAGCGACGAGAACTAGTCAAGAACTTATATCAAAAGATATCAGGATATTCAAGCAAGTGTATTCATCATGTCATGTTGGAATTTGGCTATCACATTCAAGCACGCAAGTATGCAATTACCCTTTTTCGGGTCACGCAAGTCATGTAATATCAAGTCAAGTACAAGTACAAGATTTATGGAATGTTCAATCAAGCTAGTCATGCACTTCGGTATAATGCTAATACCGTGATCAATCAACTCCCATGGGCACAAGTACTTTCGGGTGCTCCTCCCAGGACCAGATCGGGCCCTATATGCGCAGGCATTAATCATGTATTTTAACATCCACTTTTGTGTATAGCCAATATGGAATTTCAAGAATAAAGCTTGTAGACATGTAGGATAAACTTGGATAGAGTAGAGTCCAAAAATATGACACTTGACATAGAATGGCGACAATAACGGTACAATCACGATTATCGATAAAACTAGGTGGAATTGGTTCCCTAACTTGGGTACCATGACAAACAAGTATGGACATTCTTTATATAGAATTGAGGTCCACAAGAACATCAAGTTTAATATAGAATTGGGGTCGACAATAACATCACATTGATGACATGCTTTCCCCGTTCATTAAGAAAATTCTCATATCATACTTATAGCATAATATGAGGGCCGGTATACCATGTTTCTATAGAGTGACATGGCAAAAATAGGGTGATAGGTTTTTATGGTATAACCCGCTCAGTCGGCCTTGAGGGAATCCAAGGCTCGAGGAGTCTTACGGAGGTCTCTATGACTAACTCGCTAGTCCAAAAGAACGGAATGTCCAATGGAGAGCTTGTTTGTCACTGAGAGTTAGTGGGTAAACGATAAATCATCATGAAACGTGGGACTATATTCACGGAACGGAATATAGTGCCGATTACATATATATCTACATATATATCAAACCCTCGGTTAACAGAAACAAGGGAAAACAGTAATACAGAAAATAGCGACTTTAGCCAAGTCGTTAATTATCCAATTAATAGCTTACAGAGGGGCGTTTATTTACAAATTTGACGACTTATACATTAGTCGTCCCTTTAATATTTCTATTATACAGAAAATCAATATTCTGGAATTTTAACAAAAACGCGCCCTAGACAGGGGCGTTACTTTTCAATTAGCGCCCTCGTCTGAGGCGTCAGTTCAATAAGAGACGACTTTGTGCAGGTCGTTAATTCAATAATTTTCCAAATTTCAGATATTAAATTTTTAGGAAACAGGTACATAGTGAAGACCAGAAAAATAGTAGGATTCAATCAGGATGAACATGCATTAGATTAGGTTCATGGTTTCATAGATATAGAATTTTAAACATGGGTAATTATCAATTTATATGAAATTGACGACTCCTAGGTAGGGCGTCAAAACAAGAATTAGCGCCCTTGTCAGGGTCGCTTCTTTCAAAATTTTACAAAACATTTAAAACCATGATGAAACTATATGCATGGATAACATATGATTTTATTAAGGATCTTAAATTAATTTGGGCTACGTTTCTTGAGAAAACCTACCTTATGAAGATTTAACTGATGAACGGATGAAGGTTTGGAGACGGAAATGACACTCTGTTTGTAACAGAGTCTTCAGACGTTCTAAATAGCCAAGTAATATGAGCTTCTCGACAACAGGTGAGCTTAGGAAGATGTCTTCTTTTGTGGACGCAGAGGACGTTGATGAAGAACCCCTCGTTCTTCAGCACACAGGGTGTTCAACCTATAGCAAAAGATGACGAAGAAACATGAGTTTTCTGCATAATACTCAACTGAAAGCAGAAGAAGAAGAAGAACGATGTTGATGAAGAACCACGTTCTTCAACGAGTTGTTTGTATGCTACCTGCAAAAGAAGATGAGGGAGAAGAAGAAAAGAATATTAACATTCCTTCCTCAAACAACCAGAGGAAAAAGCAAAGGAAGGATGAAGAACATAAACCTGTTCTTCACGCACAGCAGCAGCAGAGCTTCCTTCGGCCAACAGCTCGTTAGGGTTCGATAGGGAGGGTTACTTATAGGATTTTTGGAATCCTAATAGGGTTAGAGTTCTATTGGAAGTTATATTTCCATGATAGAGTTCTTACTATATTCCACCTTCGACGTAGTTATCCAGAAACTTACCCTGGATGAGGGCTGGGTTCGAACGCAACTCGAACTGAATTAACGTCCTAAGTGAGGGCGTTAATTTAAATTGACACCTTGTCAAGCGTCATTTCTTATGTAAAACGCGCCCAGGTATAGGGCGTCTCTTCCCACGACCCTTTTTGGACATTCGGCGTTTTGCAATTTGACGCCTTTTAGTGTGGGCGTCCTTTCTTCAATTCACGCCTTATGTAAGGGCGTTTCATTATGAATTCGCACCTTGAGTCAAGGCGTTATTTTCGTTTTGGTTTATTATTTACTTATTTAGTTTCTTACCATTTATTCGTTAAATCTTTTAATCTTATTTTGATCAATTGGGATTTTTTTTATTTCTTTTTATTTTTACCAGGGTTGCTACACCCTCCCTCACTTAAAAGAATTTGGTCCCCAAATTCAATAGTATATATATATGTGAAGAGTGTAGAGTATATACCTTAAAATAATTCTGGACATCGCTTCCTCATGGATTCCACGATCTCCCATGTGGCTTCATGATCGGAACTCTTATTCCATTGTACCTTTAGCATGGGAATAACCTTATTCCTTAAGGTACGTACTTCGCGATCTAGTATCTTCATGGGCTTCTGTTCATATGTGAGATCATTCTGGATAACTAAGTCTCTATGTTCGATAATATGTGATGGGTCGTGTACATACTTCTTCAACATAGATATGTGGAACACATTATGAACATCGGACAGTTGAGGAGGCAATGCGATGCGATAAGCAACCTCGCCAACTCTTTCCAATATCTCAAAAGGTCCGATGAACCTTGGTGTAAGCATGCCCTTAACACCAAATCTCTGTATGCCACGTCTAGGCGATATCTTGAGAAATACATGATCTCCGACTTGGAACTCGAGATCTCTCCTTCTCGTGTCGGCATAAGCCTTTTGCCTAGACTGAGCAACTTGCAGTCTTTCTCTAATCAATTGTATCTTCTCAGTGGTATCCCTTACCATGTCTGGTCCTAATAGTTGTTTTTCTCCAACTTCGTCCCAGCATAAGGGTGATCGGCAACTTCTTCCATATAAGGCTTTGAAAGGTGCCATTTGTAAACTTGCCTGGTAGCTATTATTGTATGCAAATTCCACCAACGGCAAGTGATCATTCCATCTTCCATCGAAATCAATGATGCAAGCTCTGAGCATATCTTCAACCACCTGATTAGTTCTCTCGGTCTGACCATCCGTTTGAGGATGAAAAGCTGTACTAAAGTTAAGCCTTGTTCCCAACGAATGTTGTAGTCCCTTCCAAAAATGAGAAGTAAAACGGGGATCCCTGTCAGACACGATTGAAATAGGAATACCGTGTAATCTGACTATGTCCTTGATGTATAATGCAGCCAACACATCGACTGACCATCGGCTCTTGATTGGCAAGAAATGCGCCGATTTAGTCAATCGGTCAATAATAACCCATATTCTATCATGTCCTCCTTTTGATTTAGATAAACCCATGATAAAATCCATACCAATATCCTCCCACTTCCATTTAGGGATATCTAGAGGATGTAGTTTTCCAGCAGGCTTTTGGCGTTCCGCCTTGACCTGTTGGCATGTGAGACAGCGCGACACATAGTCCGCTATTTCCCTTTTCATGTTGGGCCACCCAAAATTTCTTTTCACATCTTGGTACATTTTGGTAGATCCAGGATGAATCGTGTACCTTGATCTATGAGCTTCATCTAAGATCTTCTTCTTTAACTCGGGACAATCCGGTATACAAGTTCTATTCTTGAACATCAATCTTCCATCAGAAGTTAATTGGAAATCAGATTGTCCTTCTAGTTTGCCCTTGATTTCCACTAATATTGGGTCATCATCCTGAAGTGCTTGTATTTCAGTTAATAGGTCTGGATGGATGCTCATATGAGACAATGTGACACATTTGAAGTCCGTGTCCATGCTTATATTGAGCTTAGAGAATTACTCCAGCAACTTCCATTCTTGAATCATACAATTGGCTAACAGTGCTCTCGGCTTTCGACTAAGGGCATCTGCTACATGATTACCCTTTCCGGGATGATATTGTATATTGAAGTCAAAGTCCTTGAGATATTCTAGCCAACGCCTTTACCTCATATTTAGTTCTTTTTGAGAGAAAAGATACTTGAGACTCTTGTGATCGGAGTATATAGTAAACTGCACTCCATATAGATAATGTCTCCAGATCTTTAGTGCAAATACTACCGCGGCTAATTCTAAGTCATGGACGGGGTGGTTCTCTTCATGCTTCTTTAATTGACGAGAAGAGTAAGCTATAACCTTTCCTTGTTGCATTAGAACACATCCGAGGCCAATGCCAAAAGCATCAGTGTATACCTCGAATTTCTCTCCTTCCATTGGTAAAGCTAAGACAGGAGCTGTAGTAAGATGATTCTTGAGAGTTTGGAAGCTTCTTTCACATTCCTCACTCCATTCATAACGGATCTCCTTGCGAGTTAACCTCGTAAGTGGTACGGCGATCTTAGAGAAATCTTTGATGAATCGCCTGTAATAGCCAGCAAGACCTAAGAAACTTCGGATCTCGCTAGCATTGGTCGGTCTTTCCCAATTTCTTACAGCTTCAACTTTTGATGGATCTACTGATAAGCCATCCTTTGATATAACATGTCCGAGAAAAGTCACTTCCTCAAGTCAGAATTCACACTTGCTGAGTTTTGCATATAATTGGTTTGTCCTCAATATTTGTAATGCAATCCTTAAATGCTCCTCATGCTCTTCCTTGGTCTCGGAATAAATCAATATATCATCAATAAAGACCACCACGAATTGATCCAAATAAGGCCTGAATATACTATTCATTAACTGCATAAAGGCAGCAGGGGCATTTGTTAGTCCGAAAGGCATAACAACAAATTCATAATGGCCGTACCTACTTCTGAATGCAGTCTTATGAATGTCCTCATCCTTGATTCTTAACTGATGATATCCCGACCTAAGATCAATTTTGGAAAAGTACTTGGATCCTGAAATTTGATCAAACAACTCATCGATTCTCGGCAGTGGATACTTGTTCTTGATAGTGAGATGATTCAACTGTCGATAGTCGATGCATAACCTCATGGATCCATCTTTCTTCTTTACAAATAATACAGGCGCTCCCCATGGGGAAATACTTGGTCTTATGAATCCTTTCTTAATGAGTTCCATCAATTGCTCCTTTAACTCCTTGAGTTCAGCAGGGGACATTCTATACGGTGCCTTAGAAACTGGACCCGCACCAGGAACTAAATCGATGGTGAAGGCCACTTCTCTTTGTGGGGGTAATCCAGGCAAATCTTCCAGAAATACGTCCGGAAATTCTTGTACCACCGAAATGTCTTCTATCTTAGTTTCCTTAGCCTCCTTAATCGTGACGAATGCAAGGAAAGATACACATCCTTTCCTGATGAGCTTGCTAGCTCGGAGAGCCGAAATAAGAGGGGTTTTGCTTCGCCTCTTGGGGCTAGTAAAGATCAGTTCTGGAAATTCCTCGAAAGTAACCTTGCTATTATGGCAATCGACCGTTGCCTGATATTTAGATAACCAATCCGCTCCTAGTATGACATCATACTCCTTTAGATCTAAACAAATAAAATCAATAGGGAGATTCTTACCATGAACCAATACTTCACAGTTCTGGTAATAGTTTGTAATATCAGTCTCGTCTCCTAGAGGAGTATACAAGACTAATTTTATCCATTCCGGTTCTAGGGGTAACGGATCAGCGAACTTCTTGGAAACAATTGAATGTGAAGCACCAGTATCAATTAAGACATATGCAGACTTGGAACAAACTTTCAATGTACCTTCTACTAGTCCGCCTTCTTCTTCTTGTTCGGTCTCCTTAATTGCATGAAGACGAGCATTCTTTGTTACTGGGCGCTTTCCGTCCCCGGCTTGATCATTAAGTAATGGGCAATCGGGAATTTGATGATCGCGACCCCCACAGCGGAGACATGCTCCTAGTTTCCTCCAGTATTCTTCTGCTCTATGGCCCGCCTTGTCACAATGCTTGCACACTATATTTGATGGGGTAGTGGTGATGGAGAAGGGCTTGGTCTTCTTAAACTTCTGATCTTGTGAGGAAGTACCTCCATTGCTAGGCCTCTTCTTGAAGTTGGGTTTAAAGGAACCCGAACTTGTAACTTGTTCCTTCTTGTCCTTCCCACGGATTCTATCAGATAGTTCCGTGGCGTCTTCTAATAGCTGAGCTCGGCGCACAATTTCCAAGTAGACCTGGATATCCATTGGCACCAGCTGTGTGATATATTGGGGCCTGAGCCCATTTAGGAACCTCCTAGCTTTCATCTTCTCGGTGCTAACTAATTGCTTAGCGTACCGAGATAATCTATAAAATTGGGCCTCATACTCGGCCACTGACAAGGACCGTTGCTTCAGTGCAGCAAATTCTGCAGCTTTCTTTTCCTGTACTCGGTCCGAAAAATATTTAGCGTTGAAATGTTCAACGAATTCTTCTCAAGTAACTTGGTCTTGATTTAAAGTAGCTTCTATTGATTCCCACCAGCCTCGGGCATCCCTTTCCAACTGAAAGGTAGCTAGTAAGACTTTATCTTGATCCGTGCACTGCATAACACGGAATATACGTTTCGTCTCCCTGATCCAGTGCTCTGCGTCATCCGGATCAGTAGAACCCATGAATTTGGGAGGGTTCATGTTTTTAAAGACTTGGTGGAGACTCCCTACTCGTTGTGCTCCTCCTTGTGCTACATGTTGTAGCACCTGAGTCATGCCTTGAAGTGTACGCTGCATGTTGCGCCACTGAGCACGTTCGGCAGCCATTATCCTACAATTACAATAACTAGATTAATACGTGATTTCATTTAGAAGCTAGCATTTTTTTGTTAACTTTAACCCTTGGTTCTACCCAATCTCACCGGTTAAAGGTTAAACCTATCCTTGGACTTGGGTTTCCTAGGAATTGAATACCCTAGGCTCTAATACCACAAAAATTGTCACGCCCCAAGAGCGGAAGATACCCGGAGACGCGTGACGAGTTTATATCAATCATGTCAATCAGAGTATTAGTGTATTCGACACCAAAATCAGAGATGCGCAAAAGTAAAGATAACCCAATCCTTTATTCCTTCATAAGAATATGTCTATTACAAACCTTTGAAGTACTAACTAAGAAAAAGGGAAAATACAAGGTTGACTCAAAAAAATATGAAAAAGACTAGATAACACGGAAGAAGCTCTATCTCTTTCACTCTTGATTTTCTCCATCCGTTTGAGTTCCCTCATCGTCGGACTTACCTGAAAAGTAGGGAAAACACTAAGTGAGCGAATGCTCAGTAGGAAATTATATCTCAAGAACTAGCAATGGGTTTAAGTAATTACATCTTTCATGAATGCACTATAGCTATGCATGCTTGCATAAAACGACAAGATAGAGAGAGTGTATAACAATAAGATAGCGACGAGAACTAGTCAAGAACTTATATCAAAAGATATCAGGATATTCAAGCAAGTGTATTCATCATGTCATGTTGGAATTTGGCTATCACATTCAAGCACGCAAGTATGCAATTAAGCTTTTTCGGGTCACGCAAGTCATGTAATATCAAGTCAAGTACAAGCACAAGATTTGTGGAATGTTCAATCAAGCTAGTCATGCACTTCGGTATAATGCCAATAACGTGATCAATCAACTCCCATAGGCACAAGTACTTTCGGGTGCTCCTCCCAGGACCAGATCGGGCCCTATATGCGCAGGCATTAATCATGTATTTTAACATCCACTTTTGTGTATAGCCAATATGAAATTTCAAGAATAAAGCTTGTAGACATGTAGGATAAACTTGGATAGAGTAGAGTTCAAAAATATGACACTTGACATAGAATGGCGATAATAACGGTACAATCATGATTATCGATAAAACTAGGTGGAATTGGTTCCCTAACTTGGGTACCATGACAAATAAGTATGGACATTCTTTATATAGAATTGAGGTCCACAAGAACATCAAGTTTAATATAGAATTGGGGTCGACAATAACATCACATTGATGACATGCTTTCCCCATTCATTAAGAAAATTCTCATATCATACTTATAGCATAATATGAGAGCCGGTATACCATGTTTCTATAGAGTGACATGGCAAAAATAGGGTGATAGGTTTTTATGGTACAACCCGCTCAGTCGGCCTTGAGGGAATCTAAGGCTCGAGGAGTCTTACGGAGGTCTCTATGACAAACTCGCTAGTCCAAAGGAACAGAATGTCCAATGGAGAGCTTGTATGTCACTGAGAGTTAGTGGGTAAACGATAAATCATCATGAAACATGGGACTATATTCACGGAACGGAATATAGTGCCGATTACATATATATCTACATATATATCAAACCCTCGGTTAACAGAAACAAGGGAAAATAGTAATACAGAAAATAACGACTTTAGCCAAGTCGTTAATTATCCAATTAACGCCTTACAGAGGGGCGTTTATTTACAAATTTGACGACTTATACATTAGTCGTCCCTTCAATATTTCTATTCTACAGAAAATCAATATTCTGGAATTTTAACAAAAACGCGCCCTAGACAGGGGCGTTACTTTTCAATTAGCGCCCTGGTCTGGGGCGTCAGTTCAATAAGAGACGACTTTGTGCAGGTCGTTAATTCAATAATTTTCCAAATTTCAGATATTAAATTTTCAGGAAACAGGTACATGGTCAAGACCAAAAAAATAGCAGGATTCAATCAGGATGAACATGCATTAGATTAGGTTCATGGTTTCATAGATATAGAATTTTAAACATGGGTAATTATCAATTTATATGAAATTGACGACTCCTAGGTAGGGCGTCAAAACAAGAATTAGCGCCCTTGTCAAGGTCGCTTCTTTCAAAATTTTACAAAACATTTAAAACCATGATGAAACTATATGCATGGATAACATATGATTTTATTAAGGATCTTAAATTAATTTGGGCTACGTTTCTTGAGAAAACCTACCTTATGAAGATTTAACTGATGAACGGATGAAGGTTTGGAGACGGAAACGACACTCTGTTTGTAACAGAGTCTTCAGACGTTCTAAATAGCCAAGTAATATGAGCTTCTCGACAACAGGTGAGCTTAGGAAGATGTCTTCTTTTGTGGACGCAGAGGACGTTGATGAAGAACCCCTCGTTCTTCAGCACACAGGGTGTTCAACCTATAGCAAAAGATGACGAAGAAACATGAGTTTTCTGCATAATACTCAACTGAAAGCAGAAGAAGAAGAACGATGTTGATGAAGAACCACGTTCTTCAACGAGTTGTTCGTATGCTACCTGCAAAGGAAGATGAGGGAGAAGAAGAAAAGAATATTAACGTTCCTTCCTCAAACAACCAGAGGAAAAAGCAAAGGAAGGAAGAAGAACTTAAACCTGTTCTTCACGCACAGCAGCAGCAGAGCTTCCTTCGGCCAACAGCTCGTTAGGGTTCGACAGGGAGGGTTACTTATAGAGTTTAGGAATCCTAATAGGGTTAGAGTTCTATTGGAAGTTATATTTCCATGATAGAGTTCTTACTATATTCCACCTTCGACGTAGTTATCCAGAAACTTACCCTGGATGAGGGCTAGGTTCGAACGCAACTCGAACTGAATTAACGTCCTAAGTGAGGGCGTTAATTTAAATTGACGCCTTGTCAAGCGTCATTTCTTATGTAAAACGCGCCCAGGTATAGGGAGTCTCTTCCCACGACCCTTTTTGGTCATTCGGCGTTTTGCAATTTGACGCCTTTTAGTGTGGACGTCCTTTCTTCAATTCACGCCTTATGTAAGGGCGTTTCTTTATGAATTCGCACCTTGAGTCAAGGCATTATTTTCGTTTTGGTTTATTATTTACTTATTTAGTTTCTTACCATTTATTCGTTAAATCTTTTAATCTTATTTTGATCAATTGGGATTTTTTTTATTTCTTTTTATTTTTACTAGGGTTGCTACATTAAACATATATAACTTAATTATTTCTATTTTGGCCTTCTTATGCAAGTTATATTTATTTTTGAACATATTTATTCTTTATTATTTATCCGGGATGCTACACCCTCCCCCACTTAAAAGAATTTGGTCCCCAAATTCGATTGTATGAATGGAGACATGGAGGGTATAGGGTACTTACAGTTCAAGAATAGCTCCGGATATCGTCTTCGTATGGATCCTTCAGTTTCCCATGTAGCTTCTTGCTCTGAGCATTTGTTCCATTGTATCTTTACCATGGGAATGGTCTTGTTTCTCAGAACTCGGACCTCTCTGTCTAGAATCTTCATCGGCTTATGCTCATAAGTGAGGTCCTTTTGAATTACCAGGTCATTATGATCAATGACATGGAAAGGGTCATGCACATATTTCTTCAACATGGAAACATGGAATACGTTGTGCACTTCCGACAGTTGAGGAGGCAAAGCAAGACGATAGGCTACCTCGCCAACTCTTTCCAATATTTCGAATGGTCCAATGAATCTCGGTGTAAGCTTGCCCTTAACACCGAATCTTCTAATGCCACGACCAGGAGAAACCTTGAGGAAAACATGATCCCCAATTTGGAACTCCAGGTCTCTTCTTCTATTGTCAGCATATGACTTCTGCCTGGACTAAGCTATCTTGAGTCTATCCCTGATGAGTTGGACCTTCTCATTTGTATCTCTGACCATATCCGGGCCTAGTATTTGTCTTTCACCAACCTCATCCCAGCATATTGGTGATCGGCAACTTCTGCCATAAAGTGCTTCGAATGGGGCCATTTGAATACTGGCCTGGTAGCTGTTGTTATATGCAAACTCGGTCAGGGACAAGTGGTCATGCCAGCTTCCACCGAAGTCCATGACGCATGCTCTTAACATGTCTTCAACAATTTGATTTGTCTGTTTGGTCTAACCATCTATTTGGGGATGAAAAGCAGTACTGAAATTGAGTTTGGTCCCTAAAGAGTGCTGTAGACCCTTCCAGAAGTGAGAGGTGAAACGTGGGTCTCGGTCAGACACAATAGTCACAGGGACGCCATGTAACCTTATGATTTTCTTGATGTACAATGCAGCTAGGACATTAATCGACCAACGGCTCTTGATGGGTAGAAAGTGAGCCAATTTGGTGAGACGGTCGATTATTACCCAGATACCATCATGTCCGCCTTGAGACTTAGGCAAGCCCATGATGAAGTCCATACCAATCTCTTCCCATTTCCACCTGGGAATGTTAAGAGGGTGTAATTTTCCAGTAGGTTTTTGGTGTTCTGCCTTGACTTGCTGGCACGTGAGACAGCGGGATACGAAATCTGCTACCTCGCGTTTCATGTTTGTCCACCAAAAGGTTCTTTTCAAGTCCATGTACATCTTGGTTGCTCTAGGATGAATAGTGTACCTAGAGCGGTGAGCTTCTTCAAGAATCTTCTTCTTTAATTCAGGACAGTCTGGCACACATGTCCTCTCATGGAATAATAATCTGCCATCAGCCGATGACTTGAAGTCGGGTCTCTCGCCTAGCTTATCTTTTATTTCTACAAGTACAGGATCTTCTTCTTGTAGCCTCCTGATTTCTGAAAGTAAGTCTAGATGTAAACTCATATGTGCCAGAGTAATGCACCTTTCCTCCTTGTTCGTGCTTATATCCAGCTCAGAAAATTTCTCCAATAACTTCCATTCCTAAATAATGCAATTGGCTAGTATCGCTCTTGGTTTCTGACTCAGGGCATCTGCGACAGAATTACCCTTACCAGGGTGGTATTGAATAGTAAAGTCAAAATCCTTGAGGTATTCAAGCCAACGCCTCTGCCTCATATTAAGTTTCTTTTGAGAAAATAGGTACTTGAGGCTTTTATGATCAGAGTACACAGTAAATGGTTCTCCGTAGAGATAGTGTCTCAAGATCTTTAAGGCAAATACTACCGCGGCTAGTTCTAGGTCATGCACCGGGTAGTTTTCTTCATGTTTCTTCAGTTGCCTAGATGAGTATGCAATAACTCTTCCTTGTTGCATCAACACACACCCAAGGCCAATACCGAAAGCATCAGTATATACCTCGTACTTTTCACCTTCAATAGGTAGGGCCAAGACCGGAGCAGTGGTCAACTGGTCCTTTAAAGCGTGGAAACTTCTTTCACAATCTTCATTCCATTCGTATGGTACTTCCTTGCGAGTCATCCTAGTGAGGGGTATAGCAATCTTCGAGAAGTCCTTGATAAAGAATTGGTAATAACCAGCTAGACCCAAGAAACTCCGTATTTCCATTGCATTTGTTGGTCGTTCCCAATTCTTCACGGCTTCGACCTTTGTAGGATCTACAGAAATTCCATTCTTTGACACTATATGGCCCAAGAAAGCTACTTCTTCCAGCCAAAACTCGCACTTGCTAAATTTAGCATATCATTGATTTTCCCTCAATATCTGCAATGCTATCCTGAAAAGCACTTCATGCTCCTCTTCAGGCTTTAAATATATCAGGATATCATCGATAAAAACCACAATAAATTTATCTAGATGTGGTCTAAAGATGCTATTCATAAGCTGCATAAAGCTGCAGGGCATTTGTTAGTCCAAAAGGCATAATAGTAAATTCATAATGTCCGTACCTGCTTCGAAATGTAGTTTTGTGTATATCCTCATCCTTGATCCTCAATTGGTGATAACCCGATCGAAGATCAATCTTCAATAAATATCTAACTCCACAGATCTGATCAAAAAGTTCATCAATCCTCGGCAGTGGGTACTTATTTTTGATGGTGAGGTGGTTCAATTGCTGATAATCGATGCATAGCCTCATCGATCCGTCCTTCTTCTTGACAAATAGCACTGGTGCTCCCCATGGGGAAGTACTAGGTCTGATAAAACCTTTCTTTAATAGCTCCAATAACTGCTCCTTTAATTCTTTCAATTCTGCGAGGGACATCCTGTTGGGTGCTTTGGAGATTGGTCCAGCACCAGGAACAAGATCTATAGTGAATGAGACTTCCCTCTCTGGTGGCAAACCAGGTAAGTCTTTTGGGAACACATCGAGAAACTCTGAAACTACTTGAATATCTTCTAGTCTGGCTCCCTTGGCCTCCGTGGCAGTTACAAATGCTAGGAATGCCTCGCAACCCTTATTGATAAGCTTACAAGCTCGGAGTGCTGAGATAACTTGTGATCTCTTCTGAGGAGTAACATAGGTTAGCTCTGGGTGATCTACAAAGGTTACCTTCCCATTCTGGCAGTCTACAGTTGCCCGATGGGTGGATAGCCAATCAGCATCTAGAATGACATCATATCCTTGTAGATCTAAACATATCAGGTCGGCAGGTAGATTGTGGCCTTTAACCATGACCTTACAGTTTGGGTAATGGAGGGTGACATCAGACTCGTTATCTAATGGAGTAGAAATTACTAGGTTCATCCATTCTGGTTCCATAGAGAATGAAGCAGAAAATTTTCTTGAAACAAAGGGATGGGTTGCGCCATTATCAAACAGAACTTGAGCAGACTTGGAACAGATATATAAAGTACCTTCCACCAGTCCGCCTTCAGTGCGTTCAGTCTCCTACAGAGCTTGGAGACGTCCTTGCTTCTTGCCTGGGCACTTTTCATCCTTGGTCAATTCAGTTTGCTCATTCAATAGTGGACAATCAAGAATCCTGTGTTCCCGACTCCCACATCGGAGGCATGCTCCCAGCTTCCTCCAGCATTCGTCGACCTTATGGCCAGGCTTGTCGCAATATTTACAGTTCTCTTTAGTGATGGAGAACGGCTTGTTGTTATCCTTGGGCTTCTTATCTTTAGAGGACTCACCTTCATTAGAAGGTCTCTTCTTGTTGAAGGAGGGCTTGAAGTTGTTAGTGATGGTCTCCTTCTTATCTTTACCACGGATTTTATCAGACAACTCTGTGGCATCCTCCAGCAGTTGAGCATGTCGGACCATTTCTGGATACAATTGGATATCCAGTGGGGCCATTTGTGTGATGAATTGGGGCCGGAGCCTGTTCAAGAAACGGTGCGCTCTCATCTTCTCCGTACACACCAAGTGTGGTGCGTAGCAAGATAGCCTGGAGAACTGAGCCTCATACTCGGCCACAATCAGGGTTCTCTATTTCAGAGCTGTGAATTTCACGGCCTTCTTCTCTTGGATGTGGTCGGAAAAGTATTTGTTATTGAAACAGCCAACGAAGTCGACCCAGGCCACATTATCGTCCATCAATGTTGCTTCCATAGACTCCCACCAGCACCTAGCATCGCATTCCAGTTGGAATGTAGCAAACAACAACTTCTCTTCATCCGTGCATTGCATGACACGAAATATTCATTCGATCTTCTTAAGTAAATTTTCAGCATCGTTGGGGTTGGAAGAACCCATAAACTTCGGAGGGTTCAGGTTCCAGAAACTCCTGTGGAGATCTCCTGCTCCACGGTGTGCTCCGCCCTGCACCATCTGTTGTAGCGCTTGGGTAAAATTCTGGACCGTGCGCTGCATCTCACGCCACTGAGCATGTTCTGCAGCCATTATCCTACAAGGATTTAATTCTTAATTAGTTCCATATTTATATTCATGAGGTTGGACAAGATAGGATAGGGTGTATGTTAAGATAGGATATAGGTCAAGATAGGACATCCTACTATACTTAATTCCTTGGTTCTACCCAATCTCATGGGTTTAAGAGTTGACCTATCCTTGGACTTGGGTTTTTTGAAGGAATTTGAAATCTTAGGCTTTGATACCACAAAAACTGTCACGCCCCGAGCGTGGAAGGAACCCGGAGTGCGCAACCAGTTTATAATCATTCATGTTAATCAGAGCATTAAGAATTTCAACAATGAAGAGTGTGTAATAAAGTAAGACATCACTAACAATTAATCTGATACCATCGATCAATAATCCATAATGACAATATCCTTAAACTGATACCAATAATCCATCACACCAAAAATGTTACTAACAGTAGAATTCTTAAAAGAAATAACATTATCCTGAGGACATAAGCCTCATACAACACGACTCATTAAATAAAGACGACATGACCATGACATCAAGGAAAAGACACGACGTAGCGGGACTTGGCACGAAGGTTGTTGACAATAAGATGATTTCCAGACATGCTGTGTCTAGGAAGCAAGATCCAGCATGACACTTGAAAGCTCTACGCTCATCACTCTTGATCATCCCCATCTGGTTGCATGTCAGAATCCGAGTTACCTGAAAAATGATGGAAAACACTCGATGAGCCAGCGCTCAGTAGGAATTATATCTCTAGACCCAGACTAGCTTTAAGACATTAATACATTATGCGATATGGCATGTTTATGCATGAGAAAAATTCAAGTAAAATGACAAGAGTGGAATGGCAATAAATATCAAGAACGAGCTAGCGAGATATCATGTGTATCAAGTAAAATTTTATCAAGGGTACCAAGAATGTAATCAAGTCATGTCACGAGATAGTGGCTACTTATTTATTCAAGTACTTACCCATTCCCGGCGAGGTGAGTCAAGCAAGTCAAGTCAAGCACGAGAGAGAGTGTGAAATGTCGTGATCAAGCTAGTCATGCACTCCGGTGTAATGCCACACCGTAATCATTTAACTCCTATGGGCACAAGTACTTTCGGGTGCTCCTCCCAGGACCAGATTTGGCCCTATATGCGTAGGCATTGATCATGCATTTTGACATCCACTATAGTTTATAGTAGCCAAAAGAATTCCAAAGAAAAGATACTTGTAGGATGGTAGGGTAGATTTTCGGAATAATGGAAATCAAGGCAGAAATCTTATAGAGATGACTTAACTATAAATCCGAGACATATTCATAAAACTGGGTAAATGGTGTCCGCCAGGGAAGCCGCAGAATAGAATTGGCGTCCATAGTAATGGGCGCTCATTCTGGAAATAGATAAATAGGCACGAAGTAAATAGCGTCCTCCAAACATGGCGCTATTTGTAACTAGCGTCTGCTACCTTGGGCGTAGATTATCAGAAAGTGACAACTTCCCATAAAAGCTAGAAACAGCATTTCATGAGGGCTGGGCGTCATGTTTCTTCAGAGGGACATAACTATGACACTGTGTAAAGGGTTTTTAGGGTACAACCTGCTCGGTTGCCTTGACAGAATCCAAGGCTAGCGGAGACTGACAGAGGTCTCTAAGATGAAATCGCTAGTCCGAAGGAACGGAATGTCCAACAGAGAGCTTGATCATCTCGGAGAGTTGAGGGTATACGATAGAACCAAAACAGGGACCTCATCCACGGAAGTGGGATGAGAGTGCCAAGCGGTGCCCCACGGTGGGGTTGGAAACTCATGGAAATCAAGCGGTCAAGAACAATTGGCGTCCTTCCTGGTAGGCGCTATTTAAATTGGTGTCTATCATGGAAGATGCTCATTAGTTCATTTCATTTTATCCAGAATTATTAAAATTATTTGTGAGAATATAGCGTCCATATAGGTGGACATTAATTTCTCATGTTTTTAATCAAACAAAAATTTATGTCTATTTTAAGAGACGTTATTTCACTTTAATAAGTTTAGAAAAGAACAATCCTTTAAAAGGACACATATTATTTAATAAAAATTTTTGAAAATAAAATATATGATAATTAGAAGAAAAATGCAAGGATTCCAAATATATAATTTTTATAATTTTCTATTACATATTCTAATAGATATGAATTTTCAAAGATATAGTTACAAGATATATATATATATAGAAAGAATTGACGGTGGTGGAGGTGAACGTGGTTTAAAAATATAACTTGTCAACTTCTTGAATCGGCTCGTTTCTCGACGTAACCACGTCAGAATCGTGCATATGATATACTGAAATGACGAGCTCGAAAAACTCTACCTAACTGGGTGTTCAAAGTAATTTTTCATTGAGAGGTGGGGGGATCTTGAGATAGGGGACACGGAAAATGGTGGCACCACTCTCACTACCTCGATATCCGTCCCAATAATACACCCATAAATTTTCATGACCAACCGATGTTTCGACGCCCATGAAAATGTTGAACAAGGTAAAATCTTCTAAACTGTTGCTACAGTGTTCAGGGTGATTAGCCGGGTAACCATACTAAATTGATCAAGAACATTTATTGTTGCTAACAAATTCCTTTTAAGATTTCAATAATGTAAAGTTTATGATCTTGTTATGCGTTTGATTTTTTTATAGATAGCATTTGTTTTTTTAAGCATGGTACACATTTGATTAATTAAGATAAACAATACTAGTTTAACCGTAAACCATGCAATATGCCTAAAATTTTTAACATCATATATGTTGGCTGTACAGTTTTGTCAAGGACGAGAAAACCTACCTTTGTTGAAGATTAAACGGTGAACAGGATGAAGAACCGATACTCTGTTTTGAACAGAGTACGGCGATGGCTCGGAGGATGCCCGCGGGACGAAGAGTAAACTCCTTCTTGCGCAGGCACTCAGCATGATGAAGATGGAGGGGGAAGAAGATGTTTTGCAGCACCTTCCCTAGTTGCTTGGACGATCAACAAGAGGAGGAAGGGGACGACGCTCTGCCAGAGCAACAGGAAGAAGTGGAAGAAGAGGATGTAGGCCTTGACGAATGGCACGGCAGCCGGAAGTAGAAGGACGACGATGGCACGTTCGAACGCAGCAGCAAGGGTTGCTTCATTCGACGGAAGCATGGTTTTATAAAAATGTATGGGGTTCAAGAGAATTCCAAGTATTAACGGTGGCAAGGTTTTTCGATCACAATTCACAGGGTTTTAAAACATTTCTATACGTCGTTCTTCATTCCATTTTAGCCGCCGCTGACCATGCAACGTCTGGGCATTTGCCCCATTAGATCGATCACCTACTAATAAGACCGCCGCCGGCCCTTTTTGGTTTCCAAAACCCTAAAAGCTAAACCCATGCAACGTCGAGCATGCATATATGGGTTGGTTTTGTAGGAGACTCACGTGGGTTGGGTTATCCCGGGTGGTTATTTGGGTTGCATGTTGGCCCTTTGGTGAGAAGCTAACGTGGGTTGTATATGGGTAGAGGGTTGGCTTTTGAGAAGAAAAAGCCCTTGTATATTGGGTTTTCTTTAGATGGGCTCGTGAGTGGGCATTGCCCATTCGTGGTGTTATATCGGGTGTATATATATATATAGGTTATTTGTGTGTGTGGAGGCTCATTTCTATTATAGAGAGCATGTATGTGTATGTGGGTGAAAGCCTTTGAATATCATGTATTTATTTTAGGTTTCTATAAAATGGTATTAATGGACAAATAAAATATAATTCATGTTTTAAGGCCTATTAAGTGTATATATCTAGGGGTCGTATTAAAGCCCATTAAACATATATAACTTAATTATTTCTATTTTGGTCTTCTTATGCAAGTTAAATTTATTTTTGAACATATTTATTCTTTATTATTTATCCGGGATGCTACACAATGCTAGCCCAGAACAATAAAGAAGGGAAAGAACAATCCCTCTACTACCTTAGTCGAAGATTAGTCAGAACTGAGGAGAAATACACCTACATTGAGAAGATCTACTTGGCACTGGTCTTTGCAGTCAAAAAGCTCCGACACTATATGTTGTCACACGAGATTAAGCTAATCTCCAAGGTAGATCCGCTGAAATATGTCATGTCCCAACCAGCCCTCAAAGGCCGTTTGGGCAAATGGGCGGCGATCCTTATGGAGTTTGATATCTCCTACATACCGCAAAGGGTTGTCAAGGGCCAGGCCATCACAGACTTCTTTGCTGAGCATCCAGTGCCTGAAGACTGCCTACTGGAACCAGAGCTTCCTGAAGATGAAACCCTAGAGGTCGGCCAGGTGCAGCCCTCTCTATGGCAACTGTATTTTGATGGCGCTTCCATAATTGATACTTCAGCTACTTGGTCAGCCAGAGTCAAGGTGGGGGCAAGCATAGTCCTGAAATCTCCAGAAGGAGAAGTCATATATACATATTGTTCAATAAACAAGTCATGCACAAACAATGAAGCGGAATATGAAGCCCTTATAATCGGGCTGCAGATTGCTCTGTCCATGGAGATCAAGATGTTGGAAGCATTCGGGGATTCCATGCTAGTTATAAAATAGCTGGAAGGAGAGTTCGATGTGCGGAAGCAAGAGCTCCTCCCTTACTATCATCTGGCACTCTGCTTGATGGCGAAGTTCTATTTTATCAAAATCAATCATATTGACCGAGGACAGAATGCTCAGGCGGATGCCCTCACGAAGCTGGCTAGTTCTTGGTGATCCCGTCGGACACAAGCCTGAATATAGTAGTAATCAACCGTCTATAGGTCCCCAGTGTAACAGAGGTTATGGCCGATGAACAAGAAAATGAAGCGGCAGCTGTAGAAGAAGTTCAATCGATTGGCGGGAGCACCTTCTGCGTTGGTTCTAGCACCAACAGCTTCCGAAAGAGAAAGAACAAAGAATGAAGCTCCTGAGGGTCAAATACTCTTACGAGATAAGAAGCAGAACCTTGTTCCGAATAATGGCCGATGCCCGAAGGAATGTTTTGCTCCGTTGCTTGTCTTCAATAGAAGCTGGGCAGGTAATTCAAGAAGTCCATGCCGGGTCAGCTGGAGCACACCAGGCTGGGCCGAAAATGAAAATTAAAATAAAGAAATTGGGCTATTATTTGCCCTCCATGTTTGATGATTGCTGCAAGTTTGCTAAGGCTTGCCAAAAATGTCAAGAGCATGCCAATGTCTCCAGGAGACTGCCGGGGCCACTACGTCCCACCGTACCAAGTTGGCCGTTCGCCCAATGGGGCACGGACGTGGTGGGGCCACTGCCAGCATCTTCGTCAGGGTGCAAATATATCTTAGCAGCCATGGATTACTTCTCCAGACGGGCAGAAGTAGTTGCGCTAAGAGATGTGATGGAAGAATTGGTCGCAAGATTCTTTCGGCAAAATATAATATTCCGGTTCGGGATTCCCAGCCGAATTATCTTTGATAATGGCAGCCATTTCAGAAACCAGAAGGTTTATCGCCTGGCCAATAAATACAAGATTGACTGGAGGACCTCGTCCCCCTACAACCCTCAAGCCAATGGACTTGCAGAGGCCTTCAATAAAACACTATGCATGCTGCTAGTAAAGACTATCAAGTCTAACAAAAAGGAATAGGAAAAAAACATGTACGAAGTGCTTTGGGCCTATCGTATGGTCTATATAACCACAACTGGATGTTCACCATTCTCCCTCGTATATGGGTCGGAGGCTATAGTGCCGATTGAATTGGAGGTCCCCTCGATGCGAGTCGCCATCCAACATGATTTGGCTAGCGGCGAACAAACCAACATAGAAAGAAGACTGGAAGAGCTTGCCAAGCTCGAAGGAAAGTGTCTCCGCGAGCAACAAAATATTCAACTCTACCAAGCTCGCAAGGCCCGTGCTTTCGACAAGCTGGTCAAAGGTCGAGAATTCAAGAAGGGTGACTTAGTAATGGTCAAATGAAGAGAAGTGATGGCCTCCAACCCCAAAGGGAAGTTGGTTGAAAACTGGGTCGGACCATATGTCGTCAGCCGAGTATATGAAGGGGGTGTGTACGTCCTTGTAGACCACAAAGGAGTTATCTAGTTCTCTCCCCTTAATGGAAAGCATATGAAGCTGTATCACACAGCCCAACCGGTATTCCCAGAATGACCAAAATCTACCTTGGCCTAGTGGCATTCCACCCTGGCTGAGCTCTACCTACCTTGATCTAGTGGCATTCCACCCTAGCCGAGCTCTACCTACCTTGGTCTAGTGGCACTCTGCCCTGGCCGAGCTCCAAAAAATATATATAATACAACATTGCCAGTACGGGCCTTACGCCCGAATCGGCATAAAATCTATCCTCTACGCTAGCACTACCTCCTTGCTAACGAATAAACCCCTTTTCGGCGCAAGACTTCGTGTCCCAACTGACTCTCTCACAATATCGCCATTATGGGCCTTACGCCCGAATCGGCAGAAAATCTATCCTTTGCGTTAGCATTACTTTCTCGCTAACGAATAAACCCTTTTTCCGGTAAAAGACTTCATGTCCTAGCCAACCCTCATACAA